>CM062820.1:1052666756-1053009669 GCA_031772625.1 Pinus tabuliformis | reverse complement strand
CCTTCCTCCCCTGCAAAAGATCAGCTTTGTTTAGCTTAGAATTTACATTTCTAAATTGAAAACTAAAAGAATATTTTTTGCAATATTTAGCTAGTGCATGCATACATCAGTCATAGAAATGTTAGGATAAACCATGACTACTTAGTCTAGATAGATAGATGATATAACACAAGGTTTAATATAGGTCTCTTCTGTAAGTAATGTGTCTTAATTCTTGGCTAGGTAATTGATGTCATTTCGTATCACTTTCTATTCAACACTTTCATTTCCTTAAAATAGGCAAGTGTTTACTTTCTGCATTAAATATAGATTTACATTCACTTCAGTAGTCAACCTCCTTCTAGTCAATAGAAGACTGGTTTGAAAAAACCTAGTGGTCTATCACCCTAGTTGAGAAGCAACAAGAGTAAATTTTTCATCTGCTATGCATATAACACTATCACCTCTAAGTTTGTACGAACCCTGGGTTGATAAAGTAAAGTTGGTCACCCTAGGAGTTACAACATCCTTGCTACAATACCAGGGCTCATCAATGGACACATTCAATAAATAGATAAATTTAACCTAAAATAATTGATGCTTGTAGTTTCTACAATATATAGCCTTTGCACATTAAAAAATGGCTTTCTCACAAAAAAGTGTAGCTTTCCTTACCATTTTTCAGGAACAATTTCCTCCTTGCCTCAACTAAAATTTCCCTTCTCTCACAAGCAAGAAAACAACTTTTCCATTTCTAAAAGCTCTACTCTTGTATTTATTGTATATGAAACTTTTCCTTCCTAATACTAGATCAAGATCCAAACCACATTTGGATTTTGTACACCTATTCTAACTTAGAACCCCCTTACATGTGAAGAGAAAAAAACAATTGTTTTTATATGTTACAAAACCACATTTGCCTTCCAATAATACCTGTTAATAAATGGAACTTGAAAAATAAAATAAATCTTAGCAATATATGGACATACATACAATTAACTCAAGATTATGAAGCTATACATACAACCTCAATTTCCACAAAAGATAAAACATTGTTGTGAAAACATAGGCTAAACATGCATTCAAGAAATTACTTTTAGAAATAATTAAAAGCCAACAACAACTAACATACACATAAATACAACAATACCTTGACATTGGAGATATTTGAGATATCAAGAGATTGACCAAGATAAAATTTTTAGAAGCACGTGTTCTCAAAGCAACTTTACTTCCATAACTTATTTCCTCAATAACTTTATTTTGAGCTTTCTTAGCCTGGATATTACAAAAGACTCTTGTTAAATATTGATAAATTGAGTAATATATCAATGCTATGGATCAATGTCCAAATAGATGTAAGGGACTCTAATTCATAGACTTTGAAACCATTTAGAAGAACAATTATGTATTTGATAAAGACCCATCCCAAACACACAAAAGTGATTAAAATCACTAGTCATTCTACAAGTAAATGATGAATTCTTGTGTCAATAAAAAAAAAGACATATTCTAAGATTCACATACCTCACGTTATTTATTCTTTGATCCAGCTATCCTGTCTTTGTTGAATTTCTAACAACGAATTCAAATAGACAAATTTCACTTTAGAATCACAATATACTAAAATAGATATATGCATCATAATAAAGCATGAGCTAAAGAAGCAATAATAGTATAAATTATTCCTTAAGCTATGGCAGTAAATATTCTTCAATAATAAGAATTTCAGTGAAACCCTACTCACATCAAACAACATTTACCTTAAAATGTATCAAAAAGATAGTTAACCGACTTCCATTTTACAAAGAAACACTCAAAAGGGTAGGAAAATAGTTTCCAATTTACAAAGAGATATGCTGAAAAGTAGAATAATACTCAAGGATTATGTTAAAATAATACCTAAGCCTAATGAAAACAATCCAGAAATTCATTCCAAATGGATTCCATGATAGATCACTCTTCGAAAGAAGACCAGTGAAAAATAAGATAGATTATGTTAGAGTCGGTCTTGTCAGTCCTTCATCAGAAATCAAAACTCTTTCTGCATCTCATTTTTAGGTGTCTCACTCCATTCACTCAGTTGCATTCCGCTAGAGGCATGCCATAATCTAACGAAAGGGTCTTGTCAGTTCATTCCCCTCATGTCTTGTACCTGCTAGCTTAGGTCTTTTCATCAAAGTTATTAAAATCCATGACAATCAATGTTTGACCTTTTAGTGGATGAGAGTAATTTCGGTCATCAAGTCTAGGGATTGGTCATTTGGTCCTCAAGCAATGTCCAATAAAGCCAGTAAGGCCAGAGGGAGGCTCTTATCAAGTTGTGATTCACAAATTTTCATCGTCATATTGATATATTACGACTGTTCTTCAAAACTCTGTTTTGAAGAAAAGTCAACAGTTTGTCATTTGTAAAAAAATTTCAAAGTTTCTCAGTGGATTTCTCCAAATGCAGCCCTGGTCTCCTTGACCAAATTCCATGTCAACAACCCCTGCAAAAAGTGCCAAAAATTGCATCATTTTAGCTAAAAATTCAAAGGGAAAAGTGAAATACAGAGATGAATTAAATCAGGAAAAAGTGCCAAAATAAAACATTATCAAAGGGGGTTTTGAAGAAACAAAAATTAAAGCCATGGCTCCGAAGTCTTTATACAAGATTCCCACAAGAAACAAAGTCATTATGCATACCAAGGTTATAGAGAAAGCATTGCAAAGTCATTGTGAAGAGTTAGCACGCATTTTAGGAGAGGTTGGAAGTGTTTTCTAGAGCGCGGCGCACACACAGAGGGGCGCGGCGCACATAGAGAGCGCGGCACACAGGGCGCGACCCCACAGTGGTGAAACTATACGAGCGCGGTGAACTGGGTTTGCTGTGCGGCGCACACCCACAAAGGCCCGAAATTGTGCCAAACTTGCAACAAATCACTTTGAAACCCTTCAAATTGACAGGTAGGGTCTGCATCTTGCTTGCTCATCAAATTTTGTGGATATGATGATGGTTTATGGCCGTGTATAGTTGCAATAAAAACACCTAAACCCTACCTCTTGAAATCATCAAAGCCATTTCTCTTAGGGTTACAAATTTGTTGTGTTGAGGCCAAGGTTCCTCCTCCCTTTCATTTTTCCCCTTCTTTCCATTTTTCCCTTTCCCCCTATTCCATTTTTCCCATCTTTCCCTACCCTAAAACAATACTAAACCTCTATTCCCTATCCCCTCCACTCATTTGTCAATGTAAAACCCCAAAACCCTTCCTTATAAAATCCCCAAGCCCTCCTACATGTCCCTAAAACAAAACTTCTCGCCATAATCCCTAATCCCATCATATTAATCCCCTTCCTAACATTCCCTTTTTACATTGTTCCCCTTGGTGGCAGAGTTCATAACAACACATGGTTTCACTACCATCATGAAAGGGCAGTCCAAGCACAGTCCATATACAACAGTCATGGCGTCTGAGCATTCATCAGAGTAGTACGAGGTGGAAACTCAAAGTGATTCATCCTCAGAAGAACAGGCTCCCTGGAGACATCATAAAAGTGGAAAACATGTTAGGGATGAGCCAACCACCCTCACAGAATTGCAGGCATGCCCTCTTGCTATGTCATGTTTCCAGCATCTATCATGTTTTGAGTTTTGTCAAAGAGTGGCTAATGTTCGAGTTCATCATGAGTTGGCCCGTATTTTTGTGCTTCACCTACATGGAGATCACTCTATCTTGGCTGGTGTCACCTTCACATTGACACCTGAAACTGTCTCATTAGCAATCGGCATACCGAATGTTGGAGAACCATGGCACAAGAAATAGAAGGTTGATCGACAACATTATGACCTTACCTTAAGGCCACTTTCTTGAGGCAGCTCACAAGAGTCTTTCCATTCCGATATTTGAAAGATGAATATGCTCCATTCATGAAGTTGATCTTGAAGTACTTCAGCTGTGAGGGGAGGTTATCTCGTCTATATGCCTATCACATCAGGTTGCTCATGCACTTTACGAGGGTATGGATGATGAACATCCCATATTTCATTTGCAGGAACATATAAAGGATGAACACCTTCATGCAGCACAAGACCCCTCAGCAGCAACTTAACAGTGTTTATCACTTTGCTCTTATTAAGATTTTGGTGGTTCATCAGCTGGGATTGCAGGGCATTACTTGGGATGATTTCATCTCCCGTGACCTCTTCAGCACTTCACAAGTATTATCAGAGGTTAAGCATGAGGGTGAACCTTCTCATCGGTATGAGCGCCATGAGACTGCTAGTGTGCTGGTTTTCATCACATATCAGAAAGGCACCAAACGTTTGTTTGCAGCGGAAAAGCGAGTGTTATCTCCACCCGGGGTGGAAGGGGCCTCGCTTCCTCCATCAGCATCACAGGAACAGGACAAAGGCAAGGAGCCAATGCAAGATGAGGGGCCTTCAGGTGAGCCATTAGGTGAACGAGAGACCGAATTCGTTCTCCTTCATGATGATGATACAGATACAGAACCGAAAAATGCACAGCTTAAAGAGATCATCTAGGAGCAGCAAGCAGAGATTCAAGCATTGTCCCTTGATTTGGAAAGAGCCAAATGGAACATGAAATATCTGGAACAGAGGAAAAAATAGCTAGAGGATCAGCAAGTGATCATGGAGCTACAAAACATTCGTGAGCATTGCCAAGCTGCACAAAGGAGAAGAGTTGAGCTCACATCATTGGAGCAAGAGATTAATGAGGATCGGGACGCCAATCTCGAGAGAGTTAGCATGCACTTGGAGAGGTTGTTGGACAAGGCCAACAAGGATCATGCATTGCTGAGACACATGGCTTTCCACTACATGGCGCAAAACAAAGTGGGCAAGGTCCGAATCAGGAATTTGAAGGCGAAATTGAGGAAGGCAATCAAGAAGAAAAAGAGGCAAAGGGAGCTCAATCGACTTTAGATATTGGCTGAAAGCCTCTTTGGCCCAGCATAACACTTGATAAGGAAGCTCCAGCTTGCTGTTTTTGAAATTTTTTGTGCAAAAACAAGGTTTTTCTCCCAGTGGCGCGGTGCTTAGGATTGGGAGCTCCAAATCAAAAATGGTTTGCATTTTTGGCTTCAGCATGAAAAATCATGACTTTTAGTGCATGGACAAGAAGTTTGGGCAAGTTTTGAGTCCCCAAGAGGTCAAAAATACTCAAAAAATGATCTCTATGCCCCTATTTTGACACACACGAAGCAGTCTTGGGAGAATGAAGTTTTGGAGGGGCAAATGAGCACCAAATTTAGAAATTCCACTTGGGTTGGAAAGTAGATAGGCAGGGCTTTCAAACAAGCACACTTGGGTACAATTTGGACTCCAGAAGGTACCTCAAAATCGCCTCCAAATTGGCGCAGTGCACAGGGACCCAAAGGCCAAAATCACTTCCGTTTCACAACATTTCGATTCGCGATTTTCTCCAAGTGGGCCCACTCATTTACACTATATTTTTCTCGGCAACTAAGGCAATGTTTAAAAAGTATTTTCACTAAATATGGGCTCCTATCTAAGTGGCAAAGGAAGATGAACAGTCACCCAAGCCATTTGTCATTTCTGTAACACTACACTGTAACTAATGGTTGGCTTTCCATTTCCAGTTTGTAATCATTTGAAAAACTCCCCAACTGTGGGTTGTTCTATTTCCCAATGGCATAGTCTATTTATTGTATGCAACACTATTTGCAAAGCATTTGAATTTTTGGGAAACTGTGGGAGAGACACCCAATCACTCGCTGTACATTTTGACAGAGAATTAATGAAAGATTGCAGCTCTAGTTCATGAGATTCCTATGGCGTGAGTTTAGCAAATGTATTTTCTTTATGTTTCATATGTATTTCGTTATGTTTCATATTTTCAGTCATATTCATTTCCAGTGAAAGCTTTCTAAGTAAAAAAGGTAGAATTCAGTGCACTGCTCTGCCTTGGGATAGTTTTCACGTTCTATGTTTTCTTCTGTTGAAAAGGATTCATGTATGTATGCCCTTTTCACACTCTTAAATAATCTCTCCACATCATATTATTTCGAAATCTAATTGCTAGACTTTCTGCCTGTCTTGCCTCATGAAATAATCTACATCTTTGAGTTAAGTTCTCTACTCATGCTGTTCCTTGGCCCCACACATCCCAGAAAACTCAATCATTCATCAAAATACCTCTGTCGCATTTGTTTACTAGCCTAAATCAATATTCATTGTAACTCATCTCAAACCATATTGTTTATTCTTCACTGAGTGTGACCCGGAGAAAGCCCTCTCCTGTTCTGGTAGGGCTAGCAACCAGACTAAGCGTGGTTTGTGGTTACCCTGAACTTTTCCTTCATTTAGCCTAAGGCAAATTTAGGTGCTAACATAGTGGCAACTCCACTGGGGACGAAAATGGTTTTCTTGAAGATTGTTTTGCCCCAGTACATATCTCAAGTTCAGAGCTGATTGTTGATGGTGAACAACGATCAGACATAAGAAGGCTGAAATCATTCACCTGGCGACTCCATTCACTGAAGAATCCAACAATCAATCCTTCATGGTGACTCCACTGCAGAGAGATCAGTAGCTTTGATATTTTCAAAATGGAGCGGGTTGCAAGAAGATACGCTCCCATGAGCCGAGATCACATCCCAGGTTTTCCAAATAAAATTCCAAAGGTAGATTGGTCAAGGAATCTGCCTACGTTTAAAGATGATGGTAAGAAGGACGCTGCTTTACATCTAGTTCGATTTCACATGCATATTCGCAAGTTGAAGGTTGATTTTCTTGAAGATTGCTTGATGAAGATATTCCTGGCCACTTTGGAAGGTGAAGCCCAATCTTGGTATGAAAGTTTTCCGCCTGCTTGTATTTACTGTTTAAAGGATTTTCATGCCCTGTTCATTGAAAGATATCAAGAATCTTATCCATCATTAAATCTAGCTCATGACTGTTGAAAACATGCTTCTACTTTTATTGAAAGCCTTGAAAAATACTATGAGGATGATAGTTTTATGGATGATGAAATCATGGAAGCCTTGTACGAGAATCCATTTCAGCAACATGAAGAGAAACTAGAGGAGTCCCATCAAGATGCTTAGGAAACGTTGCAACAGAATCAAGATCTTTGTACGGTGGAAAATGAAGGAATTTTTCATCTTGACAGTCAACATGAATTACATGAAATAGATCAGTAGGTTAAAGAGTTCCATATGGCTGAAAGTGATGAAAGAAAAAGTGCCGGTTTAGATCTGTCCATAGAAGAAGACAGCCTGCAAGGAAGTCCAGTTATAATTCCAGAATGTGATAATGTCAAGTCACCCATTTCAGATTCAGATTCAGATTGTGATGACCAAGAAAACCTTGTACTAAGTCCCATGAAAGAGAACTCTGTTGCTGAAATCATCTGGGATGAAGAAGACAGAGTTTTGGATCCGAATGTTCTCATGTCAACAAAAAACAGTCTTCATGAAGAGGTAATCCAGTCAGCTCATGAACAGCAAGATGAGATAGTTTCTCAAGTAAAAAAGTTCCTCTGGATGAATTTATGGTAGATGATAGAAATGTTAGTGTTAGGTTTCAAAAAACATCTAAAGTTGCTTTTCTCATGATTGATGAATGTGATGAATGTAATGAGAATTTGGCTGTCATATCGTATGAAGATGACCTACCATATATTCAGACTTCAGCAGACCAAACTATTTAGGATTCCCTTTCAGATTCTTCCTCATATGTCTCATGTTTTGAAATGTTTTTTGAAGAGGAAATCTGCTCATCCACTTGTTCAGAAATTTTTGAGGACCAGGACCATACTTTTTCTGAAGAACATTATGAAGGAAGATCAGCATCAAAAGAAAAATACATCTTGTTTCCTAAACAGGAGGTAAATCTTCATGTTTTTCATGATCCAATGGAAAATCTGTTGCAGTCAGCAGTGAAGGTGATTATTGCAGTATTCAGTGATGAAGGAGATCATGGTCAACTGTGTTTTTGGATGCCCAGTTACCAGTATCTATTGTTGACTAGGAGATCTGATCAGGAGAATCAATCAAGAAGGCATCTGCTTGATTGGTTATATTGGAAGACACATTACACATGATTGTACATATTGCATTAATATGCAGGTGGCTGTCATCATAATTTGAAACCCTCGAATCTTGATGGACTGCTGCCATTGAATAATTTTGTCAGTTCTTGTTTTAGTTAAGTCAGTCATGAGTCATTTCCTTTTGCATTGAGTCAGTTTTTTCAGTCATGTTGGTTTCATAATTAATGTCGGTTTAAGTCAAGTTCCAGTCAATAAATGTGTCAAAGTCTTGTGTTGTTTGTCGAAATAATGACTCCATAGCCCAATGGACGAAGGCACTGTCTGCTCACCCAAAGATCTGCAGTTCTTGGCACCTCCAAGGAGCTGGAGCTACCATCCCCCATTGGAGCCAATGTTAGAGTCGGTCTTGTCAGTCCTCCGTCAGAGATCAAAACTCTTTCTGCATCTCATTTTTAGGTGTCTCGCTCCATTCACTCAGCTGCATTCCACTAGAGGCATGCAATAATTTGACGGAAGGGTCTTGTCAGTTCATTCCCCTCATGTCTTGTACCTACTGGCTTAGGTCTTTTCATCAAAGTTATTAAAATCCATGACAGTCAATGTTTGACCTTTTAGTGGACGAGAGTCATTTCGGTAATCAAGTCTAGGGATTGGTCATTTGGTCCTCAAGCAATGTCCAATAAAGCCAGTAAGGCCAAAGGGAGGCTCTTATGAAGTTGTGATTCACAGATTTTCATCGTCATATTGATATATTACGACTGTTCTTCAAAACTTTGTTTTGAAGAAAAGTCAACAGTTTGTCATTTGTAAAAAAATTTCAAAGTTTCTCAGTGGATTTCTCCAAGCGCAGCCCTGGTCTCCTTGACCAAATGCCATGTCAACAACCCCTGCAAAAAGTGCCAAAAATTGCATCATTTTAGCTAAAAATTCAAAGGGAAAAGTGAAATACAGAGTTGAATTAAATCAGGAAAAAGTGCCAAAATAAAACATTATCAAAGGGGGTTTTGAAGAAACAAAAATTAAAGCCATGACTCCAAAGTCTTTATATAATATTCCCACAAGAAACAAAGTCATTATGCATACCAAGGCTATAGAGAAAGCATTGCAAAGTCATTGTGAAGAGTTAGCACGCGTTTTAGGAGAGGTTGGAAGTGTTTTCCAGAGCATGGCGCACACACAGAGGGGCGCGGCGCACATAGAGAGCACGACGCACAGGGCGCAACCCCACAGTGGTGAAACTACATGGGCAAGGCGCACTGGGTTTGCTGCGCGGCGCACACCCACAAAGGCCCGAAATTGTGCCAAACTTGCAACAAATCACTTTGAAACCCTTCAAATTGACAGGTAGGGTCTACATCTTGCTTGCTCATCAAATTTTGTGGATATGATGATGGTTTATGGCCGTGTATAGTTGCAATAAAAACGCCTAAACCCTACCTCTTGAAATCATCAAAGCCATTGCTCTTAGGGTTGCAAATTTGTTGTGTTGAGGCCAAGGTTCCTCCTCCCTTTCATTTTTCCCCTTCTTTCCATTTTTCCCTTTCCCCCTATTCCATTTTTCCCATCTTTCCCTACCCTAAAACAGTACTAAACCTCTATTCCCTATCCCCTCCACTCATTTGTCAATGTAAAACCCCAAAACCATTCCTTATAAAATCCCCAAACCCTCCTACATGTCCCTAAAACAAAACTTCTCCCCATAATCCCTAATCCCATCATATTAATCCCCTTCCTAACATTCCCTTTTTACATTGTTCCCCTTGGTGGCAGAGTTCATAACAACACATAATTTCACTACCATCATCAAATGGCAGTCCAAGCACAGTCCAGATACAGCAGTCATGGCGTCTGAGCATTCATCGGAGTACGAGGTGGAAACTCAAAGTGATTCATCCTCAGAAGAACAGGCTCCCCGGAGACATCATAAAAGTGGAAAACATGTTAGGGATGAGCCAACCACCATCACAAAATTGCAGGCATGCCCTCTTGCTATGTCATGTTTCCAGCATCTATCATGTTTTGAGTTTTGTCAAAGAGTGGCTAATGTTCGAATTCATCATGAGTTGGCCCGTCTTTTCGTGCTTCACCTACATGGAGATCACTCTATCTTCGCCGGTGTCACCTTCACACTGACACCTGAAACTGTCTCATTAGCAACCGGCATACCGAATGTTGGAGAACCATGGCAGAAGAAACAGAAGGTTGATCAACAGAATTATGAGCCTTACATTAAGGCCACTTTCTTGAGGCAGCTCACAAGAGTCTTTCCATTCCAATATTTGAAATATGAATATGCTCCACTCATGAAGTTGATCATGAAGTACTTCAGTTGTGAGGCGAGGTTCTCTCGTCTATATGCCTATCATATCAGGTTGCTCATGCACTTTACCAGGGTATGGATGATGAACATCCCATATTTCATTTGCAGAAACATAGAAAGGATGAACACCTTCATGCAGCACAAGACCCCTCAGCGACTAGTTAATAGTGTTTATCACTTTGCTCTTATTAAGATTTTGGTGGTTCATCAGCTGGGATTGTAGGGCATTACTTGGGATGATTTCATCTCCGTGACCTCTTCAGCACTTCACAGGTATTATCAGAGGTTAAGCATGAGGGTGAACCTTCTCGCCGGTATGAGTGCCATGAGACTGCTAGTGTGTAAGTTTTCATCACATATCAGAAAGGCACCAGACGTTTGTTTACAGCGGCAAAGTGAGTCTTATCTCCACCTGGGGTTGAAGGGGCCTCGCTTCCTCCATCAACATCATAGGAATAGGACAAAGGCAAGGAGCTAATGCAGGATGAGGGGCCTTCAGGTGAGCCATCAGGTGAACGAGAGACCGAATTCGTTCTCCTTCATGATGATGATACAGATACAGAACCGACAAATGCATAGCTTAAAGAGATCATCCAGGAGCAGCAAGCAGAGATTCAAGCCTTGTCCCTTGATTTGGAAAGAGGAAAATGGAACATGAAATATCTGGAGCAGAGGAACAAATAGCTGGAGGATCAGCAAGCGATCATGGAGCTACAAAACATTCGTGAGCATCGCCAAGCTGCACAAAGGAGAAGAGTTGAGCTCACGTTATTGGAGAAAGAGATTAATGAGGATCGGGAGGCCAATCTCGAGAGAATTAGCATGCACTTGGAGAGGCTACTGGACAAGGTTGAAAAGGATGATGCATTGCTGAGACACATGGCTTTCCACTACATGGCATGAAACAAAGTGTGCAAGGGCCGAATCAGGGATTTGAAGGCGAAATTGAGGAAGGCAATCAAGAAGCAAAAGAGGAAAAGGGAGCTCGATCGACTTCAGATATTGACCAAAGCCTCTTCAGCCTAGGATAACACTTGATAAGGAAGCTCCAACCCAAATTTCAAAAAATTTGGGGCATTTTTGCTGTTTTTTGAAATTTTTGTGCAAAAAACAGGGTTTTTCTCCTAGTGGCGCGGCGCTTAGTATTGGGAGCTCCAAATCACAAATGGTTTGCATTTTTGCATTCAACATGAAAATTCATCCTTGCTGATGCATGGACAAGAAATTTGGGCAATTTTTGAGTCCCAGGAGGTCAAAAACACTCAAAAAATGACCTCTCTGCCCCTATTTTGACACACAGGAAGTAGTCTTGGGATAATGAAGTTTTGGAGGGGAAAATGAGCACCAAATTCAGAAATTCAACTTGGGTTGGAAAGTAGACAGGCAGGGCTTTCCAACAAGGACACTTGGGCACAATTTGGACTCCAGCAGGTACCTCAAAATCGCCTCCAAAATGGCACAGCGCATATAGCTTTTTGCGTGGCGCACAGGGACCCAAAGGCCAAAATCACTTCCGCTCTGCGACATTTAGATTCGTGATTTTCTCTGAGTGGGCCCGCTCATTTAACTATATTTTTCTTGGCAACTAAGGCAATGTTTAAAAAGTATTTTCACTAAATATGGGCTCCTATCCAAGTGGCAAAGGAAGGCAAACAATCATCCAAGCCATTTGTCATTTCTGTAACACTACACCTGTAACTAATGGTTGGCTTTGCATTTCCAGTTTGTTATCATTTGAAAAACTACCCAACTGTGGGTCGTTCTATTTCCCAATGGCATAGTCTATTTATTGTATGCACCACTATTTGCAAAGGATTGGAATTTCTGGGAAACTGTGGGAGAGACACCTAGTCACTCACTGTACATTTTGACAGAGAATTAATGAAAGATTGCAGCTCTGGTTCATGAGATTCCTATGGCGTGAGTTTAGCAAATGTATTTTCTTTATGTTTCATATGTATTTCATTATGTTTCATATTTTCATTCATATTCATTTCCAGTGAAAGCTTTCTAAGTAAAAAAGGTAGAATTCAGTGCACTGCTCTGCCTTGGGATAGTTTTCACGTTCTATGTTTTCTTTTGTTGAAAAGGATTCATGTATGTATGCCCTTTTCACACTCTTAAACAATCTCTCCACCTCATATTATTTCAAAATCTAATTTCTAGACTTTCCGCCTATCTTGCCTCACGAAATAATCTGCGTCTTTGAGTTAAGTTCTCTGCTCATGCTATTCCTTGGCCCCACACATCCCATAAAACTCAATCATTCATCAAAATACCTCTGTCACATTTGTTTACTAGCCTAAATCAATATTCATTGTAAGTCATCTCAGACCATATTGTTTATTCTTCACTGAGCGTGACCTGGAGAGAGCCCTCTCCTGTTCTGGTAGGGCTAGCTACCAGACTGAGCATGGTTTGTGGTTACCCTGAACTTTGCCTTCATTCAGCCTAAGGTAAATTTAGGTGCTAACAGATTCCACTACCATCATATTAAAATATATAAACCTGTGTATAGTAGAATATATACCTTTATCTCATCAAATTCCTAGTCAAAATCACACAAGCTGCACAAAGGACCAAAGGAAACATCATTTCAAGAAGATGGATGTTCAAATTTAACTTGAAATATTTTGTATATACAATGAAAGTTTCATTAAAATAGCATACTGTTACTGTTGCGGGTGGGAACACCCTAGGGTCTTGGCTTGAAAACCCCAATAGAGCAGATGGCATACAACAACAAGAAATGTGCAAACAAACAATTTAAATGCTTTAACTACTAAACTAGGAAGAAGTGTCCTTACCCAAAGGTCCTATGTTTGGGTTGACCCCGCACAGTCCAAACTCTCTGCTTCTTCTGATGCCTTTAAAATAGTAAATTATACAAGAAGAGCATATACAACAACAGTAAAAGCAAGCATGTTCATGATGTATGTTATCACCAAAATAGGACCCTGATAGGCTGCTGATCAGACTATCTCAGTGTAACTATTTCAAACCTACTTTAGGCTGAGGCCTAGCCTCCTCAACCTGAGAGGGCTCTCTCTTGATGGATTAATGATTTTGATAAAAGATAAGATGGCTAACTCTTATAGAACAACTGTGAAAAATATGAATGCTGGAAACACATTAAACAACTATCCATTGGGCTTATGGAGTCAACAACACCTCAATATAACAGTGAATTTAACCTTACATGGAAGTCAGGGCATTCAGCATTTAGACATTCAGAACATCAACTCATATGGGACCACACAGTTTATAAATGCATACAGGAAATCAGAGCACATTCAGTGAATTCTGAGTGATTATACATCTATACCACTGTAAGAATTAAGAAAAGGACAACATCACATATTCTGAACATAGGAAATCCTTCATGAATCCTGAGAAGTAAAGTCAAAATTATATTACTGAAAATGAGTCTTACATAAGCCAAATACAAGCTTTGTTATAAAGTTTTCCAACCCTGATTACATTTCTGTTTCAGCTATATATAGAGCTCTTATTCTAACTGATCGAGATTCCTCCTCCAGCATGAGGGGAATTCGAAAACTACTTCTAATGACACCTATTAACCCTTTAACTAACTAATAAATACAACAAAGTGTTGACTGGAGTTTTTTTAGAGATCTAAATCAACTATGACTCTAACTCCATATTACATGCATGATGGCTTTAATTAAGATGATTCCTCGTTCTTTGACATCTGGTTCCCTTCTAGTTTAGTTGTGATGGTCTTCAAGGCTCCATAGTTGTCTTCAATGACACATGTTTTCCAATGCCCTGAAAGATAGGAAACTACCCCTGTTTACTGGTCTTTAGTTTTCCCCAAAATATTCGAATGCAAATAAGCATGTCCTTTATCCTTTAATTACCCAAAATAGAGCAGACTGCCACGTCCTTGATGCGTTGTAAGCTTTTTCCCATGTACATGTGTGTAGGCAAACGTTTCTTGCAAACTGTTTGATATATCCTGAACTGTGGTAAATGTGCTCACTTTACGGCAAAAATTTAAAGTTGGATTTGAATATATATTTTCTCCACCTGTCTTGACCTGGTTGACTGTTGATAGCTTCAGATGATGCCTTGTATGCCTTTTAGACGTTTCCCTTTCAAAATTCCCGCTTATAATTCAAAACTGCTTGATTTACGTTGAAATCATCACTTTCAGCAGTTTCGTAGCGCGCTACGAAACTGCTGAGTTATTTAAAACAGCTTGTTTTTAACCTGAGACCTTTATTAGCCAAGTGCTTGATTTCCAAAAACTTCTTTAGATTTTCCACAGGTCGAATAGGAATTTATATTTCTTCAGAAAGATAAGATCAAGCAAACTTGTCAAAATTTTTGAAACAAAATCTTACTTGAAATGAAAACTCATTTAGCAGGTCCTTTAAGCTGGCTTAGCTGTGCCTTCAGATCTTCAATTTGTTTCTTCATAGCCTTATTCCCAGCTCTCAGTTGCATATTGATCCTTCTGATGTACTTGGCTTCTTTGATCGCTGGTACTGTCCAGGTGTGAAATTGTGAATGGCCATCAACCACTGAATTCAACTGGGCTTCTACAGTTTCATTCCCTTTCCATAGAGCTTTATAATACTTTGCGTGTATGACTGCATGTCTTCTAGCAGCTTTCTTCAATTTGGCGATCTCATGCTTGGCTGATTCTAATTGGCTCTTTATAGCTGCTATATTATCTTCTTGAGATGTGATGACTGTTTTGCCTGCGTTTTTCTGTGTCTCTTCCCCTGTTTCCTCTGTTCTTGGCAGTACTTCCTGTACTTGCTGGAATCTCCTTGTCATAGGTCTTCTAGGTTTAAAAACGAACTCTTCAGCTGGCTCATCAAATTTAAGCCTTTTTGAGGCCTTGGATTTCTTGGTGCTTTCTTGTTCTGACTGTATTAACTCGATTTGAACTGGTAGAGACTGCTCAAATTCAATAGCCTGTAATAAGTCATTTAAACTTGCCTTGGACACTGGACTTTCTTCGACTGCTATTGCTTTACATTTTTCCTTATTCATCTAGCTTCTTGTTCTTATCCTTGAGACTACTTCAGATGTGCTTGTTTCAGGTACAGTCTTTTTACCATGAGCTTTTTCCTTAGTTGATTGCTGAGGTTGATCTTGGATGACGAGTGGCTTCACTTGTTTTCTTACTTGTGACTTTGGAATTCTTTTAGCTCTTACTTCTGTTTGGAGCTCAGCTATTGTAGAATCTCTAGCAGGTTGAGGAGTGAGGCCAGTCTGGCTTTTGAAGCCAGCCATAAAAATAAATGAATTCCAATCTCTGTCTACCTTTTGGAGCCCATCTAAAACCAGTAGTTTGATCAAACCATGATGAAACAAAGAGGTTTCACAATCCTCTTTCCTCAGCTGTACCTTATCACACATCTTACTCAAACTACGGAACAGATAAAAAGGTAAGTCTATGGAGACCTTCCCGGTGAAATGCAGAAGGAGTTTAAAATGGTAAGAGTAAACCTTGTTATACCTTCCTTCACAAGTCAGATATTTCTGTATGCAGGTGAGTAAGTGAGCATAATATTCTTTGACATAATTCCTGGGCACTGCCTTACTTAAATCTTCATTTACAAATTCATCCTTCAAAAACTCCTTACAAGGATTCATGTCAAATTTGAAGTTTTTAAACCATTCCTCTTGTCCTCGTGGGATCTCTGTCACAGTAGATATCACTTCTGGCGAAACCTGCAATTCTAACATGGCTACTTTTGAATTCAAGCCTGTGAAGTTAAGTGCAAATTCTTTAGTTACCTGTGCGTGTCCTCCTTGTAACTTTTTGCAAAACTTCCAGCACCCGACCTTTTTAAATGCTTTCTTCACCTCTTCATTTCTCAGCGTTATATCCAGGCCTTCAGGCTCAGTCCTTAGAGGTTTTCCGGATCTGTGCTCCTTTTTCTCCATTGATTCTTCCAAATCCTCGCAAGCAATAACTACCAGCTCCGGTTGGAATTGTGTTTCAGCTTCTATTTGAATTCAGCCTCGCTTGATTATCAGCCTCGCTTGAATTTTAAATTTTTCCGTTTAAAATCTTTCAAGATGTAACCTTGCAGATTTGTCATTCATGCAAGACTTACGGCCATCATCAAGATTTATGCACGGTTGTCTTTCTTGGGAATGATAATTCGTGCGTATCAACAGATCTAGTGGTGGTGATAGTGGCAATGAGTGGTAAAATGTGGTAAGAGAGGTACATGAGCTGACATGAGAAGACACGGCCTATGACTCACCTAACGGACTTGACATTTCGGGAAAGATTCGCTGCGAAAGGTACGAATCCATGATTTCGCAGCGCGGTCAGTTTTAAATTTGAATGATGCGCTGCGAAACTGCCTAATCATGATTGCGCTGCGAAACTGCCTAATCATGATTGCGCTGCGAAATTACAAAAAGACACGGTGGCTGATATAAGATAACAGGTGGCTATAAAACAATGGTAGATGGAGGAGAACCAATGGGAGCTGAGAACAACTTGACTCAAAAACTCTTCAAAACTTCAGATTCTAAGGGAAGAAAATTAAAACAAAAATAAACTAGCACTGACCTTTATCATCGGGCTAGGATGAAAAGTTACATATATCAATTTTAGTTCTAAGTGATAACAATGTACATGTTAGATCATATAAGAAAATGAACAATTACACATAAATATAAGATTTATAAACAAATCAAAACATGGATCAATGCATAAAAATGATAAAAATCAGGAACAAAACAACATTTCTTTATTGATGTAAGCTAAATGAAAGGTGGAAAACTACAACCTGAGTCTTCCTCCAGCTCCAAGCAGAACCGTCCTCCGGATCCGTCCTATCCCGACCTCAGCAATCTTCCTCCATCAATATACACAAGGATATCATAAGAGGGATGAAGGATATCTCAAAAGAGGAAACAAGAGTTTCCTAAAGCTTGGGGAGTGCAGGAGGCACAGGGATTTATTTAGGCTCGATCAGGGATCAATCAACTATAATATCAATATCTCATCTCTCCTCTTAGGCCTTTCCATGGAGGTTTATTTATACTTCTCCAAATTAGTTTTTTCAGTTGGGAAAGAGTTGGGCCATGGGCTGTAGTAGGTGAGTAATAGGTAAAACCCATAAACTCCACTCGAATTTAAAGAGATTTATTATTTTTAAGTGTTTTAACACATATACGTTGGTTGGGTAGATACTGACATGCATGTACACTCTTTTAACAATGGGAAAAGTCGCATATGAGAAACAAAAAATAGTTTTTTAGATTTTGGACCAAGTCTGGAAAGGAAGGGTTGCCCTAGGCCATAACCAGAGCATTAGATCTACCAAGAGTGTTAAATGGTGCTATAACATATGCCCCCTAATATATGAGGTTGAATGGGATACATAATGGCAAAAATGTATTAAGTGTATAGAAGGAATCATGTCGAGACTAGGGAGGAGTTCACCAGAATTCAGCCTGCCCAGCCAGTGAAAGAGATAAGAAAGAAACTACTATCTGAGAAGATCATACCCATCCTCAGTGATAGTAAAGCATGTCTGCATGTTAAGTACAAAAGTGGATCCAATATGCATACAAGTATAAAGGAACTGAAAATACATAATGGATCATCCAATCATATCTAAATAAGTACATGTCTGAATATCACATATAAAGAACTGATCAATGATGCTGAAGTAGGAAGATGATCACTGAAGTCATAAAGTTGATCCAAAAAAATACCAAGAAAAAATGGTGGAATAAATTGTACTACACTGCAACTCTCGTGCCAACATATAGGATTTCGCTGTAAGGAACTGAAACATATAAGGTGGATGGTGTCAACTAGTAGAAACAAGAGCAACTGACAAGTGAACTAAGAAATGTTGATGAAAACCTGAGGTCTTCACCAACCACCGTGGTACATTTCTACACAATGGGAATAAATGATCTGAAGTCGAGCATGTGAGAAATCGTTTGATTACCAGTCATTGATGTATATTGTTAACAAACACGAGACTAGTCAACGATAATGATGATGAGAGCCAAGGTACCTAGTACAATCTAACAAGTGTGAATAAATGAGCTTTAGTCGAACACTTGGAAGAATCTATCAATGAGGAGACAATGATGTTTTCCCATTGTCAATAGCAAAGGAGTCTGCCACTAATGACTGAAAACCCTAAGGTACTCTCAAATGGACTCTAGATCTTGTTCCTAAAGTAATGAGTTGAAGTCGATGGGAAAATATCCGCTAGAAGGAAGGCATTAAGGCATCCTTCATCAATCTAGCGTGAGTGTAACCATTAGGCCAATAATGTGGAAGGAATCAAACAAACAAAGATGTAGTAATGCAACCGAAGCATGTTTCGGGCATACACAAGATGTAGTTAGTGCATGATAGAAACCCTATGAACCAACCAAAAATGAAGTTGTCACAAAGGCAAGGAATCCACCAATAGGATCAAATGGAAACCAAGGCACTACTCGAATCCCAATGTGTGATAATGAAAGATGATGTCGAACACGAGGGAAACCACTAACTCAAAGACCCATGATATTGATCGATGTTGAGCACAAGATGACCTATCAATAATGAAAATAGGGCAAGGGTGCAGCTCTAGATCCACTCTCAGAGTAATTTGTCGTAGTCGATAGGAGAAAGACCTGCCAACAAGAAGTCAATGGAGACCTTCTCTAACCAGCATGAGTAAAGGACCAAATAGCTGATGTGATAACGAACATGATTCTGACAACCAGGAATGGCCAATTGAAAAATAGGTCAAGAGACACCACAAAGAGGCCGACTCAGGTTTACTTCCCTTGAACAAAAGCACGACTCAACTGTGACTACATGGCAGCATATGATAAATTTGTATAAGTTTGTCATGTAGGAGGCATAAAAAAACTCTCCATATGATTGGAAGAGATAACCAATCAGAGGAGTATTGACTCGATAACAAGGTTAAGGCTCTCCTAAGTCCAACTAAATCCCACCCCAATGGAGGAAAGACTTATTTTTTGAGTGCTTTGTTCAAGGTGACATGATTGACTCTAGATGCCATCAATTATGCAAATAATGTCCCATTCCCGCTATTTTTTGGGATATATAATTTTTTTGTCTTTTTCGTATTTATGAAGCCTAAAAAAGAATAAAAGCATGATATAGTATAGTGGAAAGAATGAGTTCCCAAAAATACGATGCCCTAGTTCCTGGGAGGGTAACATTCCTATGCTCAATGCAAGGTGACGAAACTGGTCAATGACACTCAAAGGAATGTTCTTTCCACATGTAAAAGGGTGTGTCAAATTACAGAGGCGAAGTGATTATAAGGTTGATTTTGTAGAAGACATGGTCAAAATGTGGCTTAAACACGAGTCCAAGTGAAGTCGACTCAAGGCCAAAACGTGCAAATGGCCAACATGAAATGTAGCAGTACAACTCAACACAAAGGAGCCTCTAGAGTATAAAGGTTGGCTCTACCATCATATCATGATTTTATAAGTCAGCGAGTGAAAATGGTTTGTGAATCAAGACATGATGGGGTCAACCCTATGGAAAACAATATCGCAGTATGGAGGCTAGTATGTAAAATGCAGTGGAAAGTGATATTCCCTAACCTATATGCTAGTAAGAAAGTGATACCTGCCATCATGGGTCTGCAATCATGGGACCGAAGCAATTTCTCAAAAAATCTCCAAAATATCTTGTAAAAACAACCCATCCCAACACTCCAACCAAAAGGTCAAAAATTCCACAAAAGAGAAACGAACTTTAGAAAAACTAATTTTCATTTTTCAATCTATATACGGACTTTTGGACTCACTGTTTCTCATTTGTGTTTTGAGAAATTGGGTGAAGGAGTTGTGGAGAAAAACCAAAGCAAGCTTCCTCTATCAAATTCAATCATTCAAATTGCTTCAAATCTTCCAGGTAACCTTCTAATCATACTTTTGATCATTTTTTATGCTTTTTAGATGTTTTTTTCATAAATTTGACCGTAAGGAATTATTTTAAAAAAAAATTCTCTGCGTACACGCGGTTTGGATACAGGTGACCCACGTGTAGGAAATCCCTATACACAACTGTGTTATTAAAGAACCTGTGTGTGCATGATTTTAAAATTTTAAACATGGATTTAAAGATTTAAAACATAATTTTTTGCAGGATGACAATTACCTGGTGTGAAATAGATCATAGTGCCATTGATAACCACGTGATGGAGGATCAAAATGCATTAGATGCCTTGAGAGGATGTGGTTTGTTAAAATTCTTCAAAATGCCAAACATGAAGGCGAATACTCGATTTCTTGAGCTGCTACTCCACTACTGGAGTGAAAAAGAAGATGCATTCATGACTGATCAAATGCCCCTAAGGATCGAACTAGAGGACATCTATTTCATTACAGGTATCTCTCGCAGGGGGGAGAGGGTGCACTCAACCGGAAGGATGAGAGGTAGTCTCAGTGGCATATACTGTCTTGGAAACCCCGAAAAGGTTGGAAGTTAGATTCCAATCAAGAATGTCGAGAGTTTATCACTAAGAAACCTATTATTTACCATACCCAGAGTAAATGGTTTTGTAGCTCTACATCAAGCTTCACGTGTTTCCATGAGCCTTGCAATGGATTGTCTCACTACAGTCTTTGATTGGTGTACACCCCTGCTAACCAACATGAAGAAACAACCCACTTCCATTCAGAAGGGTCAGATGGAGAATTTTGGATATAGAACTATCTTATGTTCCTTTTTTTTTTAGAGAGTACCTGGGCTTCATCCCAAGGTATTATCCACCATCATTAGCCCAAGAGATCCACGAATGGGCAGGTGGGTTGACTTGATGAAACGACTAGGGGGCGGTGAGGTCCCTAGGACTACATTTGATGACGAGTTTTTCTTTGGTGGGAATAATAGGTCATTACATTCAAAGACTACCCTTATGCCGGAATGGATTTCCGAGGAGATCCAAATCTAGTATTACCACCAGATGCAGCATGGGGCGCCATACGTATGAATGATTTTTTAATTTTAATATTTTTTTATTGGATTTTCAATATAAATGAATTAAAAATATTTTTGATGAGACAAAACAATCACAAAATTATTGATCATGACACATATGTTGAACTAGTGAGACCTAATGTTCTTCCTCGACATAGGTGTTGTGGAAGAGATGCCAAAGGGGCTATCCTAGAGATTGAGAAAGTCCTCCATGTAGTTCAGAGATAACGTAGTGATATTGACTTGCCAAGTACCCATGGTGGCCATAGAGGACTTACTAGAGGAGATGCAATGACGTGTTGTGGGAGTACCACGGGATTGGGTGCGACTATTTTGGCGGGTTGCTAATGTTGTCGTTTTCTTTCTTGATGCTCATCCTAAGCAGGATCATTAGATATATGATTAGATTTTTTTTTATTAGACGTGATGATGGGCATAAGCCCAAATTTTGTAGGGAATTTTGTCACAATTTTGTATATTAATTTGGACACAAAAAAATCTATCTATATATAGATGGTTTTATGATGATCATATATATAGATGATACTTCGATTATTTTTTATGTTTTAATGAGATGAATGATTTATATAACAATCAATGCTTGGTTAGCAATAGAATCTGCTAAGGAATTTTATGATAGTGGAATATGAAAAAATGTGATGTAAACAAATGATCTTTGCAATAAACACACTCTCATCAATTGGCAATACAAATAAGGATCTCTTACCCGATAGATGTTATTTAGTTGAGGTACCACTAGTTGTGAATCCAAATAAATTACTAATGAATCAACATCAAAAGATATCGCCTCAGATAGTAAATTAATTACAGCAGTATATTCGACAATATTACTTGAAGGAGGACCAATACATACTCCTCTCGAAACCATCAACTGGCCAGATGGATAATAAATCACCCAAGCTGCGGAAGCAAGGTTCCGGGTGTGTCTACTGGCACCATTGGTGAACCCTAGATATATCAAATCGTTCATCAATACTTGCCAAAGTAGATCAAAAATATCAACATCACTAAAACTGATAGATAGATATTGTTATGCTCTTAACCTGCAAAGTAATACCCAAACACAGAATATGCGAAGAAAAGATACCCAGAACACAGAATAGCAATGATTTTATTATTCAGAGAGAAATGTTCACAGGCCTCTTCGAGGGGGCAACCTCCAATAGAGCAGAGCTCGATTACAAAAACAAGACACGATGCTCCTCGCAGGGAGTCTCTATCCTTTATATATGACTCATACATGCAATACCACGGGCCAATACCGTGGGTTTTATTAATACCATCTATCTAATACTACCGCCCATTTGCAACTAACTGTGGTCCCGTCATTAATTGCGGGTTAACCACTTACAAATATTAATATGGGCTTTATTGACTCTTGACTATGACGTGATCCCATGACATAAATAAGGGGGTTAGGGTGGGACCCTAACATGCCCTCCCCCTTAAGACTAGCCTTGTCCTCAAGGCTGAAGCTGCGGAAACTGCTAAAGAATAGTGGTTGGTTCCCAAGTTGCATCTTCCGGAGAGGTGTCTTTCCATTTGACGAGGACTTCCTTAATCATGCGGCCGTGCAGGTGCTTGTCTCGTGTGTCTAGAACCTGTTCGGGTTGAAGCCAGATTGACCCTTCTTTGTCTAATTCAGGTAGACTGGTTTGAACTCGGCAATTGTTCCCAATCACTTTCTTGAGGCACGATACATGGAAAACTGGATGGATTTTTGCCGTAGGTGGCAAAGCCAACTTGTAAGCCACTTCTCCAATGCGCTGAAGTACTTGGTATGGTTCGTAGAATTTTGGAGAGAGCTTTTGACAACCTTTGTCTTTGAGTGATGTTTGCTTATATGGTTGCAGCCTCAAAAAGACCTGATCCCCTTCTTGAAATTGGCGCTCTGAGCGATGTTGGTCGGCCTGTTGCTTCATGCGGTTCTGAGCTTGATGAAGATTCTCGCGAAGATGGGCGAGCATGGTTGCGCGGTGTTGTAGGAGTTGATCCACTGCTTGTACTTTGGAGCATCCCTTGAGATAAGAAGTAGGGGAAGGCGGAAGTTGACCATAGACTGCTTCATAGGGAGTCATTTTGGTGGTGGCATGATAGTTGGTGTTATACCACCATTCAGCCAGAGGTAACCACTGTGCCCAAAGGTGTTGCTTTTCTGAAGTGAAACACCGAAGGTAGGTTTCTAGACATTTGTTGACGCCTTCGATTTGACCATCTATTTGCGGATGATATGAAGTACTGAGTTTGAGTTGAGTGCCTTGTATTCTGAAGAGTTCCTGCCAAAAATTGCTGGTGAAGATCGGGTCGCGGTCGGACACTATAGAAGTGGGCATGCCATGTAATTTGAAGATCTGATCCATGAAAGATTGAGCAACCAAGGTTGGTGTAAACGGGTGGGGTAGGGCACAGAAATGAGCATACTTCGACAGTCGGTCCACAACCACCATGATGACTGACTTGTTCCCTGACTTTGGAAGACCTGTAATGAAATCCATGGAAACCTCTGTCCAAATTGATGCCGGAATGGGCAATGGTTGTAATGTGCCTGGTGTGTTGACGGTTTCCCCTTTGTGGCATTGACAGACATCACATCCGGCTACGAAAGTAAGGACGTCCTTTTTCATGCCTGTCCAAAAGAATGATCTTCTGGTGCGAGCATACGTCTTCTGAAAGCCCGAATGTCCTGCAATGGGAGATGAGTGCAATTCTGCCAAAATGCGACTTTTGAGGGTAGATGTAGGTGATATTACGACTCTGTCCTTGTAGCGAAGAATATCATTCTGCCACGAGTAGCCCTTGCTGGAATTAGGATCTACCTGCAATTGAGAAATGAGTTGGGAGAGCCCTGGGTGTGAAAACCATTCCCCGCGAGCCTCTTCAATCCAGTCTGGAATGGGAAGGGAAATTGCGAGCAGAGTACTTTCCTCCTCAAATTGGCGCGATAATGCATCTGCTACACTGTTGTCTTTCCCTTTCTTGTAAATGATCTCATAATCATATCCCAGCATTTTGGCTAACCATTTATTTTGTTGTGGGGAGGATAGGCGTTGCTCTAAAAAATATTTAAGACTGTGATGATCTGTGCAGATTCGGAAACGTCGCCCCAATAAGTAAGGTCGCTAGGTCTCGACTGCATGTAAGATGGCCATCATTTCCTTCTCGTTTGTAGATTGGCCCAGATTCCTCCCACTGAGTTGTTGGCTTGTGAAGGCCAATGGTCGCCCTTCCTGCATTAAGACCACCCCAATACCTGTACCCGAAGCATCACATTCAATGGCAAAGGATTTGGTGAAGTCAGGTAGTGCTAAGACTGGAGTGGTACACATGGCGTTTTTGAGAGCGGTAAATGCCTGTTGTGCTTCCTCGTTCCAGAAGAAGGAATTTTTCTTTAGGAGTTGAGTGAGGGGCTTCGCTATGCGGCCATAGTTGCGGACAAATTTACGATAATAGCCTGTGAGACCCAAAAATCCTCTCAAGCTCTTCAAAGTCTTAGGTTGAGGCCATTCTTGCATTGCCTGGATCTTTTTGGGGTCCACCTTGACACCTTCACGCCCCACAATGTGGCCCAAATACTCAACTTCTTCCATGCCAAACGAACACTTAGACATCTTGACAAATAATTTATGCTTGCGAAGCAGTTGCAAGAGTAGATCTACATGCTGAAGATGTGCCGCCCAAGTTCCACTATAGATGAGAATGTCATCGAAGAAGACAAGGACAAATTTTCTGAGATATGGTTTGAGGATGTGATTCATAAGACTCTGAAAAGTAGAAGGGGCATTACAGAGACCAAATGGCATGACCAGGAACTCATAATGGCCTTCATGAGTTCTGAAAGCCGTCTTGGGAATGTCGACTTCCTTCATGCGAATTTGGTGGTAGCCGGAGCGAAGATCCAACTTAGTGAAGAATTGAGCCCCATTGAGTTCGTCCAGCAAATCGTCAACCACCGGAATGGGAAATTTATCTTTGACTGTCAACTTGTTGAGGGCCCTGAAGTCGGGACACATCCGCCACTCCCCATCTTTCTTGAGGACCATGACCACTGGGGATGAATAAGGACTAATGCTGGGACGAATGACACCTGCTTCCAACAATTCCTTGATGATTTTTTCTATTTCATTCTTTTGAGTGAACGGATATCTGTATGGCCACACATTTGGGGGTTGGACCCCTGGAACCAAGGTGATGCTATGATCATGTTCCCCTCGCGAGGGTGGAAGCCCATGAGGCTTGTCAAAGACCGTCCGATGGTTATTTAAAATCTGCTGCATGTCAGGATGAATTGGCAGAGACCTGGTTTCGACTACCTGGATGGCATTAAATTGAGCTACCACTCCATGATGGCCCTTTTTTAACAATTTTTCCATCCAATGTGAGCTGATGACAGAGGGGGCTCCTGCTTGGAGGCCACAGAGGGTATGTGTGGAGTTGTTCTGCTTAAAACTCATATATAACTCCTGGAAATCCATTGTGATTGGCCCAAGAGTGCGGAGCCATTCAGCGCCTAGGACAATGTCGCATCCCCCCATGTGTATGGAAAACATGTGGGTTTTCAACTGATAATCTCCCATTGGAAGTTTGACATTTTCACAGTGGCCTTCACATTTCATTGTGCCCCCATCTGCAATTTGGACTTGGAAGTTAGAAACTGCCCATACAAAACAATGCGCTGCTTGGGCGATTTTTTGATGGATGAAATTATGGGTACTTCCACTATCAATCAAGACTACTACTGGGCGATGTTTAAGAAAACCCTTGATTTTGAGAGTTTGAGGGGAAGAAATTCCTGCCAACGCATTGAGCGAAATAACTGGTTCGTCAGATACAATCGCCTTTTGGTTGTCTTCTTCGATCGCCTCCGGTTCCTCAAGTGGTGGATCTTCCTCGGTGGAGCTGTAGTCAGTGGCATCTATTTGAAAAAACTTGGGCTCCTTGCATTTATGACTAGGGGAATATTTTTCATCACAGTAGTAACATAGTCCTTGCTTCCTTCTTTCAGCCATTTCCTGAGGTGACACCTTTTGGACCTTAAGTGTCTGAGTCGTGTTGTGAGCTTGTGGGGGACGACCTTTAGTGGGGAAATTGGGGCAGCTGTATTGGGCTGTTATGGCACGTTCCACCTTACGAGCTACCTGGCAAGCCTCCGTCCATGTGGGAGCGTGGTGGAGTAGAACTTGAGCTTTGATGGCTTCTTTAAGACCACTGATAAAACATTCCGTGTAGAACTCATCTGAGAGACTCTGAGTGCGGAAGGCTAAGGATTCAAAAGCGGTGATATATTCATCCACTGTACTTGTCTGTCGGAGCTTAGTGAGACGTCCCAAAAAGGAGTCTCCCTGTTCAAAGCGATCTCGAAGAGCTTTGGAAAATTGGGCCCAACTCGGAAAAGGTCCATTGCGACGTTGATGCCATTCCACCCATTGCCATCGTTCATTGTCCAAGTACATGGTCCCCACCATAAGCTTATTCCAATCATCTTGGAGATGATTCAATTTGAAATACTGGTCCATTTGTGCTAGCCATGCGGACGTGTGAGAACTGTCAAATTTCTGCATATCCAACTTGGGAGGTCGCTGACTGGGTGGTGAATGGGTGTGCCAGACGTGAGGAGAGTGGCTAGACTCACCCTCATGGTGTTCATGGTCATTATACGGTTCCTCGAGAGCTGGCTCCTTGCCCTTATTGAGTGCTTGCCGTACCTGGCTAGTTAGTCCGCTAATCATATTTTTGAGGTCGTTCATATCTGCTTCAATTTTGTCTAGCCTTTCATTGGCCATCGCTTGAGCTCTAGTTTCTACCATCCACCAACTTGATGAAAAATTGGGACCGCCAAATTTTTTTTTTTTCTAATAAATTGAATATTACCACCGTGCTCAGCTCGTCGTCTTGATGCTGATGGGCTAGATCACAAATAAGCGTTTCGGAAGATCTCAGACTCCTTGATCAATACTACAGTCGCCAAATCCTCAAAATGTCAATGCCGCCAAAAGTCCTGCGAAAAGTATATCCAGGTACAGGAACCCTTCCCAACTACTCCGATCTGGTGGATCTGAGAGATCTGGATGGTGGAACAACTGCTGCTGCTGATCTGATGGAGCTGCGGGACTGATGTCTGCTGCTGCTGCACTTGCTGATCTGGAATAGATGATGTGTGATCCCCCGATAGAAAGGGAACTATGGTCTTGAGGAGTGTCAGGTGCTACAGATCGCAATATACATAAGGGTATGACAGTGGTACTCAGCCCAATGTTTCAGGGCTCTAACTAAGGAGGATCGACCATACCCTTAGCCGTACAACCCGACTACCCTATCGTACGGGCGAGTAATCTCTCCGAGTGTTGTTCTCGGTGTACTGTAGCCACAAGACGGCTGAAGGTTTATCTATGGCGAGGTTTCAAGGGAGCTAGGGGGCTTCCTATATACCCAGAGGGTACGTGGAAGACAGTCCGTGCGCGGTTCTGTCTAATGCGCTACTACTCAAAGGGGTACCCACAGGGGTTACAAGGGAGTCCAACAGACGTGACCACCTCTTGTATTTCCTACATGCATGCCTCCCCAAATCCGCAGGTTTATGCGCTTAACGACAGATCCCGTGGTTTAAAGACGCCGGAACACGTCTCTAGCCAAAAAAAAGAATTTGCTAAAAATTGGAGATCCCACCGAGCCCTGGAAAGTGCTCTGATACCACTTGGTATGCTCTTAACCTGCAAAGTAATACCCAAACACAGAATATGCGAAGAAAAGATACCCAGAACACAGAATAGCAATGATTTTATTATTCAGAGAGAAATGTTCACAGGCCTCTTCGAGGGGGCAACCTCCAATAGAGTAGAGCTCGATTACAAAAACAAGAGAGGATGCTCCTCGCAGGGAGTCTCTATCCTTTATATATGACTCATACATGCAATACCACGGGCCAATACCGTGGGTTTTATTAATACCATCTATCTAATACTACCGCCCATTTGCAACTAACTGTGGTCCCGTCATTAATTGCGGGTTAACCACTTACAAATATTAATATGGGCTTTATGGACTCTTGACTATGACGTGATCCCATGACATAAATAAGGGGGTTAGGGTGGGACCCTAACAGATATGTATAATCATATAACATATACAAACAAGTAAATGGTCAGCTGAGGCATAAGCAAAGTACTTCTTAATGTAGAGCCCATTTCTAGTCTCCGCCAACTTGTGAGGATCCCTAGAGAAGTTAAATGGAATAGTTTGTGAAATAACAAACATATTATCTTCAGCAAAAAACTGTGCTAGAGCCGAAGGGTTTGAAACCACATGAACATCACTAGTAAAATGATTGGACAAACTTTATTCTACTTCCCGCAAATGAGGGAGAAAATAAGAATGATGATGCAAATCATTCCATGGTCTTTCAACACCTGTTATTACTTCTAGAATTGCTTATCCATATGGCAAGACAATATCTAAGCAATCCTAAGCAAAATTCGAATCTAGTGTTGAGGCCGGTGCCACATCCCCATCGAGCTCCTCTAGTGAAAAAGGAGTAGGATCGGAGTTTGCAGAGTTAACAATAGACTGATAAGAAATTTATGTTGTAGACATAGGACATGCCATTTCACCTACCTACCCCTTATATAATGTGGTGGTAGATGAGGGTAAGGGCCAAGGATTCGAAAAATAATGAGTTCTAAGGAACTCTCTTTAAGAAGGTGCCTTGGAGGATGAAATACCATTAATTCTAGATATAGGAGCAGGATGATCAAAGGTACCCATTAAAGAGGAGTACATTCCAAATCCTAAATTCTCTATAGGCTTCTTGGGATTATCTACTAATGGAACAGTAGACTCAGAAGATGCATGGGATTCACCCGAAGAATAATCCATTTGATCAACCTTTACAATTATCCCTTCATGAGGAAAACAAAGGATGTGCAATAACAACAATACAATAGCATCCATCTCATAAATCCAAGTCCTGCCTAAAGGGAGGTTGTAATCCAGATTTTCATAGACTATTTCTACATCAATATTTACCACCTTTCCCCCAACACAGATGGGAAAGGTCGGAATAATCCTATGTAGCCTATGAGAATAATCATCAAATGTTGTCAATAGAGTAGGTGAAGGAACAGCTTGAAGTGATCCAATAGCCTTCCAACATGAAATGGACATTACACATGTGGAAGCTCCCTCATCGACAACAATTCGAAAGATATTTGTCTTTCGATATGTAGACTTTATCTAGAAAGCCATATGATGTGGGAGTCTCTTCTTGATGTTTGACATATCGAATGTAAGAACAAGAGATTTTTTTGGATCAACTGCTTTGATTGCAGTGAGTAATGCACTCCTTTGTGTGGGGCACGATTGGAGTACCTATAACGCTGACATAGCACAAGGACTCTAGGCCAGATCTTCTACAGTCAAGTAGTTCTGGGCCGCATTAGCATTAGGGTTAATGGTCAAGCATTTTGTAGACCCTTTCAGCATCTAAGGTATAGACTCAAAAAAGGGCCTCTCGATATGGAGTGCCTTTGAAGCATCGGGAGCAGACTTAGCCTTAGATGATTTTTATTCACCATAATCATGTGATCGTGTAACAAAATCAATATGTGAACTCATCATGTAAACATTTGATGTATTATTACCTTCCTCATTGCCCCCTGTGGGGGTACCAGTACTAGAGTTTGCACTAGCAAGTAACTGATGCCCTTGGGGAAAAGGGTTAGTTAGGACATCTTGGGAGCTAGAAGACCCCTCCTAAACTAATAAGCACTGAGCATCTTGGATCTTAGCGAAAAGAAGAGTCAAATTATCTCCATTGCATAACTTCCATGGAAATTTTACTTTTTTCTTAAACTCTTTTATACCCCCTACAACATCATTGTTGGGTTTGTTTTAATTACCCTTCCCATCCTGGTTCTTTTTTCTACCTCGTCCTTTCTTCTTCCCATCAAATTGTTGGTTTCCTTTGGGGTGAGAATTTTGGACAACATTTATAGGCTTAGGTTGAGAAGGCATAGGCACTGATGGTGATGCCTACATAGAAGAAGCAGTTTGTAAAGACAACTGCTACAATTGATTTAACAAATTAGTCGTGTTAGCATCGACTGATCCGACTAGCCCGTCGGCATGGGGACCTGGATTTGGCTTTGCTATGTCAAATTTGGACCTTGGAGCATCGGGCATAATTTTTTGAAGAACCCCAGATTGAGAATATATAAGTTCTAACTGCTGGCCTCTAAAAATAGCCTGTTCCTCGGTGAACACACCGGAGAGGGACACATTCTTAGAGATCTCGGGTTGTAAAGATTTAAGAAACCATTCAAGAAGGAATTCTTTTGGATGTCGGATTTAATGAGCCTCTTCCTTCTCCTCCATCCTCGATGTGATTTGAAATGTGGGTTGCCTTATCCTGGTGAAAATTAGCCAATAGTCTAATTCCAACATCATAACGGAAAAGCAACTGAAATTGGTTGAAAAATATCATAGCCAAATCAACAAAAGAAGTGAAGGTTCCCCCTGGGAGTTCAATGTACCACTTAGCCACATTTCCAATTAGGGTGCATTGGAATAATCTCAGCTTGATTCAATCATCTATCACGGAGTTTGACGAACACCATAAGTGGAAAATGGTTACCTGGTCACCTGAATCTTCACCAGTCTTCCCTTGAAATTTAGGTATATTTGAGGGAAGTTTAGTTGGGATCGGAGGCTAGGCTAGGTTATATGTAATTGGATCATTAGTTAATTTAGAAAGCTCTAGCAAGTTTAATGTTTCCATAAAAGACAGTCGTGGACGACCCTGAGGATTCCACATGGTCTGGGCAGAATTCCCAACATTCTAAAAAGAATACCCTGGATAAACGAAGGCACCAAGTTTCCTAAAGTAATTCGTAGACCCAGCTGAACCATAAGGATCTTCTTGTGGTCCAGGAAAAACCGGAGTTTGGCCAACTCTTGTTGAAAAATTTTTGTATCCAGTGAAATTGCCCCCTAGAGAGGTGTTAAAAGGAGCAGAGAGCCCTTGGTAAGGGTTCCATGCATGAGCATAGGGAGAAAAGTTATGGAATGAACTAATAGAATAATACAAAATATTTCCTTGTTGGCTGAAGTAAGATTAATTCCCGGCCCCAAGTCCACAAACCGCAGGGTTTGTCCAGCCTTGAAAAGGATTATAACTTTGACCCATAAAGGGAAAAGGTACCAATCCTAAAGATGGGTTGGAATGTGGTATATCACAACTCCCAAAACGGAAACCATGAAAAGAAGTTGACCCACTTGCCATGGAAGTCATAGACGTGGAGGAAGATGATGGAATACTTAACAAAACCGAAGGAATTGCATAGGTTAGCATTCCAAAAGGGAAAAAGCCAATGCTAGAGGCAAAAGCTTGGGTGCCCCCACTCGAAGATGGAATGGAGGTAGATCCAAATTTAGTTGTGCTAGGAGTAATGAAAGGTATAGAAATCATTCCTCCTCCTTGTACGGATATAGGAGTTTGCATACTAGTAGCACTCATGGTGGACGTCATGCTCCCAGGAGTGGTCATCGAAGGAAAAGATTGAAATAAACCTGGGCTTGAAGCCCTAGTGGTCAGATTCCTAGTGTATAATAAAACATTTGGGTGATCGAGAGGAAGAGGATAATTAGGAGTCAAAATAGACTCAGTAATCTCTTCGACCTCAATAACGTCTTCTGATTGGAAGAGGGCTCTCAAAAGAACTGGAATGTTCCTATCCAACTCTCTACTGTACCAGATCTATCTTGTGAATCAATAACTACAACCAGAGGATCAATCTTCGATGCATCTATTGGCACTGATTGAAAATCACTGGCAGAATTTCCCCTACACCTTCGAGGACAAGGCTTAGCACGTGTAGTTGAAAGTCCACGAAGCCTCCTAAACCAAGGAATTGGTCGATCAGCCAATTTTAATTATTTTTAAGAAATCTAATTAAAGACTCAAAAAATTTGTAAAGTTAGGCCAACTACAAGAAAAGAGCACTCTCTATAAAGTCCTTAAAGATACATTCAATCAGACTAATTCCAAGTATTTCCATTCCCGGTGATGAGGACCAGACACCAAAATACAAGAAAGTGAAAATCAAGGACCTTCAAAAATAGTCTTGGGTAATGACGACCCAGGCCTACTAGCGAAGGTAACATAAACAGTTGCGCTGACCTCCAGACAACAACCTTTGTCAGTGCAAGAACCCAAGATTCACAAGGGTACCCTCCAAAAGTACTGATGAATGTGATGCGACGTCTGCCACAGGTGCCATGGGATTCCCTTTTGCAGCCACCTATGTGATCCCTAGGAAAGTCAACTATGGGTACTAGTCCGTATCAAAAACCAGACGGAATAGTCGTGAGGTAAGATCCAACAAGTAGGAAAGGGGGTATCTCTCTTCCTTGTCTTCACTCTCCCTCGTGCTTAACTCCTAGTCATGGAGCTTTCCGAGTCCTTCTAATGACACTAGATTTCACTCGTTATTCAACTTCTATGTTTTATAATTTGAGCGGCCTTGGAGAGTTAACTCTCCACGCACCTATTCCAAGGCCCTAAAGAACTTAAACTTGTTGGTGTTTGTTAATGACAAAATAAAAAGTTCTACTTCTTTTTATTAAATTTCTTGATTTTAGAGGGTTTTTCTTGAATTCAATAGTATAACGAGAGTGAAACTGATGATGTTTTCGACGCAAAAGAAACCAATAGAAACTTAACTATATGGATGTAGTTATTTTCTTTCGATGAAGAGGAATTTCTACTTGGTTCTATGAAAAACTTATATAAGAAAAATAATTTTCTTTTTCTTTTCTTTTCATAAACACTCCACACACATTCAAAATCTAAAAAGACTAAGAATGCTTATAATGAAAACTAACCTAATGCAAATTTAAATGACAATGCAAGATCCTATGAATACTCACACTATAAGCAAAATTTCTTCTTTATAAGGTCAATAAGTGATCAGCCTCACCATTGGGCAATTATATTGACCTTAATTCATCTCCTAGCTTAGTCAACCCAACTTTTCTCGCAACTTATTACATGTATTTTACTATATTTTGTTTATGAGATGAGTTAGAGTTGGATATTATGCCTAGTGGACTAATATGCATTGAATGCAGGATTGAAGGAGAAAATCAAGGAATTTTTGCAAATGCTAAGGTTAAAACACAAATGGGACAAGGGAGAGGGATTGTAGGAGGTAAATCCTCCTCATTTACTTCTCCCCCATTTGAATATTCCTCAATCCAACACACCAGCTCAGAGTGCAAGCAGCCAAGCCATGTGGATTAGAAGGCAACCAAGCAAGTGAGAGACAAATAGCTAGCTTATCTCGAGTTTGGGAGGCGACCCTCCCTAATTTTAAGGAAGTCATTGGGGACTTCAGTTGTATAAGTAGAGAGGCCTAAAGCCTCATTAGGATTCGAATTTTTGTGGTAAAACTCTAAGCTATTTTCGAGCTCCACACTAGTGAAAGTTTTATAGATGTAATTTTCTGTTTTGGTAATAAGAATGATTTTTGTTTTGAGCTAGCACTAAGTTAACTCAGAGAGTTGAAGCTCTTGTGCTAGGGCCCAACCCTAGAAACCAAGGCTCCTCTTCCTTGTATCTGTATGTTTAGATTAGTTTCATAGCTTCATTGTTAATTTGCTTTTAGATGTGTTTTCATTGCAAGTAGTGTAGATTGGATTCGTTGTTTATAAGTTTGCTTCCATTTGTGCCTTACTTTAGTAGCAGGTAAGCAGGGATAAAAGGAATACCACATGGTTTTCAGTGGGTGTCTTATCCTCATTTCCTCCTTTCGGGATCATGATTTGAGGAAGGGACCTTTATGCAGCCCCAAAAACACAGATTTATATTTCTTGCATAAGATTTAGAGTTTCTGTATTTAAGCTAGCATTTTATTAGTTTTGCAAAGTAGGATTTCATTGCCATCTCTTCTATCTTCACTCTTGCAGTAGATCTCATCTAGGATTTCATTCCTTTCAGCAACTTTCCTCATGCATAATGTAGGCAATTAGTTCATTAATTATGCTTTTCTAGCTTATGGGAATGCTTCTTGTTTACATAGATTTTTGGGAATTATACATGTTTTATATAAAGAAGGTGATTCAAGAGTAGAAAAATACTTTATAGCCAGCAACCACCTTCCACTTCATCCACCATAGTAATTCCTTGTTTTCACCATTGCCTTCACTAGTTTTCATCATTTTACATAGAAATTCTTCCAAGAATATTGAGCGAATCCAACAATCATGTATCTTTTTTGTTGACTTCTGAATGATCCTAGACCTTTCCTCACTTCCTTCCACCAATCTACAACCTTCCCTAATCCTTCCATCACCTCCAACAACTTCTATTTTGCTCTCGGCTGTATCCTGTAGGTTTGTAGTACATCCTTTAGGTTTTCCTGAAATGGCCTGTTTTGAGGCCGAATTGAGGGAAAACCTCTAGGAAGTCACCAAAAGCTTCCCAAGGGTCTCCCATACTATCCAACCATATCCTAACCGTTCCATACATCCTCCAACATCCTTAATTCACCTGTCACATCACCAAAAGAAATTAGTTTGCATACTTGATTTTGCATGAAAAGACAAAAAGACAAAACCAGATTTATTTTAGTCCCTTTACTTGCACATTAGTGATGTTTGATGCTTCTTACTTCCATTCTTAGATAGTATCATTTGGTTCATGTTCATTTAGCATTATTGTAAAGCATATTTTCTTGGCAGTTCATTAGGAAATGATGTGATTTATCATTGAATTTCGGTCTTCTCCTTTATTGCAGTAGAGTAGCTCTCCCTTAGAGCATATTTCCCTTTCTTCCATCAAGAAACCAAGATTCTTCTGACTCCATAGAATTCTGGCTTGAAAACCCGAGTGTTCTCTTGCTAGTTGAACCGTGACAATTAGGCAGAACCATCACTTTTACTTATGTATACAGTACTATCACCTCCAAGTTTATACGAACCCTGGGTTGACAAAGTAAAGCTGGTAGCCCAGGAGTTATAGCATTCTTGTTGCAATACTGGCACTCATTACTTTTTTGCATCATTGCTGGGGAGGTGTCTGAGTAATATGTGAATACTGCTTCTTTCTTCTATTTCTTGTCTCTAATATTCTGCCATTATTTTATTTCTGCAAAAGTAATCTAGTTTCTTCCTTTCTCATTCTAAATTTTCTACTTTCCTTTCCATTTTGCAAGCAAGATTTCAATTCAACAAGTAGTTTTTTATTCAATCGTTAGTTTTCATTTAATCGACAATCTCAATTCTACAAAGTACTTTCCATGTTTGAAAAAAACACAAAACCAACCCAAAAAACATTTCTTTTCATGCCTCATAGGAATAGGGATAACTTAGGAATTTTTTTACCAAATACCCCCACTGCATCAAATATCCAACCTTCCTTCTTCTTCGGTGGCTGTGAACTGGAGGAACCCTTAGGTGAGAAACCTGACATACTTGAAGAACCTACAGGGGAAGAAGAAGAACCCATTCCTACTGAACCAATGGTTGAAAATAGAAATGACAGAGGGAATAGAGAGAGTGTTGAGGGTGCCTTCCCCATCAGGGAAACCAATGGGGACACTAAGATGAAAAATATAAGCCCCTCTGCCCTACCTCATTTCCATGGCTTGACCACAGAAGACCCTAAAAATTTTCTATTTGAGTTTGTTGTTATATGCTGAACCTATGGCTATACAGATGATGAGAAAAAGTTAAAACTATTTCCATCTACCCTCAAGGATGCATCATTGCGCTAGTTCATGGGTTTACCTAGGGATAGCCTCATAACTTAGGTTCAGATGCAGCAAGCCTTTAACAACAAGTATTGAGAGTAATATCGGTCAAAGTATACTAAAGAGGAAATTTTTGGGATGACCATAGGCAATTATGAATCCCTAGAGGATTACGAAGAAAGATTCCAACTTAGTTACAAAAGGGCTAAGTGCACACTTGACCTCAAGTCACTAAAGTTGGTCCTGCTTAGGGGAGTAACGGAAGATCTTCTGGATACCCTACACTTGTTAGCAGGAGGAGATATCTACCAATTACCCTATGAGGATATCAAGACTGCCTTTAGAAACCATTCTAGGGTAGCTAGGAAAAATGGTACGGGTAGTCAACCTATGGTCAGTACATCCTCTCCCAACTCATCCATCAAGGGTGAAATTGGAAACATGCTGGAAGATTTCAAAAGTGAGATGCTACAAACCCTTGCCTTGCAAATGGACACTATGCACATTAAGAGGAAGCAGGAGGAAGCTGCGAGAGGTTTGGCCATTTTTTGTCCTAGATGCACCAAGAGGAACCCTAGCAATGAATTTCCATTCAAATCTATTGAAATTTTCTCAGCCTGTGAAGAAAATCACTCCATAGACAAGTGCCCTTCTTTGCCTTGACTCAAAGTTTTATGTCAAGGAGTTGAAGGAGTCACTAAGCAACTCTGCTACATGAACCAAAGGAGACCTCATGGGCCTAGACCATACTAGCAGGGCATGCAAGGGTCATCCCATGCATATTACAACCCCAACCTGACCATAGCCATACCTTCTTGGGGACCCCCTTCTCATCTTTCCTGGTCTACACCTTCTCCTTGGTCCTTTGCATCTCAGTATCACTCCCAGTCAACCAGCCAGTCATTTCAGCCATATGCTCTGCCACAACCTCAGTGGAATGCACTGCCCCAGGGGTGGAGGCCCTAATACAACCATGCTCAAGCTTTATTGCCTCCACCCCCTACCCAACCATATTTTTTACACTTTGCTCCACCCAAGCAACCCCAGATGCATGCCTAGCCAAATCTGAACCCGGACAATAGACGTGCTCAACAAGTATACAGTGGAGAGACATCATATTCAGCTTATGGTGTGGAAATCCAAGATATTAACCTGATATCTGGGAGAGTTCTCCTAGATAACCAACCTCCACCTCCACCTAGAGAGGTTGAGGAGGAAAGAGATGAAATCGTTCTTAAAGTGAATCCACCCTTTCCTGAGAGATTAACCTAACCACTCCAACCTACCCCAGAAGAGACTGAACTCCTAGGAGAATTGAAAAATCTCTGTGTAAAGATTCCACTTCTCTAAGCAATAAAAGATGTTCATATTTACAATAAGTTGATTAAGGAGAAGTGCTTCAAGCATCTAGGGAGTCGAGGAAGAGATGCCCCTACAATTAATGTCATTGGATAGTTGTCCGACTTAATGCTGGGGCAGGTAATTTGTCCAAAGTATTTGGACCCTGGAAGCCCTGCAATAGATGTTCACATCAATGGAACCACTGTCCCACAAAATTTGATCTATCTTGGGGATGCCATTAATGTGATGACCAAGGACACCATGCTCAAGCTCAACCTCCAAGGTTCATTGAGGAAGACCACAATAGTTTTGCAACTTGCAGACTACTCCACAGTGACACATGAGGGGATTGTGGAGGATGTGATGGTCTCCATTGACTCTTGGGAGTACCCTGTAGATTTCCTAGTTCTCTAGCCTAAGGCTAAGCTTATTGGTTACCCTCTCATCCTTGGGAGATCCCCGTTGGCCACTATCGATGCTCACATTAGCTGCAGAGCTGGGAATATGACCATCACAAATGGGCATATGTCCAAGCAGTTGGTCCTATACCTTCCTACTTAGCCATCTCTAGAGCATAATTCACCTTTATGGTTGGATGAGGAGGAAGAAGATGAAGTTTATTCTGCCCAAATTTATACTTTAGAAGCAACTGTGGGAGGAGGAAAATAGAATGAACATGATTTGATTAAACACCTACTCCAAATTCCAACTACCAATACATTGCCCTTAGAAGATGTAGCAAAAGGAAACCCAAAACAATCATCCAATTGACCTATGCTTGGCCAATTCCAACCCCCTTCCTATCAAACCCATAGATTTCGACCCTGAAAGAACCTTGAAAATAAATCCATCTCTTTCTGCTCGCTAAGAAGAGAAGTTATGCAACATGCTAAAGGAACATCTAGATGCCTTCGCTTCGAGTTACAAAGAAATGAAGGGAGTACACTCCTCAGTGTGTACTCACCACATATACATCAAAGAAGGTTGAAAGCTAGTCCGATAACCCCAAAGGAGGATGAATCCAACTCTTAAAGATATATTCAAAGAAGAACTGCAAAAACTGCTAGTTGCATGATTCATTTACCCTATCTCTGACAATGAGTGGGTCTCTCCTTTGGTGTTAGTTCGAAAGAAAAATGGTAAGTGGAGGATTTGTGTCGATTACAGGGAGTTGAACAAAGCCACAAAGAAGGACCATTTCCCTCTACCCTTCATTGACCAAGTGCTACATGGCCTAGCAGGGAAAAAGTTTTTATCATTCCTAAATGGATTCAATGGGTAAAACCAAATCCACATCAGCCAGAAGACCAGGATAAAACCACCTTCACTTTTCCTTGGGGTACTTTTTCCTATAGGGTCCTTCCTTTTGGCCTATGCAATGCTCCTACCATGTTCTAGAGAGAAGTCCTGAGTATCTTTTTCGAGTTAGTCCATGATGCGGTAGAAATTTATATGGATGATTAAATACACCTTATGGCTATGATTTTCAAGAGACTCTATCCAACTTAGGGAAAGTACTACAAAAATGACTTGAAATGAACTTGTACCTCAATATCAAAAAATGTGAACTCTTGATGACTGGATGGACCGTGTTAGGTCATTTAATATCTCAGCAAGGACTGCAGGTGGACCCAGACAAAATAGCTATCATCCAAAGGGTCCCACCTCCTCAAAAGCATAAAGATGTCAGAAGTTTCCTAGGGTTAGTTGGATACTACTGAAGGTACATCAAGGACTTCAGCAAGTTGGCCTCTCCTTTATTTGGCTTGTTTGCCAAGGACATTGTGTTTATATGGTCAAAAAGCTGTCAAGAGACCTTAAACACCCTAAAGAACAAGTTAACCACTGCACCAATTCTTTGAGGCCCAAATTGGGCACTTCCCTTTCATATTCATGTTGATGCCTCACACAAAGTCATAGGAGAAACCATAGGTCAGATAGATGAAAAATTGCCTTATGCTATCTACTTTATCAGTAAGAATCTGTCAAAGGCTGAACTAAATTACACAGTGACCGAAAGGGAACTACTGGCTGTTGTGCATGCATTGAACAAATTTAGGCATTATATTACAAGCTATCAAACGTTTGTTCATGCTGACCATGATGCAATCAAATATTTAATGAATAAACCATATGTGAATGCTCAGATTATAAGATAGTTACTTTTATTACAGTAGTTTGATCTAACTATTGTTGATAAGCCTGGTAAGGAAAATGTTGTTGCAAACTTTTTGTCCAGATTAAATTTTCCTACAGGTGAAGAAGGAATGGTTGATGACCAGTTACCAGATGAGCATTTATTTGCTATTTCATTTCTCTCTCCATGGTTTATTGATATAGCAAACTATTTGGTATCTGCACAGTTCCCACCGAATTTGTCCTCTAAAGAGAAAAGAAAGATAGTGAGGAATAGTGCCCCCTTCACTTGGATTGGGGATAATCTCTTCAAACTTGGCCCATATCAAGTCTTGAGAAGGTGTGTCAGGGAGGAGGAAGTCTTTGACATCCTTCTGACCTGTCATGATGGGCCTTGTGGAGGTCGCTTTGCAATAAAGAGGACAACATTCAAACTGTTACAAGAAGGCTATTATTGGCCCACTCTTCATCAAGATGTGAAAATATATTTTAGTTAGTGTGATTGGTAACAAAGAATGGGAAGGCCTACTCCAAGGGATGAAATGCCTCTACAACCTCAGGTGACTTTCGAGTCATTTGACAAGTGGGGCATTGACTTCATTGGACCTATTGACCCTCCTTCCAAACAAAAGAAGTACATCATTGTGTGCACTCACTATCTGACTAAGTGGGCTGAAACCAAGGCAATTAAGGCAACAACATAAGAGAAGGTCACTGAGTTCCTAAGGGAGAATGTATTTTACAAATTTGGGTACCCTAGAGAGCTGCTCATACACTAAGGTAACCAGTTTACCTCCAACATGACTGAAGACTTGCTCAGCCAGCACAGGATCAAGCACAAAACCTCCACTCCCTATCATCCACAAGCTAATGGACAAGTAGAGGTGACCAGTAGAGCATTGGAGGGCATCTTGACCAAAGTGGTAAGCAAAAACAGGAAGGATTGGGAAGATAGACTAGTTGAGGCCACCTGGGCCTATAATACCACCTAGAAGACCACCACTAAATTCACACCCTATGAGTTGAGTTGGTCTATGGGAAAAAGGCCTTGTTGTCCATTGAGTTTGAGTATAACACATTAAGGATGGTAGCCCAACTAGATCTACATCTCAATAGTGCACACAAAGAGATATTTCTCCAGTTGAATGGTTTGGATGAGTTCAGAATGCAGGCCCTCCTACATACAGAGGTAATTCAACTTCAAAGGAAGATCTGGCATGATAAGAACATTAAGGAAACGAAATTTCAAGAAGGTGATTGGGCTTTGTTATATGATTCTAGGTATAAAGACTACAAGGGCAAGTTAAGAACAAGATGGCAAGGACCTAATGTTGTAGAAAGATGTCATGATAATGGCTCAGTACATATCAAAACCATAGATGAAGAGGCCATTCCTTTACTTGTTAATGGACATCGACTGAAAATTTACAAGAGACCATTGTCAAAACAAGAGTTCATTGATGATATCAATAAAATAGTGATGGTAGTGGAGCAAGTTTCAGCTCCCACCTCATCAAATAACTGAGAAAAAAAATAATAATAAGGACTCAAGTGAAAACCTCCATGAGGCGCCTGAGTCCCACTGTAGGGTTTAAAACCTCTTCGGGTGGCCCAAAGGTGTCAATAAAAAAAAAAAGAGAGAGAGAATAAAAAAAGAGAATAAAATCATCCCTGGGTGAAAAACTCCCTGGAGGTGCCCAGGGAAAATAGCTAGGATGAAAACCTCTCATAGGCAACCTAGTCATTTTCATAAAAAAAAAGAGAAAAGAGAAAAATCATGAAAATTTATATTCTGCAGGTCAGCGAGAAGGAAGATCATAGAGAAAAGGAGGATCCCCAAGAGACCTATTTCACTCACATTTTATTTTTCCACTCATTTTCATTCATCACTTTACCATTTCTTTCATTTTTCCTACTCATTTCCTTCAGTTTGCAAGGGGACTGTGTTTTCTACAAGATCCCCTGTAAACCTACAGGATCCCCTGAAAACCAAGGGGACTGTGTTTTCTACAGGATCCCCTGTAAACCTACAGGATCCCCTGAAAACCTACAGGATGATCCTGTAGGAATCATAATGACCCAGAAATATTACAAGAAGTGAACCTAAAGGAAAAAATGACATTCTTTTTCAATGAAATATCAACCCTACATCATCATTCCATGACCATATCACTATATAGGGAGGTTATCTAGAAACCTTCATTACCTTGGACCCAATACTATTTAATGGCAGGTTTCTGGTCTTTGACGACGTGTTCTCATCATTGACCTTCGATCGAATGATTCTATGAGTGTTCTACTTCAACACATCTATTCACAGTTCATAGATTGTACTAGAAGTACCATGAGAACCATTGTCATTATTGGTGGTTTCTCTCACGCTTGTTAACGGTTCACATCGTTGACCAGTAATCAAGTGGTTTCTACCATGTTCGACTACGAGACATTCATTCACATGGCTAGATTCGTACTATGGATTAGGATATGGAGATCAAGACCCTGGATCTAGTTTCATCCATCTAGGTTGCATGGATTTATTAAATATTCATGTTTGTAGACATAGATCCGTTTATGGATGCATCCATACTGTCTTTTATTGATATGGATCTTCAGATGTATTTCCATACTGGTTCTTTGAGATATTTATGCTTTGAGTATGGGATGCATATCTCAGCGATGATTTTATATTGCATTGTAACATTTGATTGATTGTTTCAAGTCTCCGACCGTAGTCTCTAACCCGAACCATGACATGATAAAACACTGCAGTCATCAAATATCCCTTCTAACTTTTCACTTTAGGGGGTAATCTGTTACACATCATTTTGTCACATTAGGAAAATGACCGTTACTTTGGATCTTTATTTATTTATCAAACTATTCCAAAGCATCCCCCTGCAAGGATAGATCCCAAAACATCCCAAAGAGAATGAAATTCATGGATCTTAAGGCTAAAAAGCCTATTTTTGGCTTCCTACACAGTTCCCTAGTCAGTTTTTGTGCATACACAGAAGAGACCATTCAAGTCTATGCAAAAGTGTGCTTTCTCTTACACTATGGCTTGCGCACATGTCTCAATGCAAGTAAAAAATAAAAAGTAAAGTCCAGAAGCTTTGTTAGTCGAATCTTTCCCAACTAACAGCTTCGAAAGGATGCCTACTCAATCCTAATCCCTCCCATTATGGAGGTACTTCCCTCTCTTTGTGGATCCCTTATCTCACCATTTATGGATCTCATCCCTTAGGAAGAGGATCCCAAACCTTCTCCTCTTAGCCTATAAATCAAACACGGGTCAGAGGATTGGAGAGGACCATTGAAGCTAGGCTTATGCTACAAAAATAAGGCTAGAAGGATTTTCATGCAAGGAGAAGGTTGGAGATTGTGAGAAGAGGCTAACATTAGGGCTTTGAGGTTGTGGGAAGAGGTTAACATTAGGGTTTTGAATTTATGTCCCTAAAATTTAGCCCATAGTAGCATCATGCAACAATTTGATGACTTGCAATTTTTTGTCCCTAAGAACCCAAGCCCACATTCCTTTTGCCTTGCTAACCAAGGTGTGGCCAACAGAAGACCCATGCGATGCTCTCTCTACCTAACTCTTCAATCTTGGTTCATGACTCACTCAGTTCATCTCAACCATATACTATGTTGTATTCCATCTTATCTCCACGTAGCTATCCATTTGTTATGCAACCAACTCACAAAATAGAAGAAAAGATAGATCAACGACTTCAAAATCAGCCTCTTCGAGGGGGAAACCTCCTTTACATTACAAAAATGAACAATTCTTCGATGATATAAACGGGAAAACCTCATTTCTATATATAAGAGTCTGAGGAGTCACAATATAAACAAAGCCGACATAACAATAATAATATAAGGGCACAATAATAACAATAGTGGGATTCTATGGGGCACAGTAATAACAATATGGGGACAATAGGGGCACAACAATAAGAATAAGGGCTACAATGACAATAGTAATGGGGGAATCGCTAGTATTATAGGGACCTAACACCGTTGAACTTCCTTGTGGTGAATATATAGGAGGTGTGAGTGACCTCTGCAACCAGCACACCAATTGGGAGGTGTGTCTATTCTCCTCCGGATGTTGTTTTGCATACTAGACGATGTGTTGAATGAATTTTTCACTCTGCAGTTGTTCCTTCATTCATTTGGGTCGACGTGCCCATCACATCATGCCAATCTGGTCCAATTGAACACCCTCATCGTAGGTCAACAAGCTAATTGTGTCATTGTGCCAATTGTGCCCATCGTCTTATGATGGCGGAAACCCCAAATTTGGATATCTCACCTCGTGCACCCTCATATGAGGTCACAACCAGTGTCTTGGGAGAATCCATGTTATATTACCCACATGTTGCAACTTGGTCATGACACGCTTCATCTTGTACAACTGATTTCACCAAGTCATTGTGATGGTGTGCGACCCACTTACTCGCCCAATCATGGATTTAACCAAGTCGTGTGATAGCCTAAAATGTGATGGCGTGCCACAACATAGTATGTCGCCCATGCAGTGCCACATTAAATATACCCCAAAATATGTGTGGATAATCAAACTAAGGCTAAGATCTCCAAGATGCCCAAACATACTTGTGTGCGTGATACTCTTATGAGTGTGAAGGAATTACGTGTACTCTCTCCACCCTTATTTTAAGATATAATATGTAATTATTCATAATATTTTATTTTATATTAATTTGAAGAAACAATTATTTAATATACTTTTTTAAGTACCTCACGAAAATGTGAGGAAGATCACAAAGATAATTCACGATGCTTTAAGTTATAACATTCGCTCGTACTACATGATTAATGCCTTGTTATGTTATGTTATCTAAAACATTTTGACTCTGTCCATAAAAGAATCGACACGACATCCATAAAGGCGCGATGTCCATGAAATGCACAAAGTCAAGGACGCCTTGAATAAATGTGGAATGAGCTCCACTACAGTTCCACTTTCTGGGAATTGATTAACAATCGACACGACATCCATAAAAGCGCGATGTCCACGCAATGCACAAAGTCGAGGACGTCGTGAATAAATGTGGAATGAGCTTCTACTTTGTGGGAATTGATTAACTTGTTGGGAAATAGAGTTACCTACATCTGGGAATTGATTAACTTGGTGGGAAGTTGTGTGAGTTACATCCATAAAAGCTGTGGGTTCCACTTTCATTATGAAAGCGCTGTGAATTAATGTGGAATGAGCTTCATTGGCGATGTTTAAACGATCCTCAAATTATTTGTATTATTTTAGAATTTAGATTATTTTAGAGTGTATGGAAACTTACTTTGTCGTGTAAAAATTAAAATAATATTAAAAAATATTACAGGCAAAGAATATGAAATTCATTTAAAACCTAACTGCGCCACTTTTCCTCCCATAGTAAGTCTCTTGAGCAAGCCAGGATTTTCATTATCAAAACGCTTGATCGCTCAGTGCATGAAAGAAGAGCTTTCTTCAAAAAAATTCGGCATAAGCAACTAGTTCGTTAGTAGAAAACAAGTTATATAACGTTATTTATTAAAAAAATTATTACAACGTAGAAAACAAGTTATATAACGTTATTTATTAAAAAAATTATTACAACGCTATAAATGTATAGTTTGTGGATAATGGAAATTATTGATAATAAAACAGCTGGTTTGTGGATTATGAGACTGCTCTGCTCTGCTCGCCCGGAAAACTCAATACTGTCATACAAACTATTCAAGTCTCGATTCCCACTTCACACACACCAAAGAAATCATGAAAGCATGGCCATATTTGTTTGTGGATCATAAGTATGAATTATTGATAATAGATGGTGACATGTGTTGCTTTTATAAACATTATATTTATGAATTATAAACATTGTTTTTGCATATAGACTTAAATATTTCTTCCCACATTTGTGATTTACTTAGGTTAAATTTCTTAAATATAAAATTTACCTAATCAAAGTCTTTATTTTATATATATATAAAATTTTATTGTGTAAAAAAAATCAAACATACATTTAGATCTCGAGGAACACAGGACTTGAAATGCTAAACTAGATCTGAGCATCCATGGAAAATACCCAACTTTTTCAAATAATCAGTTTATCCATTAAGTTGGAGGATGGCCTCCATAATCTTTCTTTGTTCAAAGTATTTGTCATTGCCTAGAATTAGTTCTTTAATTACTTCCTCGTGGTTATGACCACTTTCCCACATATTTCTTTCTTGTTTCTTTAATTACTTCCTCGTGATTATGACCATTTTCCCACATATTTTTTTTTCCTAAGATTAAAAACTGCAATTGTTTGTCCTTAATCTTTGTTCAGAGTCATGGGTGATCATTATACATTGCAAATTTTAAAAATATTTCAAATTGTGAGATAAGAAGCAAGTCTGAGGTGAAATAATTTATTTTCCTTTTATAAACAAATTCTAGGATATCCCAAAATTTACAATTTTATTAAACCAAACCTCTAATAGCTACATAATGCTAGATGAAGACCGAATTTGTAGGATGTTTAGGTAGAGGTTTACAATGCTCATAGTTTGAAGGCACAAACTACGATGCTCACAATTTGAAGACACGGATGACAAAAAAAAATTAAATACCATTTTTCCATGGGAAACAAAAAAAATTGGATCTTTTGAAAATTGTGTCTATGAACATACTGGTGTTTTTGGAAAATCTTCCGTTATCTAAATAGAGGTCATTCATCATCTTCACTAGTCGATGAAGACACAACCTGATCTTTGTCGTCTAAAGAACATCGACACCCCTTGCAATGTTCACTATGATTTTCTGTTATAGCTACTGGAGCTTTTCCAGAAGACCTTTCCAAACCCAAAAATTGATTTAAAAAATTCTATCATGGATCTATCAAGGGAAAATCGGTAATGTAAGCGTCGTTGTTTGGAGAGGAGGAGCACTTTTTAGAAGCCAACTCAGGAGAGCAATTTCATCCCCGTTAAATATTGAAATTGTTACGTGCACCTTCTTTAGATGGTCTAGGCGAAGAATCAAGTCTGTTGCCTCTCACCTTGCTATCGATCCTGCCATGAAAAATTTGCCTCTGTAAATTTTCCAAGTCTACATACTTGGTGTATTGTGAAGGCCACCACAATGCTTTCTAGAATCTATACACCAGAATCAACGCTTTCTATTGCAATCTCGAACCCATAAAATCACATATATCTCTTAGCCTCCACTCAGGATTGAGTTGGGGTTTTCCAATACTGTGGATCCGTTGGGTTAATGCAAGGGTTCCAAGCCAACTCTTTTCCTCAGAGTCATCTTTGAGTTTTTGGGAGTTCAAAGTTTCCAGGAGAAGGCCTTTTTCTTTTGCTTCTACCGTGTTGGATGTCCAGGCTACATTGTTGAATATCTACTCATTTCTAGCTAACCATAGCTTCCAACGCACAAATTTGGGAATGGTGATCCATATTCTGGCCCATGAGGGGTTGAGGGAGGATAAAGGATAGCGATCTTTCCATGATAAAAATAAGTCCACTACTGAAATTTTTGTGGGGATTGCTGCCTTGAGTCCTTGGAGTATGAGTGTCCAAACTTTGTTTGCAAATGAGCAGTCTACAAACAGATGATCCATGGTTTCCATGGCCTCTTTGCATAGTAAGAATCTATGCGGACTTGCTATTTTCCTTTTCAATAAGTTTTCACCAGTCAAAGTATTTTTGTGCATTAATATCCAGAAGAAGAAGTTAACCTTGGGCAACGCTAATGGATCCCATACCTTCATCCAAAACCTTGTAGGGAGAGAACTATCTCTGTGTGATTGCAACAACTCGTAACCTTTGGCTGAGGAGTATACTCCTATAGGTCCCCAACCCCATTTATATTTTTCTGTCTTGTGCACCGGATCTTCTTCACTAAGTTCTTCTTTTAGCATTTCTGTTTACTGTGATAAATGATCTGGTATGTTACTAAAGTTCCAATCAATCCAGAACCCCGATTCGTCCCATTTTGAGATATCATATATTATCTTATCTTCGCTGCTTTCAAGAAGCTCGCAGATTTCTAGCAGGCTATCATTTGATGCTAAGGGCGACTGCCCCATTATGCGATCTGTTCTCAACTTGACACGCTTACCATTCCCAGGGATACGATACAGATTTTGGGAGAAGAATCACAATCCTTTGATACACAGTTGCCATAGCAGCGTGCTCCTTTTGCTGTTTGCGTTTTGTAGGTTTCTGAGTTTTGCATTTGGTATATATTTATGCCTCAATGTTTTGTTGACAGGGTGATTGGGGTCGTTGTGGAGCTTCCATAGTATCTTGCATCCCAGAGCTGTATTGGCGAGGTCTGGATCGCGAATTTGAAGGCCGCCTTCTCTCATGGTTCTCTTTGTTGTCTCCCATTTAACCAAATGGAATTTGTTATGATTTCCTTTGCCTCCATGCCACAGAAAATCTCTCATGATTTTATTAATTTGCCCTGAAATCGACTTTGGTGCCATGAGGTAGGATGCTTGATATATTGGCAGAGATGAAAGAACGGATTTTATCAGAGTTAATTTGCCACCATGAGTTAGCCATTGACCTCCCCATGCAGCGATTTTGCCTTTGATTTTTGTTATTACTCCTTCCCACAGATTGACTCTGTTTGTGCCCAGTGTTAATGGCAGTCCAAGATAATTGATTTTGTCCCATTTTGAGTATCTGTTGAACCCCAAATTGCGAGCTATGTTTTGAGTTTCTTCCTCTTCTGCATTCCAACTATAGACTGCGCTTTTTCTTTCACTGATTAGTGCTCCAGTTGCTTTGCAGTAGGCTTGGAGAGTATTTTTGAATGCAGAGGCTATTATGTTTGAAGCTCCGCCCAGCATGAGGGAATCATTTGTGAACAAGGCATGATTTATTGCTTTGAGATCCTTAGTTATTTTCAAACTTGGGGCAACTCCTGCTATCATGTCCTGCTCCAACTTTCTGCTCAACGTATCCGCCATTAAAATGTAAAGAAATGGAGAAAGAGGGCATCCTTGCCTCAACCCCCTCGTGGCTTGGAAGAAATTAGCTGGCCTCCCATTTACCAAAGGCGCAATCCAAGGACTTATGGCACAAGATTGGATCAATTTGACAAATTCTTAGTCGAATTCGAAGGAAAGTAGAACTTGATAGAGGAAGGACAACTTTACTCTATCAAATGCATTGGCCATGTTTAACTTGATTAGCATGCCTTTCTCATTTCTAAGGTTGCTGGAGTGCAAGGCTTCCTGGACTTGAATTACGTTATCCAGAATGTGTCTCCCATTGACGAAGCCTCCTTGCGAATCTGATATGAGTTTGTTTAGCAGTGGCTTTATTTTGTTTGCAAGGAGTTTTGCAATTATTTTGTATGAAGCATTGCATAAAGAGATTGGCCTAAACATGTCAAAGGAAGCAGGGTTTGACTCTTTCGGTATTAAAGCAAGGAATGTTGAGTTGGTGCTGCCACCCAGTTTTGCTTTCTGAAGGAATCCTTTTATCATTCGAATAAGATCTGTTTTGATTATGTCCCAACATATCCTGTAGAAGTGAATGGTGAACCCATCTTGCCCAGGGGCTTTATCTGGATTCATGGACTAGATAATTTTACTGATTTCTTCTTCATTGGTTTGCTTCAACAATGCTGCATTGTCCTCTTTAGTGACTAGCGCCATAATGTTCTTTAGGAATTCTTTGTTGTCTTCTTCACAGTCATCATTCTCTTTACTCTAAAGATGGTGGAAATGTAATGAAGCCATAGATTTTATTTGATCTATTCCTGTGCATGACCTCCCATTGGAGGTGGTGATCTCTGTGATGTGATTCCTGCAGAGATGGGCACTACATTGTCGATGGAAATATGTTGTGTTTCTATCTCCGACTTCCACCCAAAGACTCCGGGACTTTAATCTCCAATATTCTTCTTCATTTCCGAAGGAGCAAAATGTTTTGCATTGGGCTTCTTGCTCCTTTTCTAGCTCTGTTTTAGCTATATCTATTGTATCCATTTCACTTTGTAGCTTTTCTAGGTGCTGCACTGACTCCATTCTTTGATCTTTGGGAGTATTTGATGGGAGTTTACTCCAATCCTTAAGAGCCTTTTTTGTTATTTTTAATTTTTGTTTCCATACATAATTGGGGGAGCCATTTATTGAGGTGGACCATGCTAGTCGGACCGTTTCTGCAAAGCCACTCTTTCCATTCCACAATGGGCTAAATCTAAAAGGGATTGGGCCGAGATTTTCTTCCTCCTCTAACATCAGCCGGATGGGTTTGTGATCCGAGGTAAGCTTGGGAAGAATGGCTGATGAAATTAGCCTCCTTTCCATCAACATTGTGCTTTGAACCAAGAACCTGTCCAATCTGGCGGATATGTGGTCTTCCCCTGTCCTGTTATTGGTCCAGGTGTAGAGCTCTTTTCTTGGCTTAAAATCCAGTGGGTCCCATTGTTGTATCATGTCTTCTACTACATAGATCGTTTGATCCTTGCTGGTCCTGCCCCCTCTCTTTTCTTTTTCATTCATCACTAGATTTAGATCTCCAGCTATGATTATGTTGTTTTGGGTATTCAATTCCAAAAAATCATTTAATGTTTTCCAACAGTCTTTCTTTTCAGAATACAATACCGCTACATATAAATTGAATAACGCAATGGTTAACTTACTTGCTATGTGCTTCAGCTCTGTGAAGCTGCAGTGTTGTGTGTTGTGGGAGTTGACGAGCCTGAACTGGTCTCCCTTCCACAAGGTTGCTATTCCACTGAAAGAGCCTCTTGTGCTTATTGCTTTTCCTGCGTTCTTATGCCATTTCTTTTTGTTGATTTCTAGAAGGACCTCCCCTTCTATCTTTGTCTCTTGGAGCATTAAGATGTCTGCTTGTTCCGCTTTCAGTAGATCTTTGACCGCTTCAATTTTCATTAGGTTACCTAGCCCTCTACAGTTCCAAGAGACCATTTTCATTACTTACTGTTAGGGGTGGTTGGGCCTCCTTCTTTTGGCAGCCTTGTCCTTGTACTTCTGTCGATTGACATTTCTATAGTGGGTTGACTTCCTTGAGTATTTTGCCTTTCAACTTCTTCCTCCCTTGCTTCTATGTGGGACTTTCTTCTTGCTCTTTTGGCAGGCCTTTCTAAGATCTCATCCTCTGATGAGCTTGGTGATTCGTGTACTTTCTTTCTTGCTATGTCGACATAAGAGGGGGAGGGGACTACTTCGGGGGTTCCCACATTTTTCTCTTGCTCCTCTGTTCCTTTCCCGTTAGGAGGGGATTTGGGTTGTTCACTGCAATCGTTATTTACTTCCGGCTCTTCTGCGGCCTTACTGGGCTCTGCATTTTGAGATCCTGATTTCGTCATGGGGTTGGAGTTCCAATCTTTTTGTTCTTGCCCCGTTGGCCTAGGGTTGTTTTCCTTTGTTATTCCTTTGCTTCTAGGTTTTTCTGTCCCTGCTATTTGCACTGTGGTCCATTGTTCTGCTTTCTCGCTCTCTTTTGCTTCCTTTTTTTTGCAATGTCTTGTGAAATGGCCATAGTCGTGACAGTGTCGGCATTTGAAGGGTAATTGCTCGTAGTCTAGCTCCTGGATGTGTGTCCAGTTTACTGCAGTAAGTTTAATTGCCTCTGGCAGCCCTACTTCCAGATCAACCTCCACGCAGATCCGTGCGTATGAGTACTGATCCTTTCGCACTACTTGATCAATATACTTTCCAAGCGAATTGCCGATGGCTTACAATGATTTTTGATTCCAGCAATGTAAAGGATAATGAGGTAGGCGGACCCAAACTAGAACGACAGACGACACATTCTGGGTTGGGTCGAAATCAGGGGTCCATTTGTCCAGGTATAAACCCTGAGGCCCCATTAAGTATGGGCCATTTCTGAAGATGAGATTTTTATCCTCAAAGCTTTCGAACACCAATACATAGAATCCTTTTCCTACAAAGTGGCTCTTGATTCCTTCTGATATGAGCGGTGTCCAATTCCTTTGCACCCAAGCTTCAACAGATTTGGGAGAAGGCCAAAGCCTGGTAAACTGTCCTATGAGCCCTTTGTCTGCAAGATTGACTGTTGATCTGCATGTTTCTGCAATTGGAAATTCCACGATTGGGATGCAGTCTAGCTTTTTGATGAATTTCTGCTGAGTCTCGGACAGTGGTCTCTTGAGAGATCCGCGATGAACTTCTTGAATGCAGGGAGTTCGGGCAGGGGAGGGATCGGCACCCCAGCCGACCTCCATTGGAGCTGCAAACCTGTGAAGAGGTCTTTGTGGTGGCGCTGTCTAGGTCATAGGCTACACAGCGCAACAAAGCGAAGAAAAAAGTCTATTCCAAATCCATCATTAAGAAATTACAATAAAAAAATTAATAATAATATTTAACTTCAATATAAGATGATTAAAAAAAATTAACCATGGAAATAATTATTTAATTAATTTTAAAATTTTATTTTTATATTATTTAAATTATGATATATATTTTTAAGTAAAACAAATATGTAAACATTAATTTCTAAATAAAATGAACCACGTGCAAGAATATAGGTTGAATTTCAAGTGACCAATGCTTCTCCTCCCTCTAATCACTGTTGTCTGCAATTTTTCAGACATGTTCACTTAGCCCAAAAAAACTCCCGTAGCTGAGATTCCTTTGAAAATTCTACTCCCCTCGTTGGGTCAATTGCGGTGCTGCTCTGTTTCGAAGGGAGACCAACTAATTGTACCATCCTATTGCGACTGAAAGGGAAAGATGGAGGGGATTGGATTTATTGTAACCCGAGATTCATTGGCTTGCAGATTGGTACGGAAAAGAAAATCATCAAACAAAATGTTTATTTTTTTTTCTCTTTACTTGATTTGTATGAGGGTGAGGGTTGTTCAATCTGTATGAGGGTGAGGATAATATTATGCAAAATAAATATAATATTGTATTTTTTTTTTTTTTTAATATGGATTATTTTAATTTTTACCTTAAAATATATATATATATATGAAATTTGTATAATTTAAATTATAGTTACTTAAGTTTAGATGAATTCACTTTATATATTAAGCTTGTCAACTAATATTTTGTGACACAATTGCATTAATAAATGTAGTTGATATATTCTATAGGTGTCAACTTAATATATGCTATATTATAAACTTAATATGCTATATTAATATATTAATATATCAAATCTAAGATTAATATAAGAAACTCTATGATTATAAACTCTAGTATATTGTTATACATATCAAGGATTAATATTATACACCCAAGGAATTAACAAATCAATGGGATTAATATTATAAACCCAAAAGATCAATAAACCCAAGGAATTAATATTAAAAATCCAAAGAAATAATAATAAATCAAAGGAATTAATACTAACAATCCCCCTAAAGGCGCAAAGGCACACTAAAGGAATAGAAGATTTAGGAAAACAAGACAATTTGTGAAGACAAAGAGAGCCTTTTTTGCCAGATCCTTACATTCATGAAAGTCAATAGAACTTTGGAAGATAACTTCAAAAAGCCAGGAAAAATAACGGACCTGGCAGAGATTGTCTGGCTAATTCTAGACCATTTCCCTTTAGCCTACTCCAATCCATGCAAGATAATATTCGATGTTCACTCGAAGGGACAAACTGAAATAAGTTACTTGAGATTTATTTGTAGCAATGTATAATATAAGAAATGCTTTTATTCCGATTTTTAGGTTCAGAGACTTTTACGGATGGCAGGACAATTTTCAGTTCAGCTCTTGATTGATTCAAAGTATCCTTGACCATTCTCCACTGATTACCAAGTGCAGGAATTTCTACAACAACCTCTCATTGCGCCCCAGTATTCTATGATTTTGTTGTTCAATTGATTCCCATCATGGCCCTATATAATACACTCTAACATGATTTCAATTCTCAAAGAGAAGCAAGTATCTAAATTTGGTACCGATGCTTGATTCTCTACGAAAAAGGCACAAAGCTAACTTCAGGCCTAAGCTTTACTCCATATTTAAAATAAATAAATACATATTCTCACTCCACCCCAAACAAAATAAGACAGTGACTTCTATGTAGATTCCTCAGACATTACACTGACAATTCAAGAACTGGATGGCACTCAATATCGAATTATAGATACGCACTTCACGTGATGCCATTCACCCCCTCTGCAATACAAGGAATGAGTAGTGTAGTGCTATGCATTTTAGTAGCACAATTGCACAAGGATGGTCATTAGTGCAACAACGTATATTTTAACAACTTGCATGTGGACTACAGTGATCAATTGCATCACTGCTGCGGTCCATCCTCTTCCATTTACTTCCGCTCCTAGTCATGATCGTTCTGCACTGCGGTGCAATTGAATTGTATTCCCTCATATTCATCTCTCTTATCGCTCCCAAACCATTTCTTGACTTTGTTTGGGATCATTCTACATAGCTCATGGTATTGGTATCTCTCAGGATATATATATGTATGTTTCAGATTTCTTATGATTATAGAGATGTTATCACAACGATTATGAGCTTCAGAGCACGCCTGCGCTTTGTATAAATACAATCACGTTGGCTAATGCTATCTCGACCAAAATAGCAAAGGATGTGGTCTTCAAGTCACTACGCCTTGATTGTGTAGTTACTCCTTTGCTTTAACTCCTTCGACATTCTTGCTTTCTTATAGTTCTCCTTGTCACTTTGAACCTTTAAAAATTGCTGGCAGTTTGGAATACGTATTCGAATCCTTTTGAATTGACACAGTTATCATGTCTAGTTTCTTTACATAACAAATGCAACATACACGTCAATAGATTCTATGTTCTTAACGGTATGGTAATCACTTTTGTTCTAATTCACCAATGACCTATGTTCAGTTCTTCATTATGGTTCTCCATATATACTGTATGTTGAATCCTCAGTGAAAATTTGAAAAATTGCGAGAAGATGTTTTCGAAGGCACCCATGCTATTATCAAATTATACTCATGAACGTTGTATGTCCATATAACTGGGTGGCACAAATATTCGCTGCACGATTTGAGCTGATAGGATTTTAGCAGGACCACGTATGTCCATATAACTGGGTGGCACAAATATCCGCTGCACGATTTGAGCTGATAGGATTTTAGCAGGACCAAATTTCTCCTTTTCGCCACCTCTCATATAATGTATTGCTCACTCATTTCTAGTGAAGAAATGCAGTGCTATAAGTTGATATGCATCGTAATTTAAAAAGGTGTCTTGTCAACTTTGGCAAATGCAATTGTTGTTTATTGAAATCATATTATTTTCTAGTGCCTCATTGATGAGCATAGGTCGAAAATAGACAAAAATTTGATGCAAAAAAATGAAATTGTTGTTTATTGAAATCATGTTATTTTCTAGTGCCTCATTAAGGAGCATGGGTCGAAAATGGACAAAAATTTGATGCAAATCACAAAATAGTTTTGGTAACTTCAGGCATTGGCACCCATCTACTATCCATGTTTCCTAGTCTAAGAGTTTTGAATATCAATATGAAAAGCCTCACAGGTCAAGAGAACTATTATGTCATCACACACCCTCTTTCCTTATAGGAATTTATCTTCGAATAACTTCTTTTGAATTTCGATTTCCTCCATAACAACAAAGTTGACCAGCTGGTCGCATTGTTATAGTTCATATTTCTAGCAAGATATTGTTGTATATGATATATCAATAAGAGTAAGTCGAACCGAATAAATGAGATGAAGTTTTTTTTGTACCACAAGTTGGGAAAAGTCCATCCCTAGAAGGAACCTGATCCAGAGGAGGATCAATGCAAAATTGATGATAAGTAAGCAAGCAACCTACTCCATTGTAACATAGAAATACACCCCAACTTTGCATATTTCACAAATGTTATTATAATCATCGATTTTGATGCTTCTTTGAAACTGTTGGTTTGAGAAGATGATGGTGCACTAGTGTTGATATTCTCCTTAGTCTCAATTTCTGCATCCCCAATATCAGAATTATGTCCATTTTACCCTCCACTACTTGGTCTTTTGAGAAATTTAGCCATTTGTTCCCTCTGCAATACGTGGTATCCATCCTTGTCTGTGACCAAATAAAAAACACATTGCAATGCAAAGACAAGTAGGGTATACAAGACTTAACGCTGAATATCTCCAAACATAGAAGGCCATGGAATGGATCATGACCAAGACCACCTCATCAGATTTTCAAAGAAAGTGGTGAGTTCCCCATGCAACCATTTCAGTAGTGATAGGCAAAATGAATCAATCTAGAAAACTTTATATATGCAATGAATATGAGAAAGTTGTGCATGGTGTTACGTGGGCCATTAAACATCTTGTGTGCTCTATTGTCACCAACGATGAGGGATACCATCTTGAATTTTTCATTTATTATTTCTGCAAATATCTTGAACAACCACTTTGTGTTGTGGACAAATTTTGTTTTGAAAAATTTTCTGGAGAAACATTTTCGAAAGCACCCAAATCATATCTCTGCTCCAAATCTAGAGTGACATGCGATGAGGGGTCAATTTTTATGAAGTCTATATGCATTTTAGGTCTAAATATAATGTGAATAGCCTATGTGCCCAGTTTTAGAATAATGCCTCTATTTCAGAAATGACCTTAGATTCTTACTAAGACTTTTTGGTTTATGGAAATAAGTTTTTTTCATGTCTTTAGTTCCCACACTACCTGCTCTCATAGGATGAGCAAACGACCCAGATGGTCAAGTTCATGATTAAATTTGGGAAGAAGATTTTATATGGGCCTAATTGATGATTCTAACTTTCTATACATCAATCACTAACTCTTGTACATTATTGTTGTGATGCCTAGGAGGAAATAACAAACACAAACGGTTTCATCAAGATTGCAGCGACGCCTGAGAGGAAGGAAGAGATGGTTTCACCACTGTCATGTAGCGTACAACATTGTCGATCAGTACAGGAGACGATAACGTAGAAGGACTAAACGACTTGGGAGATACGATGATAGATGGAGATTTTAAAGAAGAAGAAAATGTGGAGGCCGAGGGAGATCAGGATTTCTTCGGCTCTGTGGAACTCGAAATGGCGGGCACTGTAGAAATGATTGAAATAGAAGCTTGACGGCTTTTAGTAAGTGAAGGACTTGATGATGTGGATGAAAGTCACTCATGCCGCAGAGTTTGCGGAGACTTTCCATGTGTTGAATTTTGATGGGATGAAGGAGCACGAAAATGGAGCTTGCATATTGGTCAAAGTGAATAGTGCTTTCCCAGTCAACTCGAGAGAGGGAACACCTTTGGTGTAATTAAAAACCCAAGAGATTATTAATATTACAAACCTAAGAAATTGATAAACCCAACACATTAATATTAAAAACCCTTGGGATTAATATTAAAAACCCAAGAGATTATTAATATTACAAACCCAAGCATTAATATTCCTGGGGTTTATTATTATTCCCTTTGGTATATTATTCCCTTGGGTTTATAATATCAAACTCTTGGGTTTATTAATCTAAGGGTTCATATTCCTAGGGTTTAATATTATTCTCTTGGGTTGATAATACCTTGGGTTTTTAGTATTAATTCTAAAAACTATAAGACTAAAAACCCTAATATATTATAATACATATGATGGATTAATATTATAAATCCAAGGGATTATAAACCATAGGGTTATAAAACCTAGGATTAATATTATAAACCCTAAAATAAACATGGTTGACCATGGTTGATTTTCATATTGAGACAATCCTTGGCACAATGCAATGTTGGACCATGGTTGACCATGCTTGATCATGATTGATTTTCATATCGAGACAATATTTGTTACAATGCGACATTGGACCATGGTTGACTATGGTTGATTTTCATATTGAGAAAATCTTTGTCATAGTGCGACATTGGACCATGGTTGATCATAATTGATTTTAAAAAACATGGTTGACTATGATTGGCCATGGTTGACTATGGTTGGCCATGATTGTCCATGGTTGACCATGATTGATATTATAAACCTAAGTGAATAATAAATCGAAGAGATTAATACTAAAAACCTAAGGTCTTATAAACCCAAGGGAATAATATTAAACCCTAGGAATATGAACCTTTAGATTAATAAACTCAAGGGATTGGGTTTATAAACCCAGGGGAATAATATTAAACCATAGGAATATGAATCGTTGGGATTAATATTAAAAACTCAATAGATTATTAATATTACAAACCCAAGCATTAATATTCCCGGGGTTTAATATTATTCCCTTAGGTTTATAATATCAATCCCTTAGGTTTATTAATCTAAGGTTTCATATTCCTAGGGTTTAATATTATTCCCTTGGGTTTATAATCCCTTGGAATTTTAATATTAATCCTAAAAAATCTATGATTATAAACCCTAATATATTAGTATGCATATGCGGGATTATGTTATAAACCCAAAGGATTATAAACCCTAAATTAAACATGGTTGACCATGGTTGATTTTCATACTAAGACAATCATTGTCATAATGCAACGTTGGACAATGGTTGACCATGATTGATTTTCATATCGAGACAATATTTGTCACATTGCAATAGTGGACCATTGTTGATTTTCATATTGAGACAATCTTTGTCACAGTGTGACATTGGACTATGGTTGACCATGATTGATTTTATAAAACATGGTTGACCATGATTGATAATATAAACCCAAAATAATAATAAACCCATGATCTGAATTGCATCATTATACTTTTTTTCATCCATCTCGATGCATTTGGAGTGGAAAAAGTGGAGGAATCAGCTCACGAGACCGTTTTTACTGGCAGGACCCAGTTTGGTGAAACAGGGTCTGAAACCTTTGAGGAGCATTTTGAGGCATAAAATGACATTTTTTGGGGGTAAAAATTTTCCTCTGCAACATAGAACATTTTCATGCTATTCTACACACACAGAGATTTCCAACGGTGCAAGAAATGCGTCAATTTGAGTCCATGTGCAAAATTTATGTCACTCGAAAGTTGACCTTCCTGTTTTCACACCTATAGTTTGGGAGGATGCCATGCCAGCCCCCATTATTCATGGAAAAGGGGCTAGCCATGTGTTTGTGATGTAACAAAATCTAAAAAAGTATATTTTCTAACTTTAGTTAAGAGTTGATGTAATCAAAGATAACCACTAAAGGCTATTGGGTTGTGTTATAACCAGGCCACTAGGAGGAAGAGGCATTCCATTCTTTCGAAAAAAATTTGTTCCATAGTTGAGAAAAGATAGCCAAGAGATATAGGAGGTAGACACAGAGAGGATCTGTGCACTGTAGCAGCCCATGGGCCATAGACATTTCTTCTTTGTATTTGTAGCCATATGTCCAGACAAAGAAAGAGAGAGAAGCAACCTCACCTTCCAACTGGGTTTTCTCCTGAAAGGGTTTCCCAGAGAGCATAGCTTGTGTATTATGTGTGTGTGAGATTATTTTATCATTCTCTACTTTTCTGCTTGATTTACTTTTACATGCATGCACTAATTACAGTTAATTTTACAGATCTAAAAATTAAATAAAACTGTAATAATGTAGAATCTCAGTTTTTTTAATATAATATTATCATATCTGTTGTGACGAACTGTTCAGAGGAACATCCACGACAATTTATGGATCAAGCCAAGGTATTAATACTAAAAACCCAAGGGAATAATATTAAACCCTATGAATATGAACCCTTAGATCAATAAACCTAAGGGAGTGGGTTTATAAACCCAAGGGAATAATATTAAACCCTAGTAATATGAACCCTTACATTAATAAACCTAAGGTATTTATATTATGAACCTTAGGTAATAATAAACCGAAAGGAATAATACTAAAATCCCAAGGGATTATGAACCCAAAAAAATACTACTAAAACAGAGGGATTTGTTGGCATTATGATACAGGTGTTCTCCTTGATGGCAACTCACTCACAGGTCATCTCAGATTTGATAAATGGAAACTCGCAGTGTAAAAGGTCAATTCGGAGGTAACAGAGCATTGGTACAGAAGAACAGGAAGTTGGAACAAAGATCTACTGACCAGAATCAAGAAGTTGAAGGAAAATGATGTTTTTAGATTGTTTAAGTTGTATACGTGGGTTCATCTTGACAAAACAATGTATACACGCAGGTTCACAGAAAAAAAAGAGCATATACGTATGCACATACTTTCACAAGAGGAAAAGCGTGTATGGGTTGAAAAATCAAGAAAATTCAAGAGTAAAGAATACCAAGGGTCAATACCATGGTATTAGCCCACAATATTGAGCGGAGTAATGGTTATTTGATCCCATCCAAGAATACCACAGGCTCTAAGTGTTGTTTTGGTCCGAGGTATTGAGGAAGGCCAAAACTATATAAAGAGGAGAAGATCAAAGGGCCAGGTGTGCAAGTGAAAAATGTTTCTTAGGAATACTTCTATCTGAAGTATATTTTATGTTGGAGGGGTTATGATTATGATATAATATGAAATATTTATACAATGTCGGATCAGGATCATGAGACCTGAAATGACTTATCATTGTATGATCTGATATTGGTGGGCTAGATCTTTTTGCTTACGCATGTTTTATTCAAATATCATGATCTAGGTATGTCTAAAGTCTAGAATAGCATCGAAGTTGTAAGTTACTATTTTCAGATCTATACACTGGTTCGCCTTGGTAAAGGTGTGTATACACATAGGTTCGACTCTACCAAGTAGCGTATGCAAAAGAAAAGCCCGTTGTTTAGAAATGACTGATCTATCTGATTAGTGTTGTTGTTTTACTGTTGTATGTCAATGAAGTCTTCTTAGATCTGAAAGTAAAACTGAATGCATAAGGAGTTTGTTTCTGATTGATTCATTGATTAAGTGAGAAGGGTTATCTTTGTTGCTGACTGACTAGATCTCTGTAAATTGATAGTAGATGTTCAGAATATTACTAATTTGTACAATCTAATTCAGAAGTTTTTATGATTCAGTAGTTTTGGAGGTATACATAGGTTTTGTTGCAGGAAGTAGCATATACATGCAGGTTGGGTTCATTAAAGTAGCGTATACATTTTGATGTATGATTCTTGAGGTTGCAGCTGGTTCTGAATGATGATGCAGGTTTCTGGGTTCAACAGTGTTCTGGTGACAGTGATCTGACTGTTTAGATTAACTGATTGTTGGTTGATGCAGTTTGAGTTTCTAAGTTTCTGATGGGTCTAGTGTGAAAATTTGATGAAACGAGGCCTTCATATTGTATTGTTGTGTACCAGGAGCATCTAGTCTGAAAATTAATGAAACGTGGTCCCTGGAGGAAGAGAGAAGGTTGTAGCCTTCTATAGGCTAGCGCCTATGTACTAGTAAACATATCGGCTAGTACAAGAGCTAGGGGGTTGTTGCTTCCTTCCAGTGGAAGCTGGAAAACGAAAGAAGGTTTTAGCCTTCTGCAAGTGGGTGCCTATGTATTGGTATGAGTGCACCAGTACAAGATTGTAAACAAATTTTCTTTATATTAAAAGAAGAGAGAGATGACAACAACAGGTGGTTTTTCTCCTGAATTGAGTTTCCACCTTAAATATTGGTGTTCATGTGTGTTTCTTATGTGTGATGGTTTATTATGTTATTACTGCACATAGTTACTATATAATAAGTTACTGATGCACTGATTAAAAATCAACACATGATACATTGACTATATCATAAAGTATCTGGGTATACGCTGGTTTCTCTAATCATAGTAGTGTGCACACACAAGTTCACTTCACTAAAGTAGCATATAGAAATTTGTTTGGGAAATGAAAAATTATTGAATTGTAAATACTAATTCACCCCCCCCCCCCCCCCTCTCAGTATTATTTCCAACAATTGGTATCAGAGCAAGTCCTTCAGAAGAAGTTTGATTGCTTGAAGGGAGATCTTTCAAGATGAACAATCGTGAAGGAATGGGATCTATCAACCACCAATCTTCAATGACAACAACTTGGTCTATTGGAAAATAAGAACTAGAGCCTATCTTCAATCAATTGGAGCTAATGTTTGGGAAAATATGGAAGGAGGATATCAATTTCTAGCAGCAATACCTACAGATACAACAAGTAAGAAGTTATACGAAACCAATGCCAAAGTTGTCAATACTTTATTGGGAAGCCTGTCAGAGTTAGAATTCGTCAATGTCATGCAGTTCAAGACAACCAAAGAGATATGGGAAAAAATCATTCAGAGCTACGAAGGAGACTCCCAATTAAAACGTGTTAAGCTTCAAACTCTCAGAATTCAGCATGAAACTCTTAAGATGCATAGTGATGAAAGTATTGCTAGTTACTTTTTACGTGTAGATGAGATTGTTAATTGTATGACTAATCTAGGTGAAGAGATAAAGGAGGATACTTTAGTAGAGAAAATTTTGAGATCTTTGTCTTCTAAATTTGAGTAAAAAGTATCTGCCATAGAAGAAAAGCAGGATTTTCAATCTATTACTATGGTTCAACTTCATGGAATTCTAACTACCTTTGAAATGAGGAAAGGAGGTCCATCAGATATGAGAGAAGTCACTTTGAAAGCTTTTGCAATGGGAAAAGAAAAGGAAGAACACAATGAATCAGGATATGATTCAGAAGAAGAATATGAGTTAAACTTTGTCAAGAAGCTTCAACGGGGTTCCAGAAGATTCAGAGGTAAACTACCATTCAAATGATTTTATTGGGGTAGAGTCGGTAATTATGCTGCTAAGTGTCCTCATAAAGATAAATATGAAAAAGGAAAGGAATATGCAAAAGGAAATAGCAAACAGGTTGTCAATAGAAGAAGTTTCTATACCCATGAAGATAGTGATGGATTATCTAATAGTGATGAAGATGAAACTAAAAAGATTATAAAATACTCATGGCTTATGACAATGATGATTTTTTGGATGCCTTAGAAGAGGAAGACTTTCTTGAAGAAATAACAAAACTCAAAATTTGTTTGGAAGAAAATAATATGATCATAGACACGTTGACACAACAACTCACTGAAAGAGAAAATCACAATGAAAAACTAGAATATGAAGTTGTGGGTTTACGAAAAGAACTTAAGAAGACAAAATCTCTTAATCTTAGATTTTCTAAAGGATTAGAAACTTTAAATGAAATCATCAAAGTTCAATGTTCCCCTCTTGTAAAGATAGGTCTTGGATATACTGAAGAATCATCCCAACCACAAAAGTCGTCAACCTCCACCAGAAGCTATCTTGATGCAACAAAGACCAGTGAACATTATGTCAATCATCAACAAAAGCCTAAAAGTACTCATCAGGTGAATCATGCTCAATTTACTCCAAGGATGAACATTAATAGAAGCATCAACCAAAAGGTAAACAATGCCAAAAGATTCTATGATCACAAAAACTTCTTTAATGGACAATGATTTTCATGCCATAACTTTTGGCATAAGGTTGCTCAATGTGTTGCTTACAAAACTATCATGACTAGAGAAGCACGAAATCAAAGGAGCGTAACAGGAATCAAGAAAAGTTCCTATAATAAGTTCTCTCCTCTTGAAGATGAAATTGAATGTTCATTTTGTAATAACTTTGGTCACGAAGAATCTGAATGCATGAGAAAATTTTGGCCAACACTTGAAAAGGAGAAATCATCATCAAATTCCAAGTTATGGAGAAAGAAGGAATTTCAATAAGAAAGACGTGGCATAACTCTGTTTGCATAAGTAGAAGAAAATCAGTGGTACATTGAGAGTGGATGATCCAAACACATGACAGGTGATAAAGAGAAACTTCATTCATATAATCCTTTGGAAAAAGAAAAGAATGTCTCGTTTGGAAATGACACACCAACTGTCATTAAAGGTAAAGGTTCTGTTTATTTGAAAGAAAAGGTTAAAGCTGGAAATGTCATGTATGTAGATGGTTTAAAGCATAACTTGTTGAGTGTCAGTCAAATGTGTGATCAAGGAAATGAAGTTGTGTTTCGATCAAATGGATGTGTGGTTCATGAGCTTGATACAGGAAAGACTGTAATCAAAGGTACAAGAACTCCAAACAATTTATACATACTCAAAGGAGGACAAAAATAATGCTATCTAAGCAAAATAGATGAAAACTGGTTATGGCACAGAAGATTGGGGCATCTAAGATTTTCTCAAATAAGAAAAGCATGCAGGCTCAAGGCGGTCCGTGATCTTCCAGATATTAGCATTCCAGAAAATACCATATGCAAAACATGTCAAGTCAGTAAGCGAACCAGATTTCATTTCAGTGAAAAAGAAGGATCAGAAAGTAAGTCTCTTAAACTCATCCATATTGATTTATGTGGACCAATAAGGAAAGAGTCACCTCGTGGAGAAGAATAATTTATTTTATTCGTTGATGATTTTTCTAGAATGTTTTGGATAGGTCTACTAAAGCATAAATATGAAGCATTTGAAAATTTCAAAGCCTTCAAAGCCTTAGTTGAAAATGAATCAGATCAAAAAATCAAATGTCTCAGATCTGATTGAGGGGGAGAATTCATATCAGATGAATTCTTTGATTTTTGTGAACAACATGAAATAAAAAGGCAGTTATATGTTGCCAGAACTCCTCAAAAAAATAGTGTAGTAGAAAGAATGAACATAACATTTCAACAAATGGCTCAAGCTATGCTTGATGAATCTCGAATTCCTGCCACCTTCTGGGGTGAAGCTGCATTTACTGCCATGACTATTCTCAACAAAGCTAATGTTCGGGTAAATAGTGATCAAACTCCATATGAACTTTGGTATGGTAAGCCTCCTACTGTAAAACAATTTAGAGTTTTTGGAAGCAAATGTTTCATTAAAAAGACTGATGACAAACTAGGTAAGTCTGAACCTAGAGCAGATGAAGGAAATCTTCTTGGTTATTCATGGAGAAGAAAAGGATACAAATGTTATAATAAATGACTTTGGAAAATTGTTGAATGCATTGATGTAGTAATCAATGAAACATGAGGAAATCTAGAACAGATGAAATCAATAAGGAATATGACAATGAGGAAGACATTGAATGCTTTCCCGTATCAAACCAAAATTATATAGAGGAAGAAACCAATGAATAATTAGAAGAAGATGCAATAGACATGGAAAAGACTCCATCGAGGTATGTTGAAAAGAATCATCCAGAATCTCAAATTCTAGGAGAAAAAGGGTCTGGAGTACAGATAAGAAGAACTCTTACAGGAACCTCAAGTTATCTAGCATTACTATCCTCCATAGAACCACAAAATGTAAATGAAGCTAGCAAAGATGAATGTTGGGTTAAGGCCATGGATGAAGAACTTGACCAAATTGAAAAGAATGATACTTGGGAATTAGTTCCTAGACCTCATGATAAAAATATTATAGGAACAAAATGGATATTTAAGAATAATTTGAATGAAAATGGATAGGTTATTAGAAACAAAGCAAGACTTGTTTGTAAAGGGTATGTTCAACAAAAAGGTATAGAATTTGAAGAAATTTTTGCACCTGTTGCCAGAATTGAAGCCATAAGAATGTTTCTTGCTCTTTCAAGTTTTCAAAAATTGAAAGTATATCAAATGGATGTAAAATCAACTTTTCTTAATGGGTATTTAAAAGAAGAATTTTATATTGAGCAACCATAAGGATTTATTCTAGGAAATTTATTTATGTAAGCTCAAAAAGGCTGTATATGGTCTGAAACAAGCTCCAAGGGCTTGGTATTATCATCTTGACAAAAATCTACAACAACAAGGCTTCACAAAAGGTTCTGCGGACAACAACTTATATACAAAGATTGAAAATGATAAACTGCTAATTATTTTTGTTTATGTTGGTGATATCGTCTTTGGTAGCAATGAAGAATTTATGAGTCAAAACTTTTCTTTGATTATGCAACAAGAATTTGAAATGTCCTTACTTGGTGAACTTACTTATTTTCTTGGTCTACAAGTACAACAAACAAAATATGGTATTTATCTTTCACAAACTAAATATCTCAAGAAGATTATGAAGAAGTACAGAATGGAAGGCTTTAAACCAGTATGTACTCCAATGGTAGCAGGATGTAGTCTCAGTTCTAACAATGAATCACCTAAAGTGAACCAACCAACATACAAATCTATGATTGGAAGTTTTCTTTATCTAATAGGTACCAGACCTCATATGATGCATGCAGTAGGAATTTTTGGAAGGTTCCAAGCAAATCCAAAGGAATCACATCTTTAGGCTGTAAAAAGAATATTCAAATATCTTCAAGGAAATCAAGACTTTTGTCTATGGTATCCTAAAGATACAGATCTCACTCTTCATGCATATACAGATGCAAATTGGGCAGGAAATATTGATGATAAAAAAATCACTAGTGGAGGTGCATTCTACATGGGATCACGGTTAGTGTCTTGGTTCAGCAAGAAACAAAGTTCGATTGCCTTATCTACAACTAAAGTGGAATATGTGGTTGCTGCATATTGATGCACACAGCTACTCTAGATGATGCAAACAATGCAAGATATTAAAATCACAGGTACTCCACTCATTTCCATTCTATGTGATAATACAAGTGCCATCAGTATTTCAAAAAATCCAGTCATGCACTCCAAGACCAAGCACATACCCATTAAGTACCATTTTCTACAAGAACAAGTGCTTGAACAAAAGGTAAACTCGGTGTATGTTCCCTCCAAAGAACAGGTTGCTGATATATTCACCAAACCGCTTCCCAGAGAAACATTTGAAAATCTCAGACAAAAGATGGGAGTAGTTTCTGCATCATCCTACTGTTAAATCCAGTTTTTCAGAGGAAGGTTCCTATACGTGGGTTTAATGAATGATAGTCACATATATACGTGAGTTTTTGTGGCTGAAGAAGCGTATATGTTTTTCTGATAGAAAAATAGTGGATCAGACTCTAATATTGGTGCTCAGTCTAATATTGATGATTACAGTCTGTTGTTATGCTTTGTTCATTGATTTTTATCTGACTGATGAAGATGCCTTGATGAATGATTTGTTGACAATGCACAGGTAGCACAGGTTCAGGGGGAGCATTAGCCTTATCAAACATTCTGCATTGTTGGAATTATGGTTGTTGATTTCAGCTATGGTTTCAGATATTCATATCAATTGTTGCATAGGTCATGTAGAGATCTAGGGTGTAATATGTCTCCTTCTGTCATAGTCTATTTTTGAATGAGTCCTATTGGACATATGATGTAATTTTTATCCCCACTATGCATGGGAAGGATGATGTAATAATTTCTATTTCAGTCATGTATAAACAATTGGTATATCCCCACTTGGTTGGGTGGATGAGTCAAATTTGGTGTATCCCCACTTGGTTGGGTGATTGATGTATGTATGAGTCATTGGTCTTAGGGAGGTCATACTCTCTTAGTTGAGTTATAGAGTCATGTTATTCTTTTGAAACATATCTTTGCAAACTCTGCATGTACTCAGGGGGAGCATGGACAACATGTGTATCTCAAAGGGGGAGAATATCTTGGTCCACCCTTTTCCCTTGATGTCAAAGGGGGAGAGTATTTTGGTGTTGCTTGATATCTCTAACGGTTTCTACAGCTTGCAGTAATCAACACCAATATGGTTGCCATCAAGTCCAAAGGGGGAGATTGTTGGCATTATGATACAGGTGTTGTCCTTGATGGAAACTCACTCATAGGTCATCTTAGATTTGATAAAAGGAAACTCACAATGTAATAGGTCAATTCAAAGGTAACAGGGAATTGGTACAGAAGAACGAGAAGTTGGAACAAATATCTATTGATTAGAATCAAGAATTTGAAGGAAAAGGATGTTTTCAGATAGTTTAAGATGTATACACAGGTTCAGCTTGACAAAGTAGTGTATACATGCAAGTTCACGAAACAAAAAGAGCATATACGTATGCACACACTTTCACAACAAGAAAAGCGTGTATGGGTTGGAAAATCAAGAAACATCAAGAGTAAAGAATACCAAGGGTTAATACCATGGTATTATCCCACAATATTGAGTGGAGTAATGGTTATTTGATCCCATCCAAGAAGACCACAGGCTCTGAGTGTTGTTTTGGTCTGAGGTATTAAGGAAGGCCAAAAATATATAAGGAGGAGAAGATCAAAGGGCCAGTTGTGCAAGTGAAAAGGGTTTCTTAGGAATACTTCTATCTGAAGTATATTTTATGTTGTAGGGGTTATGATTATGATATAATCTGAAATATTTATACAATGTTGGATTAGGGTCATGAGGCCTGAAATGACTTATCATTATATGATCTGATATTGGTTGAGCTAGATCTGATTTCTTACGTATGTTTTATTCCTTAAATATCATGATTTGGGTATGTCTAAAGATTGGAATAGCAGCGAAGTTGTAAGTTAATATTTGCAGATCTATATGTTGGTTCGCCTTGGTAAAGGCGTGTATACACGTAGGTTCGACTCTTCCAAGTAGCGTATGCAAAAGAAAATCCTGTTGTTCAGAAATGACTGATCTATCTGATTAGTGTTGTTGTTTTATTGCTGTCTGTCAATGAAGTCTTCTTAGATTTGAAAGTAAAACTGAATGCATAAGGAATTTGTGTCTGATTGATTGATTGAGAAGGGTTATCTTCATGGTAAATTTTAGGGGCGAATTTTAGCCCAAAGGCGAAATTTGAGGGGTTTTGCATTTTAGAAGGGTGAAATTTTTATTAAAAACCCTTTTCATATAGTTAGCCCCATTTTTATTTAAAAAATAATTAATTTTTTTATTTTAGTCCAAAATAAAAAATGGTGGATAAACCAAGCGAAGCTTCATTTGACCTGATTTTCTTGGTTTGAGAAATACTATTCCCTTAAAATCGTTGGATTTTCCGATTTGCACCTGGTTTGGGAGATTGTATTCCCTTAAAATCGCCAGATTTCTTATTTACAGTGTTAAATTCATTTGTAGTGGCCCTGTTTTTTGTTTTTCTGGTTTGGGAGTGGTGTGTGAGGTTCGATTTGGTCCTAGGAGGTTAGATTTGTTTTCAAATGGAGGGTAGCTCCCTGTTTTCATGGATTCATGGTGTATAAAATTTCTTTCAAATCAGGTTTTCAATGTTCATGGTGTATAGTTTCGGTTGTCGGATTTCTGTTCACAAATATAACTCTTTCAAATCAGGTTTTCAATGTTCATGGTGTATAGTTTCGGTCCTTGGATTTCTATTCACAAATCCTACCCATCATACCAGTACTAATCACTTACATAGGATTGCAACAGAGAAGTTGGGACTAAGGCAAAGAAGTAAGTAGTAGGAGCGTGTTAGCCAGGACCTTGAATTGGGCAAGCATCATGATTGAATCTACTTTGTAACTCATCACTTTGATCTAGTCTCGGTGCTTGTGTTCACTTTCATCACTCAGCAAGAGCCTTAAGTGTTTGACTGAATCAAGGTATTATCAGTAGAAAGTGGCCTAACAGACTCATATATGTGCACTGTAGGAAGCTAAAAGGCCTCAAGACTTGCACAAGAATTTTTGGGGGCTAAAGCAATAGAGGAGGCCAAAAAAGACCTCAGACCTTGACCAGTAGCAGGTGAAGTGACTTAAACAGAGAGGAGGTCAGAGAGAAATAAGCCTCATAGGGACTAGAGTGTATATTTTGTACGGAATACTCCATTTCTAGGAAACTCATTGCAACGAGTGCCAGGTATACATTTTGTGCGGAATCCTGCATTTCTTGGCGATTTGTGAATCAGAATCTGAAGGGGTTTGGCATTCCAGGTAAGCCGCAACCTTGTTCTTGTTTGTTTGCAAGTGAAATTCAATTCACAAATCGATATTAGTGTATGCGTGAGTATTGTCTGTTAATTTGTAGGCATTTAAGATTTGATAGTGGAGTTAGGAGGTCACCTTGCTCTCAGGCTTAGTTTTTAGTGTGGATTCCAGTGAATACTAGTATTTTACAACCAATTTAGAGGGAAATTTAAAGAGTCGAGATACTATAAGATTGGTAACATGAATTTAGCAGGATTTTCGAGTGTCTAATGTCGTGGTAGACTTCAGAAGTTCAAGGATTTAAAAAAATAACAAGATACGGGTAACGGGACGATTCAATCAACTGGTTGCTGAGGGAAAGGTAGAACCATGAATACCATCCAGGATAGTGGGAGGTGCTTGATAATACTCCATTCCTTGGAACGCAGTGGAAATGGAAATATAATAAATAGAAATGGAGGAGTTGGCTTGTTCGCTGGAGAACTTGTTAGTTGGGAAGCTCGTTGGGAGAATCTGAGCTGGATGGTGGTCTACTGAGTTGGGCGCAACATGGGAAACATGAGCCCTTTATCAGACAAGTGCATTATGGTGGAGAGATTATTTCTTTCATTAGAATTTCAAAACACAATAGGTGCTAGCTATTATTTCCTTCCAGTACAGCTCCCTATCGTACAGGGCTACCCTCCCCGGATCCGGTTTTCTCCTGAGTGACTAGAGCAATTAACTATACTCCATATTACCCTATCACTAGCACCATGGTTTAAATTGTCTAGCCAGCCGCAAAGGCAAAAAGGCAGCTCGAGAACTTGTAACCTAGGTTGAAGTGGTATGCCAATTATGTTTTCTAATTGTAGATGTAGATCACAATATGTATATTTTTATTCATTATTGAAGTTTTGATGGCTCAAAATATTTTCATCTATTCTCTTCCATCCATATTATATATTTGTATGCCTTATCACTAAGGGAATTGAAAGGAAAATAGAAATAAAATAGGGCTTTTCCATTCATTACTTTCCTCTGCCTGTAGCATACCTTATTTTCCTTATATCCAAGTTTAGCTCCAGTGCATGTCTCTTTTACATGTTAATTGAGGATATTGGTTTTTTTCATATTATAACCATATTCAGTTGGTTATGTATAACATTTGTATTTTTTTGGTTTTATAAGTGGGGTGTATATACATATCTTCCTTCCTTTCACTCATACCCACTTGATATTAAGATTTCAAGTGTTATATAATTGGTTTACCATCACTAAAATTGATGTTCTTGTACATTATTTGTCTCTATTGTTTATGGTGGAGAGATTATTTCTTTCATTAGAATTTCAAAACACAATAGGTGCTAGCTATTATTTCCTTCCAGTACAGCTCCCTATCGTATAGGGCTACCCTCCCCGGATCCGGTTTTCTCCTGAGTGACTAGAGCAATTGACTGTACTCCATATTACCTTGTCACTAGCCCCATGGTTTAAATTGTCCAGGCAGTCATAGAGGCAAAAAGGAAGCTCAAGAACTTGTAACCTAGGTTGAAGTGGTATGCCAATTATGTTTTCTAATTGTAGATGTAGATCACAATATGTATATTTTTATTCATTATTGAAGTTTTGATGGCTCAAAATCTTTTCATTCGTTCTCTTCCATCCATATTATATATTTGTATGCCTTATCACTAATGGAATTGAAAGGAAAATAAAAATAAAATAAGGCTTTTCCATTCATTACTTTCCTCTGCCTATAGCATACCTTATTTTCCTTATATCCAAGTTTAGCTCCAGTGCATGTCTCTTTTACTTGTTAATTGAGGATATTGGTTTTTTTCATATTATAACCATATTCAGTTGGTTATGTATAACATTTGTATTTTTTTGGTTTTATAAGTGGGGTGTATATACATATCTTCCTTCCTTTCACTCATACCCACTTGATATTAAGATTTCAAGTGTTATATAATTGGTTTACCATCACTAAAATTGATGTTCTTGTACATTATTTGTCTCTATTGTTCATTTCCATTATGATGTCCATGTAGAACCTTGTCAAAATTGTTGTTAAAGAGGAAAAAGCACATGCAAACAATAATATACCAAACACATATTTTGTAGGAATCAATTGGGCATGTTATGTTCTGTCATGATTCTATTATAAATAATGATTTACAATTGAAATTGAAACTTGAGTATTCCCCCTTGTAGCCTCACCTTAGCATAGCTAACATCCCTCAACCTCAGATAAACCTTGTGATGATGGATGGGGAGAAAGTCGAAAAAGGCCTACCTTTGGGATTGCCAATTGGCCAAGCAAACATAAGAAACCACTAGCCCTACCATTACCTTAGTCAACTCCTTTGTTAAATATCAACTACCTAATGATATTAAATATCCCTCACTAAAACAAGCAACTAATGAAAAAGGAAAGTAACCTCGGGTTAAATCCTCAAGTTTTGAATCTTCCTAGTCTATCTCTACTCATCCAAAAGGAAAAACCAAGTGTTAGGTATGTTATATATTCTTTTTATGACTATCCCCATTCACGATTCATTCTTAGAGATAGCAGGGGGGGTCTATGGGGGGTGGAATCCCCCCCATTCAAAGGGGTCATAGGTGAGGCATAGGCCTCCCTTGCCCGAGAGATTTGGGGGGCGGTAGTACCTCTACCTAAACAGGGGTTCAGGGGAAACACCCCTAAAAAACATTGGGTAGTTTTTTGAATTGATTTTCAGTGTGTTATGGCAAAGTTTTTTCTTTTCGTGGTTTTATGGCACATGGTGGTTCATCCCATGGTTTGTATTTCCAATTAAAAAACTACATTACTTTTCTAATCTAGGGTTAATGGATTAAGGGTTTGTTGTGTTGAAGAATGTAACTAGCTTCGGTCTTCATAAATTGTACTTGTCAAAATAAAATTTATTATTAAAGAAAATGACTTATTAAAGCATGGGTTTCATGCTTGGGTCAAAGTTTTCTAAGTCAAAGCCTCCATTGAAGGCTTCTAGGTTTTTTCTTGAGTCATTAGAGTCATTGACATTTTTATTAGACCCTTGATGGGCTTTTGTATCATGTAAAAAGAATTATTTTTGAGTCAAAAAGGTAATTTGTCACCTCCACACCAAGTCGTCCCTGTCCCCATGAAGTCGACCTACATTAGGGAAATTCAACCGAGTGAAAAGGCTATATAATGAGAGGTAGTTCGATCCATTTGTCACATTCACTCATCAAGTTCGATCTTCAAGGAAGAGAAGCAGAAATAGAGCGAAGTAGCTGGAGAAGGACAAAGTTTGCTGGGAAGACCTAATTCGAGTTTGTGTTCCATCTATCTCTCACACGTGCGAAGTTTCTAGGAATTTTTTGGGGCCAAAAATTTGTGTCTACTGCAAATCCAAAATTCTGTTGTTGGGGGTGCAAAATTCTAGACAGAAGTTGTTGCTGGGAGGTTGTCATTTGAAGACTTTGATAAGGAGCATCTATTGAAGGGAAGGGCTGACTTGGTGATTGGAGGAGGTCTTTGTCTAGGTCTAAGAAGTCTGGAAGTGTCTCATCTTTATTTGAATCTACTGAAGGAAGAGTTTTTGACTGGGTTTTCCCCTTATAGTGAATTTTCCCTAGCCAAGTGCCTCCATATTGTGTCTCTTATTCTTATGATCCTCATATACATATAATTTGGTAATTTCTTGATGAAAGATAAAAAAATTAAGAAGTAAGAGAAGCCAACATAATTCACAAGTAATTATCAAGAAAGAGGAATCAAACCCTAATTCACATAAGCATTGATTTCTCAACATGGTATCGGAGCTAAGGTCGAAGAAGGTTGGAGATATTATACCTGACCTTAAATGCATGCAGGAAGGTTGGAGATATTATTCACGCATTTAAGGTCAAAGGGGATATTATACATGACATAACTTCTTCCTTCCTGCATGCATTTTGTAAAGTCGAGCCATAGTTGAAATTGCTATAGTGAGATATAAATCAAATTATTCTTCACATCCAAAAACATCCACATACACAAATTCCCATCTCATAACGGCAAAATATATGCAGAGACCAATATCTTATCCCTGATCATATATTGAAATGGTTGTTGTGGTATTATATATAAATCAAATTATTCTTCACATCCAAAAACAAAGACAACTATGTGTGCAACAAAATTTTCATTTGACATTCACATTCGTCCATCCCTGCTCTTATATATTTGGATTAAGGGAGCGAAAGATGATATATATATGATTTATGGAGCGAAAGCGATATGTATCTGGATTAAGGGAGCAAAAGCTGTGTGACAAACCTCGCTCACTATGGCCCCGAGAAACCCCAAATCATCGAGATAGAGTGAAGTGTGTTAATCTAGTAATAACCAATAAAAGTGTTAGCGCTATTGAAGAGATGGGATTCGTGATGAAAACTCCAGATGGAATTACAAATTCTCACATAGAATTCCCATTTAACACATGCACCCACTTCTTAGGATGATAGATGGCTACACAAATGTAAAACAACAAATTCTACAACAAATCCATATGAAATTTACTCATTTAACAATGGATTTCATGCTAGATCATGCCTACATTCAAATCCATGAGGATTAATATTCTATTTTCTATACAAAATTCAAAGAGTCACTAATTTTTCTAATAGAATTTGTCCAAAGCCAAACTAGTAAACCAAAAGGACTAAGATAGACCTGCAAGGATGATGTTGTTTCAATGTTATACAAATGAATTATTATATTTTATGTCTTAAAATTTAATAGTTTCCCATTATCATTGTTAAATAATTTTTGTGAAATTCCATTTTGCCTCAAAATTCAATTTCTGATATATGTTCTTTCAATGTTGACTCAACAATTCTTTTGCAAAGTACAATTCTATTTTCTATGAACAAGTGAATTTATATGAAGCATATCTCAACGCTTGGAAACTGTTGATGCAGGTTTGAAATTTTACTTGTGGAATATTTAGTGAGATGTCAAAAGATAATCGTGGGAAGAAACCATCAAGGCAAATGGATGTATTATCATACTTTCAAAAGGCTCCATCCAAAAATACACATTATCTTCATGATTCAAGCTCCTTTGAACAATCTGTTACTGAGAGAGAGGTTAACTCTTGTGGAAATGCATTTGATATCCATACGATGGATGAAATAATAGGTTCCTTAAGTGATCAGGGTGAGACAAATGTAGTTTCAACAGAAATTGGTGATACAAATGTTAAAGATGTTTCCTTGGAAAGTGACACAATCCATTCGTGGAAAAGGAAAGGAGGTTAGTGGACCATAGGAAGATGATTCCAAGAAAATTGGGTCTCAAGTTTTCCATTTATTGAAGAAATACCTCCTACAAATGAGAACAAGGTTTTCTGACAAGTTAGATGTATTGCGTGTAGTTGGAAAACTCAAAAGGTAGTGAAATTTCAGATGAAGCTAGATACAGTACAAAAGCATGCAGGAAAGGTGTATGAAAAGAAAATTATAAATGGTAAAGAGAAATCTATTGTTAGATGGAAATCTTCTGAGGAATGTCAACATGTTGAATATGCAGAAGAATATAAAAAATATTTAATAAGTAAGAGGAAACTTGAGGCAAGCAGAGGAACCATCATATCTCTATTTGAAAAGACGATGGAAAGAAGTTTGCTATCCAAGACGATACAATTGAGCACTGTATTTCACATCTTATCTAAAGGTCGTCCTATGACAAATTATCCAGATCACATGAAATTGCTATCTTTTCTTCAAGTGCCAAACTTTCCATCTTCTCATTGGTCTGTAACCAGTGGTTGGGGATGGGTAGGATATCTAGCTCAAGTAGAAAAAGATGGTTTGAAAGCGAAGATCGCAAATGCTAGGTTTTTGGAATTGTCTTTGGATGGGGTTACAGATATAGATAATACTTCATGGATTTGCTGGAGCATTTATATGGTTAATGACCATATTAGGCATTCCTATCTACTTGGGATTAAAAAGATGAGAGAGACTTCTACAACTGAAAATATTTATGAACTTGTTCTTAATGGTTTGAAGGAAAGTGGTATGGATCAATTAATGATTGCAAAAAAGTTGGTATGTGTTGGAGCAGATGGAGCATCAGTAATGCAAGGACAAATGAATGGCCTTTGTGTTAGGCTACAACTATTAAATTCACCATATATGCTTAATATTCATTGTATGGCTCATAGGATGAATCTCGCATTTAAAATAGTAAGCAAGTTTCCATCAGTTTAAAAATTTGAAGATCTTGTACATGAGACCCATGCATACTTTTCTCGTAGTCCCAAACTATATTTAGAGTTCAAAAAATTTGCAGATGGTATTACGAATGGAAAAAAACTACTGAAATATGTTGAAACAAGATGGATCTCATTAAATGGACCAGCTCAAAGACTATTTAGTGAGTTCAAATCTTTGGTAGGGTTGATGTATGAAAATCGCTACAATGTAGACAAAGCTCAAGATCTTCTTTCTCGACTAACTAATATAGATACATTATTGACATTGGCTGGAATTCTTCCTATGCTACATGAAATGAATTTCCTCATGAAAATGTCACAGAATCGCACAATGTATATTGCGGAATACATAAATTTGAGAAAGTCAGCATGTCTTGCATTGGATAATTTGTATATGATGCTAGACTCTTTTACTGGTCCAGAGTTTAAAAGTTGGACTAATATCATCAATATAGAAAACACTGAATTTTTTTTGATGTTTAATGAAAAAGGGATACTATGTATCGCAGTGCGTGGGTATATGGTTCCCTTTCATTATATTAGTAAGGCAAGACGAATCACCAAAGATTGCTCCGTGTCAAGAGACCAATTTGATAATATTGTGATTTTAGTGAGACAAAGTTTGATAGAAATTGCAAGATCACTATCATTAGAGATAAGAGAACGATTTCCTCAAGATGAATTGTTGGAGGCCATGTGTGTGATATACCCTCAATATTGGAACAATTGTCAATGTCCAAGAACTTTAAAAGCCTATTTTCAAAAAAGATTAAAATTTTTAGTAGATCATTTTTGCAAGAAAGTCTCGATACATGGAGAACAAATTGAATGTATTTTAGATTCATCAAAATTGTATCAACAAGGTGGACGCTTTGTTGAAACAATGTGGAAGCAATATCTTTTTTTGGAGAATCCTAATGAAAATGGTTCTATAACAGGATTATGGACTACCTTAAGTGCTAGACAATACCTACAAGAAAACATATCAGAATATTTCAAATTAGCGGATTTGTGTGAAACCATGATTTTGGGATCAGTGGAGGATGGAAGAATGTTTAGTGCATGATCATTCTTGAAGTTGAAGTTGAGGAAAAAGCTTGATAAACATGTGGATACATGTTTAAGATTATATGTAACAAAGTATGACATTGACAATTTTCCATATGAAAGAGTGGTAACTCTTTGGCGATTAGAGTGTGATAGAAGGGGCAAAAACAATATAACAAATCTCTCTAATGAACTTGATATAGAACATAATGTTTTGGAGGCTCATAATAACAGTTCATTTAGATAAGATCATGTACACAATTTATAAAATGAGTACCAAGATGAGAACTGGGAAATTGAAATACCGTGGGACTCTTATTTTGGTATACATGTTCCATTGATCATGCAAGATTACTATATGTCAAATTCAAGTACAAATAGGTTCTATATTTGTATTTTTCATTATAACATTGCAGTGACATTACTTTGATGTGTGTTATTTTAAGATTGAAGTTTCATATTTAATCATTACATTGTTTGTTTCTTATCTGTGATAGGAAATAAAGCTAGATTTGGTGAGGTTGGGACCTATTTCTTTTCGCATAGATAGTGTCTGACTATTATTAAATGATAAATAACAAATTTAACAAGACTTTCGAGTCATTTGTTAGCCATTTCTTGTCATTCATTCTTCATCCATGTTTTCAAGTCTTTCAGGTACTAAGTTGTTCGGGTCCCCACATGTCCTTAGGACCATTAAGGGATGAGATAACATGAGTCAGTCCAACTCATGCCCCGAATTTACTTTTAACCTATTGATGTAAGTGTTTTGTTACCACTTATCACTAACAAAATTCTACCATAACATAACCCAACTTGAAGACAACACTTCTCATCTTCCTTTTACATAAATGCTCTATGGATCTCCCTACTATACTTTCCTAAGACCAACGTCCCTTCTTGGTAGGTCTCTCCACCATACCGCTAATTGCACAATAGACACACACTAGTAACTACCACATTCTATAAATCTCTATAGTCTCAGTTATTGGTGTCCTTGTCACATTTGACCAATACAATCTTGCAGGTCTATTTTTTATCATATCTTTATTTTTTGTTATTTTGTGTATTTAACTTTAGCACCATCCTAGAGTAACGAGTTAGTGTCCTTTGGATTTGATCTTTGATTGGAAATGAAGTCGGATTTGATGAAGTTGGGACCTATTTCTTTTCACATAGACAGTGTCCTAGTATTAAATGATAAATAACTAATTTAACAAGTCTAACGCTAAGCAAGAATGGGCTTATTCAAATACATGAAGTTGTGTTGATGTCTAGCTCTGATATCTTAGAAATTTTTAGTGGTTTTTTTGTTACTTGTTAGAGGATTTTGTCAAGTTTGAAATTTTTGGTTTGTTTTGGTCAGATTTTTTTAGTCGCTTGACTCATTTCATGCATAGATCGATAGATCTAGTTTTATTTTTATAATTATTGTTGTTTTCTTTATATATTTGGTGGTTTGAGGAAAGATATTTGATTTCCTTTCACTTTGTGGCATGATTTCAACATCTTCACCTTTTAGAATATAGTAAAATATTATTCTTATTTTATGTTTTCTTGGAAAAGAATTATTGATATTTGGAAAGGGAAATAAGCCATGGGTAGCTAAGCGAAGAGAAAAATGGTCTATATACTAGGTTCCTACGCATTCATCGTAGGAGACCTATTGGCATGAGACCAACATTCCTTTTATGCAATTACACTTTGTCAAGGCGGAGCTGAGTTTGTTGACCTGGGAAGAACAATGATAGTTGATCATAATGCTAAGGAGATTATAATGTTGGTTTCAAAAGCAGGATTGTGAAAATTGTTTGCACTAGTTCTTATTTTGGTCATATTTACTACCAAATTTGTGTCTTGCTGTTTTTTTACATTTGTAATGACCTTGTGCAGAGTTGGTTTGAAGAGCCCAATGTTAGAGCGAGAATAATCTCTACAAACCACAAGGACTACATTGTCTTGGATGACCAATGCTTGGAGGGCACTCGATGTTCTTGGTGTTGCCGAGTCTCTTCGCTCGAAGCGTCAATGGATAGAATGGTATGGCCATAACATCACTTAATTTGATCCTCTTTACTAATCTCCTAACATCATTTCAATACATCAATTTTTTTTGTTTTCATGGAATCCAGAAATACATCAGTAATGTTATTTTGTCTTGGAAATACTAATTTTTATTTATTTTATTTTATTTATTTATTTATTTTTATTTTTATTTTATTATTATTATTATTATTATTATTATTATTTTATTATTATTTTATTATTTTATTTTATTTTTATTTTTTATTTTATTTATTTATTTATATTATTATTATTATTATTTTATTATTTTATTTTTATATTTATTATTATTATTTATATTTATTTATTTATTATTATTTTTTTTGAGATCACCCAGTTTGAGTTGTTCTTTGCAGCCACCACTTGATCCTTTAGCAAGCATTTGAAATTCAAAGCGTAATAAAGCTCTTTTAGTTGCTTTCCAGAAGAAGATTGCTACAAGCCAATGAATATTACTGTGATTAAACTAGATGTTGCACTTGGTACCATAGGCCTTGTAATAGGGTTGTACTCCATTTCAGTCTATGGCAGTAGACTGATTTTTAACTGCTCCATGTACCCACATATGATATAATATATTACCCACATAATTGTAACACTTTGAAATCAGTTCTATATTCTTTATTTTGTCAGGTGAAAGAAAATTACAATTATCCTTTTTCATTTTTGGCTCGCTGAATATACAAAGAGAAAATTGCTTAACAATATTGCTTAATTTGACAACAGTTTTACTTTTATCTGATACAAGAGTGGAGGTAGTCTTAGATTTTACCTATTTCTTAGTAGTTGTTCTCCTTCAGCAACAACATCATCCTTCAACAAATACATTCCAACTTGTACAGAGGAAAGTTGATGTTTAGTAGAGGGCCCATAAGAGATCCTCTAATGGAGGTGCAGTAGTTTAGTAGGATCACTCGATGAGGCACATGTATGAATGTATTGTCTTCAATTAGGAAGGCACAATTACCCATCCAGGGGAGGGCATGCATGAATGTCTATTTTGTGAATGGTGCAATTTTCTAAGTGTGTTGGGTGCATGAGTTCATGCGTTCAGTCTACCCTACTGGGTCTTGAATTTGAAGCAGTGTTATCCACACGTGATGGTGATATCCACTAGGTGCATTAGGGTTAGGGTTAGGGTTAGGGATATTCGATGAAGCCAGATTCAATGGTTCAAGTACTATAAAAGCTAGATTGAAGAATTGCAAAGAAATGATTGGACACACATCTCACTCAAAAATGACGACTCAAAATCCCTATGGAACCTTGTGATATGTTGCTATGGATAGTGCTTACCTGTGACTTTATACCTCTACAACTTCAGCTGAGTTCTGTAGGGGGGAATTATAATTTCCCCTAGAGCTAATTCCCCCTACTACTTGACCTCATGGAAGATCTGCTTAGATAGTGGAGCGTGAGGCTTGAGGTGAGGTGAGGTGCTTTTTATGCACACATGTGAACCCTTAAAAATGTCATTCCTAGGCTAGGGTGGAACACTGTATCTAGAATAGGTTTCTTGCTAGTTTTACACACTTACCTCATGTTGTTCTTAGCTCGAGCTGCCATTCTAATTCAAACAAGGATCTCCCACAGATATTTCATTGCATGTATATCCTAATATTGGATGTTTCTGTTAAGTAGATTGCATGTATCATAATATTGGAGTTCACCCTCTAACTCAAGTAAAAACAACATGAGTGCAACCTGTCTTCCCACGAGATTTCGTTGTTTATCTTATGCATCTATTCACTTTATTAAAAAGGAAAATGATTGACATCCAAGGAGGACTAGTGCTCTACCCTCTAATAAAGATGTTTATCAACAGATTTCTCTAGTTATTAAAGGAAAACAACAATTATGAGGGAGGGATGTGCTTTAAAAGAGCCTACTTTCAGCCCGTGGTTGTAATTATTATTGGAAATCAGTGTAGGTAATTTCCAACAGGTTTGTGATCATAACTAGAAAGAATCCGATACTTTAGAAAGGTTGTGCTCTAATAGAGGTCGTTTCAGTTTACTACCAATTGGTTTAGAGCACCCATAGAATGATACTGTCATTGTAAAATCGACTTTGACCATGGTTAACACATGAAAGATAAATCCAACAATGTGAGAAGAGGTGCACTCCACATGAGGGTATTTTGAGAAGATTTCATACTTCTAGCATGCAATTAAGTTTGTTTATCTTGGAGAAAGGAAGAGTATCAAGGGGGTGAGGGAGGTGATGGGTGAGTTACAATCATGCAGAAAGGTAGTTAGTTCACCATGTAGAGAAGATTCTACTTCAGTTTGATCCCTTTCTCTCTCACACACTCTAGTCCAAGAACATTTTTCTTTGATTAGCTTTTGTTCTCTAGCCACCAGATCTCGTCTAGTCCAAGAACATTTTTCAAAGCGATGTGAATAACACCTATCAAAGTGGAACAAATTTTGGCTACTACGTGAGTGTTTCTTAAAATGAGAGCATCCTTACACAATATAGACTATTCCAAGTGGATTGCTGCAACTACTCATAAATAGGCGCTTTTTCTGCCATTGTTAATCGATCCAAGCCCATAACTAGTATTGCTTAAAATGTTGGCATGATACCTTTTCTATTGGTCAAAGTATAATTAAAAAAATTTCTTATAGAAGGTCACGAAATGAGGTATACATATGGCTTCCTTAGTGTCGTTAGTAGTTGTTTCTATCTCCTGAAAAGAGTTTCCAATGTGTTGCCATAATCCAATTCTCAAACCACTACATAGTCATCATTTGAAAGTAGATCACTTGGTGCTCATGTGGAGGGTTGAGATGCTATATAAGATTAGGGAATACTACTAGTAACTTTAACGAATATAAGTGATTTTTCTCATGCCAATGTCACCTTCAAATTCACTTTCACAAAGCTGTCACAGAGTACTATTCATGGGGCCTCACTACTGGAATAATATGTGATGCTGTTATAGGTGTCATTTGAAACATATCCTGGGAAGAAAATAGGCTTAAACCGAGAAATGTTGCTCCATTCTAGTTGTAATGCAAGTAGCCTTGCATAATACTCACCTTCTAGACTTCAGGTATAGAGTGATGTCATAAATAGCTTGAAAGACTAATCTAGAGCAAGATCAAATATGCACAAGAGTGAGGAATCTACAACAAGGCCGAATCATCAATATGTTGTATTGTTGCACTGAAGAAGCCATAAAATTCACCTTAGACAGGCATATAAATACTTTTCATATTAAAGATGAAGAGAAGTTGGCCCTAATTTCTCCATTGGAAACATGCTAGGTCTATTAGAAATGAGTTTATTTCAATGTTTTGATTTTTTTAGACTGATGTAGATTTACAAAAATAGGGCATTGATGTTTTCCATTTATCAAAAATTGGAAAGCAACGATATTACAACTATAGTAGACACCTTGAGCTATGTAGAAAAGTTTGCAAAAATGGGCCTTTCTTATAGTTTTCTTAATGTAGAATTCAGAAATGTTCCAAGATATTTTGCCTTGTATTTGACAAGGTACAACTAAAATTCATTAATATACATCATAAAATATTTTGCACCAATGTTGCAAAAGTTGTACTTAACAATAACTCAAGAAGGGCCTAAAAAAAGAAAATCAGGGAAAAATTATAAAAACGAGCAAGCAATTGAAATAAAAAACCAGAAAACCTATAAAAGAGAAAATTTATGCTTATATGAAAAGTAGGAGCTTGAAACCCCATGAGGTGAGGGAAAACCTGATTCTGCAGAAGTTTGAGGCTTTGTCAAAACAGGAGTGAAGACTGTGAAAACAATATGGTCATCAAGGGCTGAATGTGTCACTTATGGGAATTCATCTTGGGTTGGAAGGTTAACACTCCTCACAACCACCCAGCCTAGCCCCAATTTACAATTTTTTTTTGGAATATATATCCTAGCACTTCCTTTCATTCTGAGGATTGTACCCGGGGTAAACCCAAATTATTTGGGGCTCGGGGAAATCAACAATACATTCACTAAGAGGTCAACATGTCACTTGTGAGAATTGGTCCTGGGTGTGGAGGGATAACATTCCTCCTCAATTGCCTGGGCTAGACCCAATTGACTAAAAAATTTTTGGCAAAATATATCCCAAGAAAACCCACGGAATTTTTCCTCATTCTGAGGATGGCACCCAGGCTTAAGCAAATTCCTTAGGGTCAAAGGCCATATCAACATGTCATTGGCGGGAATAGAACCATTGTAGGGAGGATAACAATCATTCCACCTAACCAATGGAGCTAGACCCAATTGACATCAGATGTGTTTACAGTTAGACAAAAGTGTAGGAATTTTGGAAATGAGTTTTTTGGTGTTTTTGGACAGTCATATATTGCTCTTATTTTGGCTGTTTTCCAGTTTGCTGGAAAAGAGCAGCCGTTTCTTTTTCCTTTTTACCTTAACAAATAGTTCAATAATGGTATATGGCCCTTAGTACGCTAACCAAACCAAAAAAAGTCTTACTAACTTAAAACTTCTCCAGGAGGTCCCACCTTACCGATTTTAAAAAAGGTGCAGTCCAGGAGTCCCAAAAGAGCTTATCCATCCACTTGACTTTCAATGCCTATTCCAAGTGACAAATGAAATACTATTCTACTAGTAAATTGTTCCATAAATAGAGCAATGACTATGAGGGGCTTGTTGGGATTCTAGTTCATTTGAACTTCACACAAGTCTGTTGCTCCCAGTATTATTTTCCATGTTTGATGCATCTGTGAGTTGCATTTTCTCCCTTTTGAATGCAAATAATGGAATTTTTGCACTACATTAAATGATGATTTCCTAAATTAATTTCCAGTCCCCTGTTAGAGGAGGTTAGAAGAGGGCTTCTTGATAGGATTAATGATTAAGACTATGTGTCATGTTTTGGGCCTTATACACGGTGAAACTGCAAGATCTTCAAAAGTGAGGGAAGTTGGGGTGAAGTTATGGGCTTGAAGAGAGGGAAGTTGGGGTTCCATTGTATTGCATAACTTTTGCACAACACTCGGCAGGGATCTTAATTTGGCTAAGTATCATTGATATTAATTAGCTCTATGATTATTCTTGCATAGATCATCCCATCAATAACATTTACTTTTTTTCTATTGAACTTAGTGGACATTCAAGTTTTATTTCCATTTGAAATACATATGGGAGATGTTGTAGCTCATTTTGGCACAGCTAAAATGTCAAAGACAAGAGAGAATCATTTTGTTATTTCTTCAAGAACTGGTCACTCAAATAAGCAATAGTTGTAGTGAATATTGGCATTTAAGCACTGCTGAAACAGAAAAAGCTATTCAAAGATCTCTGCCTGACTATTCATTGATGAGGAAGCAGAGGTTTCTTCAGATGATGACTTGTTTACAGATGATAATGATGAATGTGATAATAACATTGAAGGAGAATCAGAATCAGATAGCTTTATAGACGATAGGATAGAGCCAACAGTAGGATCTACTCGATCTGAAGGTGATCCAGTTGACATAATGGCGGTCTACAGGAGGTCCTTATTTACACAGTCACCACTAGCCGAAGAGTGGAATCATTGGGCTCATTCTTGTCCGACACAGGACTATGATGGGAGTGGAAGTTCAGATCCTTTAGGAAGTGCTAATGCTTCTGTAGATAACAATATTGGATCTCATACAAGATCTTTGGATGACATGTCTAGCGAAAACATGTTTTCCCAATACGCATGCTCTGGACTTGCACTATTTTGTGAAGCCAGTTTCCTTCTCGAACAATGCCACTGACATCAAGCAGTCAAGTAGGACATCCATGGAAGCATCTATTATAGATAATTGCATTAATGGAAAAGTTAATATGAAAGATCATATGAAGCCAGCGAACAGAAGAAAGCAACCACTGGGTAAACCAATTTTCGCAGGTGGCTCAGTAGGTGAATTTCGATTGCTTATTATTGGCAAACGAAGCCAAATTTTAAAAATCCACGATCTGGGTTTTGTGCAGAAAGGCCCTAATTGACTTCAGCATGGGAAATTTCTAGAAATTCAAAGCGGTTTCACATATTTTTTGAGTTCTTTCAAACACTAGTTTTCATAAAAACGCCCTGCAAACTATGTATGATCACTGGAATTCGATTTGTCTTTTCGATTTTGAGCAAAGGGAAAAGTGGAAAGTCAACAAGAGAAATTGTTTACAGACAAGCTGAACAAATTTCACATGGGAAAAGATTTGATTTGGCACTGATATTGTGAAAGGAACCTAAGTCATCGAAAACGTTGATTTTGGCATGTCTCTAACCTCACAGATAAACTCAGCGACAAACCTATTTTTGGGTGAGATGTTTGGCATTGTAAGACTCTTATCCAGGGGAATCGAGTAAGAGCCATTTAGGAAATTTAGACTGATCTTCTAATCGGGTGGATTGTAGGGGCAAAGCTTTAATTCATGTTGGAAATTATTGTAAATGATACCAGAGCACCGTCATCTGCATTGTCTTCAGGGTTTGATGTTAATGTCAGAGGAATTTCTTCAGAAGTGTCATCTAGGCAAATGAGCCTGGTCCCTATTTTACCTATTCTGAAATTTGGTAGACCTTTAACGAAGGGATAACTGAGCATCCGTGCAAATTCTGGGCAATCTAAGCAGCGTTCGAGTTTCCAAATCGATGGCTCGTGATAACAATGTTCTAAATCAACGGAAGCCCGACAGCACAAACCGCATGGGATTTATGTGAAGAAGTGCCTCCGGGGTTGGTTTTTCCCAAACCACTTATCAAAAGATCAAAGGTCAATATTTACTACGACATTACTCATCCTTATTTCCCAAAACCACCAGAGGTACTCCCGCAAGTAGTTTCCGGTTTTGATAAGTGACATATGCGTGAAAACAGTTGGGATGCACGGTGATATTCACCCTCAGGCACAGAGACTTGGGCCCGCATATTAAATGCGTATACCTAAAGACCCAAAATGTATATGTTGAGGCCAGGAGTTTATTTTAGAGAATAAGGTCTATATATATATATATATATATATATATATAGTTTCAAATAATTTCAAACAAGAAATAGTTTTATAACTGTTATGAAAGCAGTTTATTAACTGTTTTGAGAAATCAGTTTCTAAAACTGATTTGATAGTTAATCAAAGAGGGAGAGAAAAATCCCGAAAAGGGGGCCAAATTTTGGAGAACCTGGAGACAACACTATTTTGTACTTAATGAATTGATGATTAATAAAAGAATCAAGAGTTTCCATACATGCTGGGTACGATTTTGTTATTTCTCAATTGTGTGTCATTTCTGTTTATTCATCTTTTTAAATATGGTAATGAAGCAGCTGGTCTTTATTTACTGATGTAAATGAAGTTAAAATCCTTAAAGGCGCTCCCATATTTAAAACCTCTTTTCATATGTTTCCTCTAGATTACAGAGAATAGTTCCTATTAAACACAACATATTGTCTTTAATTTCCTTACATATTCTTCTCATCACATTCATATTCAACATCTCATGGCATTTTGAAACTTTCCAAGTCATCTAAATATTGAGAATTTAAGGTCAAGTCCTTCAGACTCTTCAAATAAGGAATTGAACAGAGATATAAGTGACAAGCATAATAAATTATTAATGTCTTAGGCACAATTTCTACACAGCCAGGAAATTGGTTTCCTAAGGGACAACAGGAGACATGGTGATATTGATGCATGATTTAAAACTTTCTTCACTTGTTTTGCATTCAACAGGATTTGGCAACTGTGGTTCCAGGTCTTGAGCCAGCAGGAATTGATCTTCTCTCGGTGAGGACAAACATTATCTTTGTTCTTTGGAATATGATCAAAGGATGTCTGGTAACAATTTTTCTTAATGCTGACAACTTTGCTGTTTGTTTCTTTGTTTTTCTGCCACCATGTTCCCTCCCAGAAAATGATGTGCCTAGAGCCCAGTAGATGCATCACTGCTTGTAGTGCTCTAGAGCATGAGTATTTCAAAGATCTAGGTTTTGTACCCTGACCTGTATATTAGCTGTGGGGATAAAAGGATTATTGGCCTGTTGTAGCATAGCAGGCATCATCTCACCAGTGAGCTACTCTTTGGAGACTGGTAAACTAGATGGAAACTTGTATAAGTAACATGATCAAGTATACCATGTTTAAAAAAAAAAAAATGCCACATTTGTTAAGGATTTGCACCATTGGTGTAGCTGGATTGTGGTGGTTCTAGTTCTTCAAGACTATTGAACAAAACTTTATTTGGAAATTAAGTTGTTTATGATTGTCAAATATGACTGATCATTTGAAATTCTTTGCCATCTGTTGTTATTGACGAGGTATTTTATAATATTGTGCAATCTAGTTTTCTATGCTTTATAGCGCGAGTATTTACTTGTTATGGTGATGTGTAGAGGATATGATATTCAAGAGGTTTTTATGCTAGTTTTGATGATAACATCTCAATGGTGATGGAACCCTTGCTTTGAATCATGCAAGGTTCCAATGGTGAACCATGAAAGAGAATGCTTATTTTGGATTCTAACCACGAAACTTTTCTCAAAAGTCCAGCCCATAGAAAAAGGTGAAATGTTGTATATAAATGATGTTTGTTGATGAGCAAGAAGTCTTGTTAAAATTTGCAATATGATATATACTCGTGACTCTGTTTTTGAAGCACGTTTTTTGATTGGGAGGCATAGTTGTTTTCCAGTTATATTTCAAAATTTAAACCTGCTTGTTCTTGATGGTTTTACAAAGGCTTTTAGTGACATTGTATTCCTTGTTGAATGAATGCTAGGGGTGCCTTGTTGAGAATAAGGGTATCTTATATGATATTGATGTCTTTTCTTCAATGAATTTCATGAACCATATGTTTGCATTGATGATGAAGTAAATCTGTGATTATCTTGATCTACATGGATAGCTCATTGTTGGTGTTGTTTGGAATGTAATTGTAACTTGATTTGGGAACCTTCTCAAGCTAGAACCATGCCGGAAAAGAAAGTTACACAAGTATGGAGAAGAAAGCAAATACAATCTGAAAATCTCCTGAACCCTCCAGCCAACAACACATGTTGTTGACTTGATGAAGATATTCTTGATATTTTGAGTGTTTGATGATGGGATTCTCCCAAAAACAGACCATGCATACAGTTAGGGGGAGCTTGTGATTCTTGATGATTATTATAGAATCTATTCATGAAAGGGTCCTTATGAAATCCTTGTTGAGCTATATTAACAATCATCCTTTGATAAAGATCATTTCTCAGGAGCACTACATTGCATAACATGATCTTGTAACCATTCTTTGGACTGTTGTTGAAGATGTTTTCAACTTGATCACTAAGCAGAAATTGGAGAAGTAGAGAAGGCCATCCAATGTTAGAGAAATAGGGAAAATAACTATGTTGTTGGTATTACAGAAGTTGAATGTCTCGACTCAGGGATATAATGTGAGAACAGGTAAATCAAGGACAGTAATAGAGGAAACCTTCAAACAAAAAACATATTTGGGAATGGAGCTTGAAGCAAGAGCAGTTGGAATAATCTAGCATAATTGAAGCATTGCAAAAAATTGTCAACCAGTAAAAGAATTTAAAAGATAGACACAGATTGGATATCAAAATCTGCTGGTGGAGATAACTTGCAGAGACTTTTACAAGAACACAAGGAAAGGATGGCTCATCAAAAGGACTATAGAAAGGAGAATGTTGTGCAGTCGAATATAGCTCAGTAACTTAAGGAGAAGCACAGAGATACAAAGGAATCCTTATTTGAAGAAAGATAGTGAGAATGACAATTTCAGTGGCATCTTCTCCCGATTCAGACTATAAAGACTCCTTAATTCTGACTGTGAAGACAACACAATTTGGATTGTAGAAGCATAAAAACTTGGACTTGAACATTTGGTGTATGGCTATTTGGAGCCTATCTGGAAGCATTGAAATGGAGCATCTTTAATCATTGTTGAAAGCATTATGAAGAAGTTCTTAGACATGAATAGGGGACAATGTGCTAGTTGATGATGAGGCAACAATCCTTCTATCTTGAGTAAAAAGAAGAGCACCACAACAGGGGGAGTAACATACCCATAAAAATATACTATTCATAAAGAACAAAAGCAGTTTGACAAGGGGAGTCCTTGTGCACTCCTTTGCCATTGATGTCAAAGGGGGAGAGAAGAAGAATATTTCCATCAATGACAAAGGGGGAGATTGTTAATCTAGGTTGTCATTGATGTCAATATAGCAGTGTTTACGATGACAAATTCTTTGATACATGATTTCCCATTGATGCCCATGGACCATAATGCTCATAGTGATGAAAGTTTGATGATATGGAGAACCCAAGTGGATTGAATAGCAGGTGGTCAATTGAACAACAAATGATGCAGGAGGTCAATTGAATATCAATTGAACAACAATTGAACAACAAATGACGCAGGAGGTCAAATGATCAGCAATTGAACAACAATTGAACAACAAATGACGCAGTAGATCATTTGTTGTTAATCTAGGTTGTCATTGTTGTCAATATAGTAGTGTTTGTGATGGCTAATTCTTTGATACATGATTTCGCATTGATGCCCATTGACCATAACGCTCATAGTGATGAAAGTTTAATATATGATGATATGATGAGATGGAGGACCCAGGTGGATTGAACAACAGGAGGTCAATTGAACAGCAAATGACGCAGGAGGTCAATTGAACAGAAATTGAACAACAAATGACATAGGAGGTCAATTGATCAACAATTGAACAAAAATTGAACAACGAATGACGCAGTAGATCTAGTAAAGAAATAAGAGCAAGAAGCCAAAGAGTAAGATGAAGAGTTTATCAAAAGCCATCAAAGAAACAAGTCATCGGAGCAAGAGAAGCAGGTTATCGCATATGCCCAAGGGTAAGTGTTATCGAAAGAACAAAGAGAAACATCTATAACAGAGGAATAAAGAAGAAAACTATCAGAATAGAGGAAGAGTGAAGAGAAGTCACAGGAGCAACAACTATCGGAAGGGCGGGGGTACGAAAGTACGAACTTCCTTGATTGTGGCTAAAGTCCCACACTCAATTCTAGCCGTCGATCTCATAGTCAACCCTTAGATCACGGTCAACTATGGGGGTTAAGGCCGTTTTTAATCCATGTGCCAGTCGAAGTCCCGCAAACCGTCGATTGCGATAAGGCTGTGGACTCGACGAATTTATTAACAACTGTTTATTGAAATATCACATCCACCACATCACGAGTCTTGAAGCCTTGTTGTTACACTGAAATCCTCCGATTGCAATATGTAATATGGAGGAAGTAATAAACCATGGGAACCCTTTCGACAATATATAATATCAGCAGAAATCATATTGGCAGTTCTATTTTATGACACCACTCAAAACCTCTAATTGCAATATGTAATACAGACCTGATAGTTCCATTACATATGCCTTAATATGATATCGCGTCCAACACATCGCAAGTCTCTTTAAAGCCTTGTGATGCTGAAACCCCTGATTGCGATTTGAGTTGCGAACTCGATCTGTTTATGAAAAAAATCCTAATGTAATATCACATCCACCTATCGGAACGATCATATCGCATGTCATAAAAGGATGTATATTCAAATCCTCTGATTGCAATAATGTTGTGGACCCGTTGCACCATTATAATATGTCCTAAAGAAATATCGCATCCATTGCATATCGCAAGTCTTGAAGAGATGTAATGATGGTAAAACCTCCGATTGCGATATCATATTGCGGACCCGCTGCACCACTATAACATGACTATATACAACTTTTCATCCGTGGTATCGCTAGTTTATAAAAGATATCAAGCTGCCAATTATGACAGGTTTATTAACAATTGCTTAAGATCATATCGCATCTACTTCGTCAGCCATAGGGGATCGACTATGTTATGATAGGACCTTCAGAAGTTGTGATTGAAATTAAAGGTGATGACGTGGCATGTGGGACCTCCATATGGGTAACGTATCTTAGGAAATTATCACAGAGAAGAGGTAACAGTTCACAACTCGTGAACTTGAAGGAACAGAGGAAGCTGGAAGGTCAAGCGAATGAAAGAAGAAGTCGAAAGGTCGAGAATCCAAAGGTTTGGTAGACGATGAAGGTACAAAAGAAGCCAAAGATCGAGTGAGAGAGAAGTAAGCAGAAGGATTGAAGTAAGCTGTAGGTCCAGCAAGATAGAAGGAAGCCATAGGTCCAGTAGGACAGAAGGAAGCTGAAGGTCTAGCAGGACAGAAGGAAGCCGAAGGTCCAGCAGGATAGAAGGAAGCCGAAGGTCTAGCAGCATAGGAGGAAGTCGAAGGACGAAGAAATTCTGTTGATTAGGTTAATATTTGAAATTCTCGGACCTGTGATGAATTAATCAAGTACATAACACAACCTGAAGAACAATTTTATGAAGGGGAAAAATAAAGTTTCATATGACATCGTTTGAAGGGAGTAGTAGCCAGCACCAGCATTGAAGCGTTTGTGAGTCTGGTTCTGGGAAGTAAGAGATCATGATAGCAAGAACAATGAGAAGCAGTCACGCTTGAAATAGTTACTGCAATAGTAAAGAACAGAGGCTTGAAAACAAAGAATTGCTTTTGTGCATACATTGAGGCTTAGCGCAGATATCTTATTGGAAAGCTTCAACAAATCTTGGAAACATTATTGGAGATCATGATGCCTATTTGAAATCATCATGAGGTAACTTTTCAGACTCTGTTAGGGAAATATGAAGAGCTGTGGAGACTCCTTCATATGAAGACAGACTGTCATTGATGTAGCAATGAAGGTGTAGATAGACAAAATTTAGTGAAGAAGATGTTGGGAGCAGAAAATAACTACCAAACATATCTAGACAATATATAGGAGAGGGTTGGAGCCCTTGGGGTTGGTGCCTCAGAATTGGAAGGATTGGTGTCCTTGGAGTTGGTGCTCCTAAATCCAAGGTTGGTGCCTTGACAAGACAGGGTTGGTGCCTTGGAGGTTGGAGCCTCACAGAAAGTCCAAGTTGGTGCTTGGCAACTGGTTGGAGCCCTATATACATTGTACTTGATTTATTGTAAAGTTTTTATTAATAAAATCATTTATTCTTGTTGTTCATTTTGTGCTCTAAATATAAATGATATAACTAACAAAAATAACAATTGAAAAGGAATACTGATTCACCCCCCCCTCTTAGTATTTCCAATAGTTTGCTCATGGGTATCACTACATTATTGAGCTCTTTGGATTATGATGGAGATGATCCCTGCTCGTTGCTTCATGTGATCTTGTGCTTCTTCAGAAGAGGTTGGCTAAGTAGTTGATCATTGTTTTTCCACCACGGATGTAGCATTCTCTTGTTTGTGTAAGAAATTATGCCTGAATTTAGGTTCTTACATTGTTGCATTGGTGATTGACATGTCTTCTTGCTAAAGTTGTTTTGGTTATGATCAAGTTGTGTGAAGTTTTAACAGCGTTGACCCTCTTAGTTGCTTTGTGGTTAGGTGCATGTTCCCTGAAGAGTTGCTCCTTTGAGTTTAGGTGCATGTTCCCTAAAGTGATTGGATTTCACTACCTTAAATACAAACCTTATGCAATCATTGAATGCTCTTGTTTCGATCATCAATGTCTTGCTTGCACTTGATTTCTTATAACTAGGTGTAAAATTCCAAACAAGAAAACTTCCCAATTGACCACAAATTTCAGAGTTTTTCAATGAATATTTCAGCTAGAAATTTTGTCAAACACATCATATAGATGTTGTTGTAGGTGTTATCTTATGATAGTGAAAAAATAACATACCATTGAAGCCCCAAAAGAGTTCAATCTGATATATTCATTACTCAGAAATTTACATACAACTGATACATATAATTTTGACCACCAACTCAACACAATATCACAAGGAAATAGATTCTGGAAGCACAATTTCTTGTATTCAACAACAGTAAGATTTACAAGCCTCCAATCCTACCAAGATTACATGCACAGTAGGCAGTGAGAGGAAATATTAAAATGGGTTAAACAGTAGAGTGAATCAGGGCATCAATGATGTATAGTGGATGTATACAAGTCTTTTTTAATTTGGAATTGGATATATATTTGATTTTTTTTAGGAAATTCACATGAACATATCCAAGTGACACCACCATATTTGTGGATGATACGACTAATAAACTTGTAACATTGATTAATGTGTTTCATCTAGGAAGATTTGATTTTGGTACCTATTGGCATAGAACTAGCCAAATGTCCAACGATATTGGAAACAACTAGTTGATTTAACCTCTTGGACTTGTATATATTTGAAATATATTTTTATATGCTTGCACATTAGTCATACATACCACATTTGAATTACTAGGCAACAATGGAAATACCTTTTTAAGTGGTCACACATTAGTCCTGTTGTGAATTCAATGGCCACATTGGGCAATTAGAAAGAAAGAAGCACAAAAGAAAGGTGAAGTTGCAATTGTGATTATTAAGTTAGTTGTTAAAAAGTTGCACACTTAATGAGATAGACACCTATTGATATATAAAAATGGGGAATCTATCATCCTTCCTTACTAATTGCTCCCGACTTCCTTAGTGGGAATTGTAATATGATTTTTTGTTTAAAACTAAGATCAATTGATCAAAGCTTTATCATCAATGTCATAAAGCTCTGACATAAGGATTGTCAGTTGACATGAATTATGCAACGATTGCTTAACTAGACAGTCCATGCACCTAGTATAAATGAAAAAAAGTAATAGTTAATCCCTTGTGCACTTTTCAAAATGGTTTTCTCTTGCTTAATTTTTGAATTATAATCCAATGCATTAAAAGTTAATTGGAAAGCAATGCATAAATAGGGATTGCATGTATGAGAGTTTTTTTTTTTTTTTTTGGTTGAATATCTAGTTACATAGTCAACATTGATATCTAGTGTTGGTTGGAAAATATAAAATGTTAAGAATGATTAGAGAGAGAGGAATTCATACGACCCCAAGGAGACGATCCTTGCAAAAGAAACAATAAGAGGATGAGTTTGTTTTGCTACTTTCCTCTAGGCTCTAGAATGAAGGTCCCATAACAATATTACTTTTTCCAAACATGATAACATCTAGATTTACATGTTTCAGTTTGTCATGAGTGCCATTACATGGATTTTTTTTCCTAATTAACTCTTCTTCACTTGAGGTAGAGAGTGATCAAGAATGAAAACTACATAAGCAATACATAAAAGCATGGAGAAAGAATATGTAACAAACACATGACAAATTTGTTATTCATGAATGATATGTTGAAAACGAAAAACAAGTTTAATACTCAAGGCTTTATTATTTTATGAAAAACAAGTTTAATACTCAACGTTTTTTTATTTTATATTATTTGTTAGAAGATAAAAAATGTGAAAGAATAAAATTAATAGATGAGATATTTTAAAGCTAAAGTGAATTGGTTTGTACCTATCCAATACTATTGAATTCATTCATTGTTTAGAAATAATAGCAACAGGATGATATACCAACATGAAAAAACAAATAAACAAACCCCATCCTTATTCTTCTATTACTAGTATTATGGAAACCTAAAACCCTTCTATTGCTAGGGTTTTGACCTAGGAATATACTTGTTTTGGTTTTTTATGGATTGCTTAACAAGGCTTGAAGTCATTACAAGAAATACTCATTATGAATTTTGTTAGCCCTTTACAAAGTCTTTATTATTTAGTGAGATTCGCCAAGTTCTTATAAAATTTTATAATTTCGTGAAATATTCGCCTTGATTTTACAAGATAATATAATATGGTGAGAGATTTTCCAAAAAAATTATATATACATATTATATTATTGATAAAATCGCCTTCCATTTCTCCTATGTATCATGGGGATTCACCTATTTATTATACATATTGTTGGGTTTTGTTATATTCTTTCCACGACTAGCCCATGTAGTTAACCGGGGGGTTAGAAGGGGGGCAGAGCACCCCCTTTGTTGCACCAATTACTAGTGGGGGGGGGGGGGGGGGGGTCATAAGGGGTTTGAGGGGTGCAGGTAACCCCACTCTATGGGGTCCGGGGCAGCGCCCCGGAAATTTTTGTTTTGGACCTGTTGAAGCATCGAAAATCGGGTCTACAACAAGGGGGATACCCACCTGGTCCAGACCTTAGTTAGTAGCTCCTTTTTTGTTTGGTATAGTGGGTAAGACTGGGGATATGGGACCTGTTTCCCAATTTATGTGTGTGTGTGTGTTGAGATTTGATATTTCCTTTCTAAAAGTTCCTAAGTGAAATGCTTTTACTTTAACTCTAATCTAATAACATGCAATTGTATTTTAATAAACAGAAATATCTAATTCTACACTAACCTGGGGTGTAATCTTTTCGTTATGCGATCAAAAATGATTTCAAATAACAATTGGTAATAAAGATCATTCAACTATTATAAGAAGAGAATTCAATAGAGATAAACCACTTCGTATAAAAAGTTAGACGAAACAGTTGTGAAAAACATATCGCGTAGTAAGCTACTCATACATTAAGCATAAATGAATAGCTACCACCGTACAGAAGTGCCAAATGATAACTCAAGCATTCACACATCAATATATAATCAAATGAACATAAATATCACTTTAACACAAAGGCAGAAAGAGTTAAGAGATAGAAGTACCATTTATAACTAGTTCTACTCATGAGATTCAATCGATAATGATTTATCTCTTCTTAATCCAACATCCACTAAGAGTACAGAAGTGCAACATCAGTAGTAGATATTAAATGCAGATATCAATAAATCCTATTCCATTCATTCATCAAAACCTCCTCGGAGGGTGCAAAAGTGCATGTTCAGAGGACAAGTTTTTGACAAATTTCAGGACCCGTCTCTAAATGCATGAGAAGGGTTTAAATACTACTAACTAAATCTAAAATAACTTATTACAAAAATGTAGGATACGGTTTAAATGACCGTCCCCATTTCAAGCAAAAATAAAGAAAAATTAATACTAACATTGAATATAAAATTAAAATTAACAACTAATTATTTCTGTATCTGTTCCTTGAAATCGCAAGCGTTTAGCATTTGTTTGAGAAGAGCCGGCTGGCCGACTTTTGACTTTAACTGTCCTGCGAAAATGGCATCGGCAAGAGCTGGCGCCATCTTCTCAGCAGAATTGATGATACATTTGGGAGTCATGCACTGGCTGTGTGGTTTTACCAAATCTGCCCAGTAAGAATCCCAATTCAGCTTAGTCAATCTTTTGATCGATTCTGCCTTTTCTTGAGCTTTCTGTCTCCAGCCTATCTGCAGTTGCTTTGCTTTTGGTAGATACCCTGGAGTGGTTTCTAAGATCAGATTTTCCCTGTGCAAATTTTCATTTATGCAGTCAATAACACTGTTTGCTGCTGTGGCTGCTTCTTCTGCCACTTGCTCTACTTTCCTGATTTGTGCATCCCATTTGTTAAAGAGCATTTCTTTGTGATTGTCGTTGATTATTGGTGCGCCTGCTCTTTTCCCCTCCTCTATTTCTTGCCAAGCCAAATATTCAGTAACTCTTTTATCAATTAAATCATAATCATGTCGTAATTCCACGACTTGATTAGTGATTTTATCGCTTATTTCGCAATAAGAGTTCCACTGTGATATTCTTTGGCACAATGCTTCCTGTTGCTGCAGTAGTTGATCATTTAAGGAAATGGATTCTGTAATGAATTCTGTAAGCTTAGGATCATCCTTGTGCATCTCTTGCATATCCTGTAACTGTTTTTCTCTTTCAGCCAAACTATTCTAGTAGCCTATCTGTATTTGTTGGAAGTCCTGTTGTAATCTTTCAAGCTGTTTCTGTGCTTCGTTGTTGGCATTGGCTTGTTGCAGCTGTTGCTGCAAAACCTGTATTTGATCTTCCTTCTCTTTCAGTAGTTGTTATACCTCAGATGCTTTATCAATGGTCGCAGAGGCATATGCTCCTGCGATCTGAGATAATTTGGTGATATTTTCAGTGGGATCGGTGGTAGGATCTTGCCATAGTATGTCTAATTGCTCTGCATCATGAGAGAGCACATTTTCCAATTTTCTTTTCTTTCTTTGTCTTCTCACTACTGCCTTGTGTTGTGGACTATAAAATACATCAAGAGGAGGAATCTCCTCTATTTTGAGCATAAGTTCAGAGGATGGGGTAATGGGAATATGTTCCATTTTTGAGACATTGCTAATTGTTCCTATGACTATATCTTTTTTTGCCTGTATATTACTCACAGGTGTCTTTGTGATTTGTCCTTCAATATTGATTAAATCATTGAATGTCTCCCATTCTTTATCTAGCTCAGTTCTGATTGATGGTGGCTAGACGATGAGAGGGGGAGGATCTAGCTATGGAGAGATCAAAGCCTGTTGCTGTGGGAGCTCTTTTGACTGGGCAGTATCCCTTACTGACCCTTCGCTTTTATCATGGCCACTTTCGGATCTCTTAGAATGTTCTGATGTTTCTTTCCCGGATTTAGATTTAGATCTGTCTGTGCCTGAACTTCCACTGAGACTGATACTCGGAGTTGGTTCCCTTACGGGTTCCAAGCGTAGTTCTTCCAAAGGGATATTAGTTAACCTCCTTTCCCTGTATATCTTGAACTCTTGAAATTTTGCTGGAGGGAATCACACTTGGGCCAAATGCAGAATTTCTTCAAGCGTACTTTTCTGTTGGAACATGTCATCAAAAAGATTATCTTCTTTAGAAAACACCTTTATTTTGACTGCAGTAGTGAAATTCTTAGCAATATCATAAGGGTCGAACGGTCTTCCTGGAAATTTGAACAATCGTAGACATGTTATGTTGTTTACTTCTTTGAATGCATGGCCTACATCAAATAGTGAAAAGGCCCCACAGGCCATAGGAAATTGTGGCCAAATAGCCTTCTTTTTGTCTTTCAACTCTTTAGTCAAGCCTCCTTCTCCGCAGGTTTGATAAGAAATTTCTCGTGCCATGAGTTTATCAGGAACATACAAAGGTAAGACATGAGGGGAAGCGAGACTTCCGAATACCTTGACATATGTAAACAGTTCTTCTCTGAACCATCTCATGACAGGGAGTATATCTACCTCTGCTTCAGGAGAAAATCTTGGAGCATCTTTATCATACAATATTTTGTACAGGGGTAGCATGATTCCATGACAAATCTTGTAGAAATACAGAGTGAACTTAGAATCCCACAATTCTTTATGATAAATATGAATGGGTAAGGGGTCTTGAGTCGTCCATTTCCAACCCATTAAAGGAAACTTGGAAACATAACAGATTGCATCCATCACATATGCAGATAAGTAGAAAGGGGGGTAAATTCTCTGAGAAACAGTTCTTTTAGACCGGTAACTTACAATAGTTGTGGCTAAGTTGTCAGACAATATTTTAGCCCAATCCATAATAGTAGCATTAATGGCGGCATCCAATAATGGTAGCCATTCAGATGAAAATTTGTTAATGTCTAGCTTCCCAAAAAGTCTACAGAGCATAGCAGCAGCAAAGCAATACGGGGAGGTGAGAGAACCAGTACTATACATACCATGTTTATCCCTTTTTAGTGGTTCGTCCCTCCTTGACTAGTCTTTGGTACATTCTGCCAGGCTTTCATTTTCTTTAGCAAACTTCTCTATGAACTGTCCGTTATAAGTCGCCTGTGGCTCTGGTAAATGATACATGAGCTTCAAATCTTGTGGAGTGAATGAGCCAATGAGTCCTTGACCCTGAGTCTTAAATTGTCTGTTTTTTATGTCGGCGCTGTCCAGTACCCATTTAACCATGTCTGTGTATGGAAGCATTGTGGGCCTCGCCGCTATCTAGTGTAAGAATGAGCAAGATAGCTCTGTAATAGACGCCTCAGAAAACCCGTGTGAGCCTACAGTAGTTGTAACCTCCATTATTTTGGGAGTCTCTTCCTCAAGTAGACTATACATGCCTTCCCAAGTAGTAATACCAGCGTCTCTCTTACAGGCGGTGTCTGTATACAAGGGCGTCATTTCTTGATCTTCAGAATTGGGAGCTTTGCCTTTCTTTCCCATAGTATCCTAAATACTGCTTTGTATAGTTCTCTGTTCTTTGTTCCTGCAGTTTACAAATAAGGTGAGAATCATGATAAGGAAAAGGTGACGAGAAAGCTTTAAATGCTGAAGACATATAAAATATACCACCTTACGTGAAATGGCTCTTCGATAAGCACGAAACCCTATTTCATTAATGATTTTAAACTAACTCATTAATTAGAACTAAAGCACATAACCAGGTCTCGGTTTATGGAAAATACTTTTTTGAACACCCGAAAGATTTGCGATTTTGCGATTTTGCGATTTGCTTCGCAATATCGTAGATCGCAACATCGCAATATCGCTCTATCGCTTTATTGCAACATCGCAATATTGTTGGAGCGTAGCATATGACAATAATTTGTTAATGTGTTTTCCACGAAATGCGATTTGCGATATGCGCCATCGCATATCGGCAGTTTGAGGTTTCTCAGCGTAAGTGATATTTGATGCATGCGATGTGATGAAGTTTTGCATCGCGATCTCGCAACCTTAGAATTGTGTTTGTAAGGAGGTATCCATTATCCTTTTTGCGATGCGATCTTTCTTAAGGAGTGATTTTATCCTACCTCATCATAAAACTTAAGCTTTTTAGATTTTAAAAGGGTATTCTCCTAAGTTTATGATGGTAAGTTTTATTGAAAAAGGAAATTCAAGCACTAATTGATTTTTTAAATTTTTGACTAAGGGTCCCCACTTATTTAGTATTAGTAATAACACTAAATAAGAAGGGGGTTGATGCTGGCCATAACAGGACCTTATGTTAGGTTGGGCAGACCTACCTATGGTTTTGTGCATGATTTTCGCACATGGTTTTGGATGTGATGGTTTTCAGTCCATGGTTTTGGATGCGATGGTTTTCGGTCCATGGTATTCGATGCTTCGGCATTTATAAATATGTATTGTAACATTGAAAGGAACATAATGAAAAATCAAGCTGGTAGTCCCAGTTTTGGGATCCAGGGTAAAATCTCTGTGTATATGTGTTTTATGTGTTATGCTCTCACATTGTTTATTTTATGCGTTTTAGAATTCGTATGCAGGTAATTTCTGTACATGGTTAAAACCTATATTTGGTATCAGAGTTGTTTTGGCTTCAAGGGGACGCATTTTTTGCTGAGGGGTTTCACTTGGGCTTGTGGTAGACCCTGTTCAGTGGGAGAACTGCGAGATCAATTTTGGTGGTGAAAGAAGATGGCGAGCAGTGGAAAGACAAAGATCGAGAAATTTAATGGTCAGAGTTTTGAGTTGTGGAAACTCAAGAAGGAGGATCTGTTGGTGGATAAATATCAGTGGATCGCGGTAGATCCGGGTACTAAACCAATGGGAGTGTCTGATGAAGAATGGAAGGAGTTGGATCGGAAGGTAAAGAGCACAATAGGATTGTGTGTCTCGGATTCAGTTTGCTGAATGTATCAGGGGAAGCTACGACGAAGGCTTTGTGGGACAAGTTAGGGACTTTGTACCAATCTAAGTCTCTGATGAATAAATTGTTCCTACGAAAAAAGCTGTATAACGTGAGGATGAAAGATGGAGACTCAATGACAGAGCATATGAATGCATTTAATACTGTGGTAGGTCAGTTATCGTCTGTTGATATCAAAATTTTAGATGAAGATAAGTGCATTAGTTTGTTGTTTTCTCTACTAGATTCGTGGGATAGTCTGGTTATTGCAATTGCTAGCAATGCAACTGCCTTGCAGTTTGATGAAATAATCTCATCCTTGCTGACGAAGGAGATGAGATGGAAAAATATGGAGAGCCAGAATGGTGATGCCTTGTTTGTACGAGGACTATCCCAGAACAGAAACAAAAATAAGTCATCGAGTGGGAGATATAAGTCTAGAGGGAGATCTGAATCTCCAGGAAAACCTATAAAGGTGGTGTGCTGGAAATGCAGAAAGGAAGGACACTACAAAAGGGACTATAAATCTAAAGCTCTTGACAAAGGAAAGGGATCTGATGATGCTCCTTTTGCAGAGGCAAAAACCACCTCAGATGAAGGTGGGGATGTGTACTTGGCTTCTTCAAGTACACATGTAGATCATGAGGCATGGTTGATTGACTCAAGTGCATCCTTTCACTTCACTCCCCATAGAGAGTGGTTTTGCGAATATGAGAAATATGATGGTGGTGATGTCTTCTTGGGGGATGACAAGAAGGCTAGAATCATTAGTCATGGACAAGTAAAGTTGAAGTTGCAAGGTGGAAGGGTTAGAACACTTCTGGGTGTTCTACATATTCTTGCATTTGATCCAGATTTAAACAGGAACGCAAAAAATTACAGAGATAACCATATACACAAAGATGCAGCGGAAATAATACTTCATTTCATTAATGGAAAATACTGAAATATGCTTACAACAGAAATGGCAATAAACTAGCTAGGGCGATGGTAGCTTATCTCTGAGAAGAGATGTGATGGCTACATGCCTCTGAACTGTGTTACAATGAGGCTCGAAGGCCTATTTATTGTTGAGAAACAATGGAAAAACCCTTAGCATTCCAAAACCTAACCCTAGGAGATGAAACGCCAAACTGTGGGCCCCGTTTGGGGGTAAGTTGGTACATCAACTTCCCGGGGTTGTAACTTTGGCATATGATCTCCGTTTGACGCGTACAATAGCTCATTAGAAAGATCTATCTGAGCACTATCATTGTTGGACCCGAAAAAACGTCGTTTAGGGCCTCAAAATGGCTCCAGAAGTTCAGGACCCGAAAAACTGCTAAAAATAGTAAGTTGTGCTACAATTAAGGAAACTGAAAATGCTGAGAAAGACAATGGTGGGGGTCCAGGTGGACTTCGCAGGTGGCCACCAATATCCACCTGGATCATTCCTCCCCCCTTAGGAAGCAATGGTCCCCATTGCGTTGAGCTCCTCCATGAGATGAGGAAACTTCTGCTGAACTTGTTCCCTGGTGAGCCACTTGCCCTGCTGAAGGAGTTGGCCCGCTTTGACAACTCGATACAGTTGGATATTCTATTGGCGAGTGTTCTTGATCTGTGTGTCCATGATCCGATCAATTGCAGCTTGTTCCATGCAATCTGGATTTAATTCTGTGGGTTTGAGCTGTTCTGCAATGTCGGATGTGTCTAGCAATGGTGGAAAGTATGGCCGAAGGCGGTCCACATTAAATACTGGGTGCAGGCCAAGGAATGGGGGAATGCTGATCTCAAATGCATTGTCTCCCATAGCCTTAGTAATGGTGTAAGGACCATATCGGAGTGGTCTCAATTTCCGATAGGCTCCAGTAAGGTGTTCCTTTTGCAAATGCAACCAGACTTTGTCGCCCACCTGAAACTTGTGTGGCACCCGATGTTGATCATGTCGTTGCTTGTACTTGGCGTTTGATTTCTCAAGAATGTCATGGACCTGCTGGCGAATATGTTGGATGCGCTCAATGAAGCTGGTGGCCTTATCTGTTTCGGACTGGACATGAGCTGAATTCATGTGAGTAGCTGCAAGTGGCATGGCCACATCAATGGGGCATAGTGGCTGGAATCCCAAACCCACCTGAAAAGGGCTATGGCCAGTGGAGCTGTGAAGAGCTTGGTTGTAGCTGTGCTGAACGTAGGGGAGGCTCTCGTCCCATGTGCGTGGATGCTTTGAGTTATACATGCGCAGAATGTGCACAATCATCCTATTGACAACCTCTGTCTGGCCATCAGTTTGAGGATGGAAGGTTGTGGACTTCGTGAGTTTGGTGTCCAGCATTGACCAGAGACTGGACCAAAAGGTGCTGAGAAACCGACTGTCCCGATCTGAGATGATAGACTGTGGGATCCCAAAGTGCACCCACACTCGTTCAAAGAAGAGTTTGGCAGTGGCTTCTGCTGTGATATTCTTCTTGCAGGCCATCATAATGGCCATCTTTGAGAACCTGTCGACGACCACAAAAACACAGTCATTTCCATGCTTAGTGGAAGGAAGGCCTGACATGTAATCCATGGAGATGGATTCCCAAGGTCGACTAGGGGTAGACAACGGGGTATAGAGGCCTTGTTTCTTAATGGTCGGTTTGGCAATGGCACAAGAAGTACATGATCGGATGTACTTCCCAACATCCTGTCGAAGATTCGGCCAATAGAAATAGTTTTGCAGTACTGCCACTATTTTCTCGACCCCGAAATGCCCAGCAGCTCCACTGTAGTGTGCTTCCCAAATCATCTTGGCACGCTCGCTTGAAGGAACACAGAGGTGACCGAGGTGGCATAATAGGGCATCCTGGAGGTGAAAATCTGCAACCTGCCGATCCTCCAAGAGTGTTGGTATGTGTGGCCGAATTCTGGGTCGCTTTTGTAGAGAAGTGGCCAATCAGAAGTCTCGTGCCTGCAAGAGTTGAGCACGGTGGTTAGCGCCATGATCGGTGGTCGACTGAGGCAATCTGCAACATTATTGGTGCTGCCCTTTTTATACTTGATATTCAAGTGAAACTGTTGCAGGTATGTAGACCACCTCTGATGGCGATCATTCTGCAATTTCCCTTGGGTCTGTATGAACTGCAGAGGTTGGTGGTCTGTGTGGATGACCGTTTCCTTCCCCAAAATGTAATGCTTCCATTGTCGGCCGGCCTGTACAATGGAATACATCTCTTTATCATAAGTGGGGTACTTCCGGACTGTGTCTGAAAGTGTTTCACTGTGATATGCCACTAGATGTCCATGTTGAGTAAGGACTGCCCCAATAGCATAGTCAGAGGCATCTGTCTCGACCTCAAATGGTTGTTGTAAATCTGGTAACGCGAGCACTGGTGCTGTGCAGAGGCGATCCTTCAACTCCCTGAATGCCTTCTGTTGAGATTCAGACCAAAAGAATTTTGCTTTTGCCCCTCCCTTGGTGACTTGACTCAAGGGCCAAGAAATATGAGAAAATCCCAACACAAACCTGCGGTAGAAGTTGGCAAGACCTAGAAAGCTGCGGAGCTCTGTTAGAGTGGTTGGAGAGGGCCAATCCCGAATGACTTGGACCTTGGCTGGATCGACATGCACCCCCTGTTCATCAATGATGTATCCCAGATACTAAACCTCGGTCATGCCAAAAGTGCATTTCTCCAAATTGGCACATAGCTTGTGTTGCCGCAGTGTTTGGAGAACCTGTCGGATGTGGTGGAGGTGCTCTTCCCAACTCTGGCTGAAGATCAGAATGTCATCCAAGTATACTACTACAAAGGAGTTGGTGAATGGCCGCAAGATGTCATCCATTAGCCTCATAAAGGTTGCAGGAGCATTCGTCAATCCGAAAGGCATGACCAACCATTCGAAGAGGCCCTCCTTGGATTTGAAGGCAGTCTTCCACACATCTGAGGGTTCAATTGGTACCTGGTGATATCCTGACTTCAGATCGATCTTGCTGAAATATTTCGCCCCCTTTAGTTGGTCTAGGAGGTCATCAATCCGCGGGATCGGGTACCTATTACGGACAGTGATCTTGTTCAGTGCCCGATAGTCAATACAGAGTCTCCACGTCCCATCCTTCTTCTGTACCAACACTATCGGGCTCCCACAGGGCGAAGAACTCGGACGGATGTGACCTTACTGCAGGAGCTCCTGAATCTGCCTCTTGATTTCATTGTTCTCCAGAACGGAGCACCGATAAATTGGTCCATTGGGTAGCGGCGCACCTGGGGTCAGATCGATGGAGTGCTTGACTTGACAGTGCAGAGGAACCCCTGCCGGGGAGGTGAAGATGTCTTCGTACTCCTCCACAATCTTGTCCATCTGTAGCTGCCATGCAGAGGGACCCTGTTTGGAGGCCGCGACCACTGTCTTCTTCTTCCCTTGAGGGCGTATCATCAGGAAAACAAATTTCCTGGTTTTGGAAATGATCTTACTGCATTGTTTTGCAGTAATCAAAGAGATGGCGGCAGGTGGTGCTACCTCTGGTATCCTGAACAACTTATTTCCCAATGTAATAATAACAGCACGGGGCCTTGATTCATACACAGCATGTCGCTTCCACAAGTATGGTTGTCCTAGTAATACATCACAAAATTCAAGGGGAGCAATGTCACACAATACCTCATCCGTGAAGGGCTTGATGTTGTATGGAAGGCGACACTGCTGGCTCACGTGAAGATCTCGCCCTTGGTGAAGCCACCCAATGGTGTATGGTTGTGGATGTGCTGTGGTCGGTAAGCCCAACCGCTTCACGACCTCTGCCGAAATGAGGTTCTTTTGACTCCCGCTATCAACAATGAACTGTATCAGGGAGCCCTTTACCCACATCTGGGAGTGGAAGAGACGCTCCTCCTCCTCTGGATCTTCGGGTTCATTTTTCTGGATCTTTGCGGTAGCAACAGTGGCGCTGGGATCCGCATCAATGATCTGCTTCCCTTTTTCATACCCCTTATCGGGTTCTGACTCAGAGTCGGAACATGCATCTGATTCTGAAACCTTTAGCTCAGCCACGAGTGACTGCTTGGCCCGACACTCACTTGTGTTGTGAGTGGAGCTCTTATGGAACTCACACCATTTTCCAGTGTCCTTTCTTGGCTTCACGGCGTTGCTCTTTGCTTGCAGCTTCGGCTGGTTGCCTTGGGTTGTCCTGCCTTGGCTTTGTCCTTTGTTCTGTGGTTTAGGGGCACCTTTCCCCTGCTTTGGATTCACAGATCCAAAGTCTCGCTTCTTTTGTTTAAACTTCTGCTCGACCTTGACGGCATACCGGTATGCTGCGCCGAGCGAGGGGATGTTTAGGAACTGTATTTCTTCCTGGATGTACTTGTGCAGGCAGCCACGGTATTTGAGTATCAAATGTTGCTCCGAATCCTTGATACCCAACTTTGTGCGAAGGGTATGGAAAAGATTGGTGAACTCCAGCACGTCTTGGTCCCTTCCCTGCCGCAGCGTGGTCCACTTTATGTATTCATCCTCATAGCTTCCGACAGGGTAGTACTGCTCCTTAATGGCATCCCGGAACGAATCCCAGGTGGGTGCGGCTGAAAATAGTGAGCCAGTACTTTCATCCTTCTGCTCGCAGTAGGTTTCCCACCAGTCCTTGACGTGGGGGGCTGCTTTGAGAAGAGCAAAAACAATCTTTTCCCGACTCGAAAATTCATGAACAGAAAAACAATCCTCTAGCAGATTTAACCACTTATCTATGGCATCGGCGTCTATCTGACCCTCGAATATGGGGATTTCAAAATTAACTTGTACCTTAAAGGGTGTGGCGTTTCCAGAGGAGCTACTGGAAGCCGATGCGCCGCTTCTGGGTAGCCGCTGAAGGATCTGCGCAAAGCTATCCATCATCGCGTTCCGTTGTCGCTCGAGCGCTTCTTCGAGCAAGATTTTGATGGGATCTCCTGCCCCCTCGTCTTTCTTCTCGTCCGCCATGGGAGGCTGTCGGGATTTGCGAGGCTGGTCTTGCAAAGGTTCAACCAGTTCAAGCCCTAACTCCTTATATCCCGACCTTGTTGGGGACATGCAAAGAAAAATAGAGAAAAAGCAGACCGCTCTGATACCACTGATCCGGATTTAAACAGGAACGCAACAAATTACAGAGATAACCATATACACAAAGATGCAGCGGAAATAATACTTCATTTCATTAATGGAAAATACTGAAATATGCTTACAACAGAAATGGCAATAAACTAGCTAGGGCGATGGTAGCTTATCTTTGAGAAGAGATGTGATGGCTACATGCCTCTGAACTGTGTTACAATGAGGCTCGAAGGCCTATTTATTGTTGAGAAACAATGGAAAAACCCTTAACATTCCAAAACCTAACCCTAGGAGATGAAACGCCAAACTGTGGGCCCGTTTGGGGGTAAGTTGGTACATCAACTTCCGGGGTCGTAACTTTGGCATATGATCTCCGTTTGACGCATACAATAGCTCATTAGAAAGATCTATCCGAGCACTATCATTGTTAGAACGAGCAACACCAGTCCATTCCATGGACTCGTGTTGCCCCCGGATTCCCCAAAAAACGTCGTTTATGGCCTCAAAATGGCTCCGGAAGTTCAGGACCCGAAAAACTGCTAAAAATAGTAAGTTGTGCTACAATTAAGGAAACTGAAAATGCTGAGAAAGACAATGGTGGGGGTCTAGGTGGACTTCGCAGGTGGCCACCAATATCCACCTGGATCAGCATTAGCCATAAATTTAATTTTTGTAAGCAAGCTCGATGATGCAGGTGTAAAAATAGTGTTCGAGAAGGATATCTACAAGATGATTCGGGGGGCACTGGTATTGATGCGGGGAGTTCAGATTGGAACTCTGTACAAGCTACAAGGTAGCACTGTTGTTTATGGTTGTAACAGTTTTGTGGTTCCTGAAAGTGGAGTAGAAAATCTAGTGGTCTCTGGAGAGAAGACCATGTTGTGGCATCAAAGGCTTGGACATATTGGAGAGAAGGGCCTTCAAATAGTTCATGGTAAAGGTATGGTAGAAGGTATGAGTAATAGCTCTCTGGATTTTGACTTCTATGAAAATTGTGTATATGGGAAGCAGAATCAGGTGAGTTTCCCCTCTGGTTGTAAGAGGGCAAAACAGATATTAGAGCTTATGCATAGTGATGTGTTTGGACCTGTGAAGGTTCCATCACTAGGTAAGTTCGTGTACTATGTATTAGTTATAGATGACTTCTCAAGGAATACATGGATATATTTCCTTAAGAAGAAATTTGAAGTCTTTGACAGGTTTAAATAATTTAAGGCTCTAGTGGAAAACTAGACAAAGAAGAAGATAAAGGTGCCGAGGACAGATAATGGTGGAGAGTTTTGCAGTAAGGAATTTGAAGAATTTTGTAACAAATGTGGTATAGAATGACAAAAGACTACTCCATATACACCTCAGCAAAATGGAGTTGCAGAAAGAATGAACAAGACATTGATGGAAAGGGCAAGAAGCATGCTTAGTGGTGCCAGGTTAGGACAGGAATTCTGGTTAGAGGTGGTGGAGACAACATGTTACCTTGGTCAACAGATCACCTTCATCAGCGTTGGAGGATAAGACTCCCCAAGAGGTATGGACTGGTAAGAAACCCTCTCTTTCACATCTGAGGGTATTTGGATGTGATGCATATGTACATGTTCCAAAGGAGAAACGAACCAAGTTGGATAGTAAATCTGAAAAGTGCATCTTTATTGAGTATATGGATGGTTTAAAGGGTTATAAGCTTTGGAACCCAGTAATAAGGAAGGTTTTGTACACCCGAGATGTGGTGTTCAGAGAGGTGAAAGATGTTATTAAACATGAAGTCCAACCAAAGGAGCCTGAGAAGATAGAGTTTGAGCTAAAGGAGGGAGAATCAGACTCTACAACAGAGGAGGAATCAGAAGATGAAGAGCCACAAACTCTGGGTGTGAGAAGATTAGTTCGAGAAAGAAGGCAGACAGAAAGGTGCAGTCCATCTACTTTCTGTTCAAATTTTGTTTATCTATTACTGATGATGATCCTAGAACTATGAAGGAAGCAATAGATTCAGAGGATGGAAAACTCTGGAAAGAGGCCATGGTTGATGAAATGGCATCTTTGCACAAAAATGAGGGTTGGGGTCTGGTGGAGTTGCCGGATGGAAGGAAACCCATTGGTAGCAAATGGGTGTTCAAGAAGAAGACAAGTGCAGAAGGAAAGGTGGAGAAATACAAAGCTCGGTTGGTAGAAAAAGATTATTCCCAGGTGCCAAGAATTGATTTTGGTGATATTTTTTCTCGTGTTGCCAAGGTATATTAGATTACTTTTATTTGTGGCTATTGCTTTTGATTTTGAGGTAGAACAGATGGATGTGAAGACAACATTTCTTCACGGGGATCTGGAAGAGGAGATCTACATGAAGCAACCTGAAGGCTTTGCGGTGAAGGGTAAGAAAGAACTGGCATGTAAGTTAAAGAAGTCTCTGTATGGGTTAAAATAGTCACCAAGGATGTGGTATCAAAAATTTGATACATTTATACGGGGACTTGGCTTCAACAAAAGCAAAGGAGATCACTGCGTGTATTTTAAATTAATTGGTGATGGTGTTATTTATATGGTCTTGTATGTGGATGATATGTTGCTAGTTGGAAATGACAAAGAAATTATCTAGGATTTGAAGACCCATTTTTCCTCCAAATTTGACATGAAAGATCTTGGTGTTGCAAACTATATTTTGGGCATGGAAATTAAAAGAGATCGGACAAAGAGGAAGCTCTAGTTAAACCAGAGGAAGTATGTTGAGACAATAATGCAGAGGTTTAATGTGCAGGATAGTAAATCGGTGAAGGTTCCTATTCCTGTAGGTGTAAAGTTATCTGCTGAACAGTGCCCCAAGACACAAGAAGAGGAAGAGGACATGTCCCGTGTTCCATATGCAAGTGCAGTCGGTAGCCTGATGTATGTGATGGTTTGTACTAGACCAGACATTGCACATGCAATGGGAGTATTAAGCAGGTTTATGTCAAAACCAGGGAAGGAGCATTGGACAACAGTGAAGCGGGTTTTCAGGTATTTGCGTGGCACTAATGATTATGGTTTGTGCTACCAAGGAAGACCATGATTGGACAGAGTGTTGTATATTCGTGACTTTGTTGATGCATACTAGGCTGGAGATCTAGATCAGAGAAGATCTACAAGTGGGTATGTGTTTAACCTATTTGGAGTTGCAATCAGTTGGATGAGTAAGAAACAATTTGTAGTGGCATTATCAACTACAGAGGTAGAATACATGGCAGCCACTCATGCAAGCTAGGAAGAAGTTTGGTTGTAGAGATTGTGTTCAAGTATGGGGTTAGTATAGGGAGCTATAATGATAGACTATGACAACCAAAGTGCAATTTTCTTGGCAAAGAACCCTGCATATCTTTCAAAGACAAAGCACATTGATGTTCAGTATCACTTTTTGAGGGATATGATAGAAGACAAAAAGGTGTTACTGGTAAAGGTGGACACTTTGAAGAATACTGTAGATGCATTGACAAAATCTGTGAGCTCTGAGAAGCTCTCTTGGTGTAGAGAAACAATGGTCGTTGCAGGGCTGGATAAATGACTAAGCTCTCTTGTGGCCCCCTTTGGAAAGAAAACAACAAGTGGGAGAATGTTGGGTTGTGTTATATTCTTTCCACGACTAGCCCACGTAGTTAACCGGGGAGTTAGAAGGGGGGCAGAGCCCCCCCTTCATTGCACTGATTGCGTAGCGGGGGGAGTCACAGGGGGTTTGAGGGGTGCAGGTTTTGGACCCTATGTTAGGTTGGGTGGACCTACCTATGGTTTTGTGCATGATTTTCGCACATGGTTTTGAACGCGATGGTTTTCGGTCCATGGTTTTGGATGCAATGGGTTTTGGTCCATGGTATTGGATGCTTCAGCATGTATAAATATGTATTGTAACATTGAAAGGAGCATAATGAAAAATCAAGCTGGTAGTCCCGGTTTTGGGATCCAGGGGAAAATCTCTGTGTATATGTGTTTTATGTATTATGCTCTCACATTGTTTATTTTTGTGCGTTAAAATTCATATGCAGGTAATTTCTGTATAGGGTTAAAACCTACAAATATAAATTTAGGACGGTTCTTAAAATTTTCCGTAGTTATCTTTGCTGCTGACTGACTAGATATCTTTAAATTGGCAGTAGATGTTCAAAATATTACTGGTTGGTACAGATATGATTCAGAAGTTTGTATGATTCAACATTTTTGGAGGTATACGCAGATTTTGTTGCAAGAAGTAGCGTATACACGCAGGATGGGTTCATTAAAGTAGCGTATACATTCTGATGTACAATTTTTGAGGTTGCAACTGGTTCTGAATGATGATGCAGTTTTCTGGGTTCAACACAGTGTTTTGGTGACATTGATCTGACTGTTTAGATTAACTAATTGTTGGTTGACGTAGTTTGAGTTTCTAATTTTCTGATGGCTCCAATGTGAAAATTTGATGAAACAAGGCCTGCATATTGTATTGTTGTGTACTGGAGCATCCAGTCTGAAAATTGATGAAACGTGGTCCTTGGAGGAAGAGAGAAGGTCGTATCCTTTTGTAGGTCGATGCCTATGTACTAGTAAACATATGATCTAGTACAAGAGCTAGGGGGTTGTTGCTCCCTTCTAGTAGAAGCTGGAAAATGAGAGAAGGTTGTAGCCTTCTATAGGTGGGTGCTTGCATACTGTTATGAGTCTGCACCAGTACAAGATTGTAAACAGGTTTTCTTTATATTAAAAGAAGACAGAGACGACAACAACAGGTGGTTTTTCTCCCACATTGGGTTTCCAACTTAAATCTTGGTGTTCATGTGTGTTTCTTATGTGTGATGGTTTATTATGTTATTACTGCACATAGTTACTATATAATAAGTTACTGATGCACTGATTAAAATAAACACATGATAAATTGACTATATCATAAAGTCTCTGGGTATACGTCGGTTTCACTAATCACAGTAGCGTGCACACGCAAGTTCACTTCACTGAAGTAGCATATATAAATCTATTTGGGAAATGAAAAATTATTGAATTGTAAATATGGATTCACCCCCCTCTCAATATTATTTCCAACAAGATTAATAATATAAACCCAAGGTATATAAACCCTAAAATAAACATGGTTGAACATGGTTGATTTTCATATTGAGACAATCTTTGTCATAATGCGACGTTGGAACATGGTTGACCATGAATGATTTTCATATTGACATAATCTTTGTCACAATACAATATTGGACTAAGGTTGAGCATGATTTATTTTCATATTCAAACAATATTTGTCACAATGCGACGTTGGACCATGGTTTACCATGATGTAGCATGGTTGACCATGATTGACCATGGTTGAAAATGATTGATATTATAAACCCAATGGATTAATACTATAAACCAAGGGAATAATATTAAACCTAAGGGAATAATATAAACTGAAGGTATATAAACCCTAAGATAAATAATATAAACCATAAAATAAACATGGTAGACCATAGTCGATTTTATTATTGAGATAATTTTTGTCACAATGTGATGTTGGAGCATGCTTGACCATGGTTAAACCCTTAGATTAATAAACCCAAGGGATTGATATTATAAACCCAAGGGAATAATATTAAACCCAAGGTACTGATATTATAAACCCAAGGTATATAAACCCTAAGATAAATGTTATAAACACTAAAATAAACATGGTTGACCATGGTTGATATTATAAACCCAAGGGATTATAAACCCAAAGGAATAATATAAACACTAAGATAAATATTCTAAAACCTTAAAAAAACAAGCTTGACCATGGTTGATTTTCATATTGAGACAATCTTTGTCACAATTGGATGATGGACCATGCTCAACCATGGTTGAACCCTTAGGATTAATAAACCCTTAGATTGTCACAATGTAACATTCCACCATGCTTGACCATGATTGATTTTCATATCGAGACAATCTTTGTTACTATGCAACATTAGACCATGGTTGATCTTCATATTGAGACAATCCTCGTCAAAATGTGACGTTGGATCATTGTTGACCATGAATGATTTTCATATCAAGACAATATTTGTCACAATGTGATGTTGGACCATGATTGAGCATGGTTGATTTTCATATTGAAACAATTTTTGTCTCAATGCAAAGTTGGGCCATGGTTGACCATGATTAACCATGGTTGATCATGGTTGATCATGGTTTGCCATGATTGATATTATAAACCCAAGGGATTGATACTAAAAACCCGATGGATTATAAACCCGAGGGAATAATATAAACTGAAGGTATATAAACCCAAAGTTAAATATTATAAACGCTAAAATAAACTTGGTAGACCGTTGTTGACAATGGTTTATTTTCATATTGAGATACTTTTTATTGATGTTGGGCCATTCTCGACCATTGTTGAACCCTTAAATTAATAAACCCCAGGGATTGATATTATAAACTCAAGAGAATAATAAAAAAAAGGGATTAATACTATAACACCATTGGGTTATGAATCCAAGGGAATAATATTAAACCCAAGGGACTAATATTATAAACCCTAAGATTATAATTATAAACACTAAAATAAACATGGTTCACCATGGTTGGCCATTGTTCACCATGATTGACCATGGTTGACTATATTTGACCATGATTGACCATGGTTGACCATGATTGATATTATAAACCCAAGGGAATAATAATCTTAAGGGATAAATACTAAAAACCCAAGCGATTATAAACCAAAGGGAGAAATATTAAACCCAGGGGAATAATATAAACTCTAAGAAAAATATTATAAACCCTTAAATAAACATGGTTGACCATGATTGATTTTTCATATTGAGACAATCTTTGTCACAATGCGACGTTGGACCATGCTCGAACATGGTTGAACCCTTAGATTATTAAAGCCTTACATTGTCACAATGCAACATTGGACCATGGTTGTCCATGCTTTACCATGATTGATTTTCATATCAAGACAATTTTTGTCACAATGTGTCATTGGACCATGGTTGATATTCATATTGAGACAATCCTTGTCATAATGTGACGTTGGACCATGGTTGATCCTGATTGATTTTATAAAACATGGTTGACCATTATTGACCATGATTGATATTATAAACGTAAGTGAATAATAAACCCAAGGAATTAATACTAAAAAACCAAGGGATTATAAACCCCAGGGAATAATATTAAACCCTAAGAATATGAACCCTTAGATTTAAGCCCAAAGGATTGATATTATAAACCTAAGGGATTAATTCCAAAACCCCAAGGGATTATGAACCCAATGGAATAGTATTAATCCCAAGGCATTAATATTATAAACCCAAGGTATATAAACCCTAAGATAAATACAATATTTGTCACAACACGACGTTAGCCCATGGTTGACCATGGTTATCCATGAATTATTTTCGTTTCAAGCCAATCTTTGTCACAATGTGACATTGGACCATGGTTGACCATGATTGACCCTGGTTTACCATAATTGATTTTGATGAACCATGGTTGACATATTAATCTAAGGCTTTCTAATATTAACCCTAGGGTTTAGTAGTCACTTGTGTTTATTAGTCTTTTGGGTTTAAAATATCAATCCCCTGGCTTTATTAAAATAAGGGCTCATATTGTCAAGGTTTAATATTATTCATTGTGTTTATAATATTAATCCTAGGGTTTAATCCCTTGGATTTTCAATATTAATTCCTTGGGTTTTCAATATTAATCCCTTGGGTTTCAATATTAATCCCTTGGGTTTATAATATTAATCCCACTGTTTATAAAATTAATCTTAGGGCTTAATGTTTCTTTTAGGGTTTATTGCTAACGCTTGATTGTTGAATTAAGAACTAGTTATATTTTTATTTTTATTTTAAATTATAATATTAATAGAATAATCGAATAAAAAAGACAGAATTAATTTTTCCATTTAAAGTATTATGTTTAATAAGATTAATTAAAATGGTATTTTTAAAATTTGAATTTCTTGATTTAGATTTTTTCTAGAATTATATTTTAAAAAAAATTAAATTGAAAATAAAGTTAATGTAATTTAAAATAAAATAATAACAAAAAATATATTTTTTAACAATTATAAATTAATATAAAAATATATGAAGTTCTAACAAATACTATAGTCATGTTTTTTAAAATAAAAGGGTTTTTTTATTATTATATTTGAAAAACGATTTACAAATATTTATGGAAGAGATATATTACAAAGAGAAATATTTACAATTGTATACAAAGATATATATTTATTAATTCCTTGGATTTATTGATGGTCATATTGATTGTTTAATACTAGCCTAGATCCATCTTAACCTCAGATCTATCAAGGGTCAAGAGGGATCAAATCTCACGAGGTGCAAACCCCTTTTTGAGTACAAAACTTGAGGAAAGGTTTGCACCTCAAGAGATTTGATCCCTCTCGGCTCGTGATAGATCCAGGGTTAAGATGGATCTAAGATGGTTTCAATCATGTGCAGCCATACAAAATTTGTTGAACATATAATTATTTTGATCATTTTAAATATGCTAAATATGTCTAATATCAATTTGATCAATTTAACTTTAACTTTGCCTAGTTACCTTAGTTTATTGAGATGAGAGAGACTGTTAGTAACTTGAATGATGAAAAATTATGAAATAGAAATTTTAAGTGCAAAGTGACAAGGTAACAATGTTGAATGATAGAAAATGTGAATAATAAGAATATAGTGAATTACAAACAATTTACAGTTTTAAGAAGAAGACATTTGTATTATATTTATGCTTGAATTATTGTAACAAATAAGTCAATTCACATCATGAATAATGTTTATGTGTGCACATTGTTAGAGACTGTGAGGGAGTTTGTATGTTTTGGGGGTGAGATAGAGATATAGATGGAGGGGGGTAGAGGGAACAAGAGAGGAAAATACATGGAAGGAGGAAGAGATATAGATATGGAGAGAGAAGTGTTAGAGAGAGAGAAGGGGAAGAGAGAGAGAGGGAGTGGAAAAGGGAGGGAGAGAGAGAGATAGATAGATAGATATGGAGAGAGAGAGTATGTTTGGGAGGTGATATAGAGAGATAAAGAAGGAGAGACAATGGGAGATAAAGATATAGATGGATGGGGCAGAGATGTGCTTACACTGAAAGAAATGCACACTATTAATCTAATTACATTGAAATTAATGTACATCATACTTGTAGTTGCATCAAATTAGAAATAAATATCTACACTGAAATCAATGCATCTAGTGAAAACAATCAAATAGGATTATAAACCAACATCTACACTAAAATCAATGCATCTAGTGCAAACAATCAAATAGGATTAGAAATCAACATTTATGCTAAAATCAATGCATCTAGTGCAAGCAATCAAATAGGATTAGAAATTAATATCTACACTGAAACCAATGCATTCAGTGCAAGAAATCAAATAGGAGTAGAAATCAACATCTACATTGAAATCAATGCATCTAGTGTAAAGTACTAAATAGGATTAGAAATCGTCATCTATACTGAAATCAGTTGATATAGTGCAAGCAATCATATAGGATTATAAATCAATATCTACACTAAATCCAATGCATCCAGTGAAAGCAATCAAATATGAGTAGAAATCAATAACTACACTAAAATCAATGCATCTAGTGCAAGTGATCAAATAAGATTAGAAATTAATGCATCTAGTGCAAGTTATCAAATAGGACTAGAAATAAATAACTACACTAAAATCAATACATCTATTTTAGTGAAAAACCAAAATATTCATGACTTTCTAGATCTAACTTATATGTATGTCTTTGTCTCTATGTGTCTCTTTCTTCTTCCCTCTCTATCCCCCTCCCTCTCCATTGTCTCTCTCCACCTCTTCCTCCCTTTCTCTATCTTTCTATTCTTCCCTCTCCCCCCATTCCATCTATATCTATACCTCCCTCCATCTCTCCTTATTTGTCTCTCTATCTCAGCCCCCTAAACACATGTCACTCACTCTCTCTCTCCCTTTATTTGTCTCTCTCTTCTTCCTTCTTTCGCCCTCCACCTATGTCTCTATCTCCCTCTACTTCTCCTTCTTTATCTCTCAAATAGGATTATAAACCAATATCTGCACTAAAATCAATGCATCTAGTGCAAACAATCAAATAAGTTTAGAAATCAACATCTACACTAAAATAAATGCATCTAGCGGAAGCAATCAAATAGGATTAGAAATTAATATCTACATTGAAACTAATGCATTCAGTGCAAGAAATCAAATAGGAGTAGAAATCAACATTTACACTAAAATCAATTCATCTAGTGTAAAGTACTAAATAGGATTAGAAATTGTCATCTACATGAAATCAATTCATATAGTGCAAGCAATCATATAGGATTATAAATCAATACCTACACTAAATCCAATGCATCCAGTGCAAGCAATCAAATATGAGTAGAAATAACCATCTACAATGAAATCAATGCATATAGTATAAGGTATTAAATAGGATTATAAATCGACATCCACACTAAAATCAATGCATCTAGTGCAAGAAACTAAATATGAGTAGAAATCAACATCTACACTAAAATCAATGCATCTGGTGTAACATATTAAATAGGATTAGAAATTGACATCTATATGGAAATCAATGCATCTAGTGCAAGTGATCAAATAGGATTAGAAATCAATAACTACACTAAAATTAATACATCTATTTTAGTGAAAAAAAATATATTCATGACTTTCTAGACCTAAGTTATATGTTTGTATTTGTCTCTATGTGTCTCTTTCTTCTTCCCTCTCTATCCCCCTCCCTCTCCATTGTCTCTCTCTCTCCACCTCTTCCTCCCTTTCTCTATCTTTCTCTTCTTCCCTCTTCCCCCATGCCATCTATATCTATACCTCTCGCCATCTCTCCTTATTTGTCTCTCTATCTCAGCCTCCTAAACACATCTTGCTCACTCACTCTCTCTCTCTCTCTCTCTCTCCCTCCCCATCTCTCTCTCTCCCTCCCTCCCTCCCCCACCTCTCTCTCTCCCTTTATTTGTCTCTCTCTTCTTCATTCTTTCCCCTCCATCTATATCTCTAACTTCCTCTACTTCTCCTTATTTATCTCTCTATATTAGCTCGCATACACTGTCTCACTCCATATCTCTCTCTCTCTCTCTCTCTCTCTCTCTCTCTCTCTCTCTCCTCCCTCCCTCTCTTTTCCCCTCTCTTTTTCCCTCTCTCCCCCTATATCTATATCTTTATCTCCCCCTGTCTCTCCTTCTCACCCACAAAATATACACACTCTCTCGATATGTATCTATCTCTCTCTGCCTCCCTCTTCCTCTCCCTCTCTCTCTTCCCCTTCTCTCTCTCTCTCTCTTCCCTCTTGCTCTCCTCTCTCCCTCATCATCTTTCCATCTCTCCCTTGTCACTTCCTTGCCCTCTCCACCTTTCTCTCTCTATGTCTTTCTTCCCCTTCCAACTTCATCTCTCTCCCCCCTCTCTCTCAAGTCCTCTCTCTCTACCCTCATCTATCTCCATTTCTCTCCCACCTCCCTCTATCTCTCCCTCCATCACACACACACTCTCTCTCCACCATCCAACTCTGTCACTATCTCCGTCTCTCTCCCCTTCTCACTCGCCCCCCCTCTCTCCTTCTTTTTAATACCCTCCTCCCACATCTACCCAAGGAACTAGCCAACCAGGGTAAACATATGACCAAAGGCTACTATGATTGGATTCAACCTCCTATGTGACCTTAATTAACTGGAATCAATGGAAACATCACACACAATCATCCAACATCAGGTTTAAGACCCACAGAAACCAATCCAACTCTTTAGAAAACTTGCCCTTGGGTCCTACTGAAGTTTTGACCATCTTAGGCCTCAGTCGCTCTCATGCTATAGGCATGAAAACATCTAGAAACCAAAAGTCTCTCTCACAGGCTTATGTGCCAGAGTCTAGGGACCTCTATGCCAGCGACCCTGGGATTTCAGCCACCTTTTCAGGATCGAAGCCCAGGTCACTACCCAGAATGGAATGATAGGTTAAGATTAGTAAGAGAATAGGAAAACAATGATGCCAAAGAAATAATTTGAACAAGACCTTAACGAGACCCCTACTAGCCATGATAGGCATTTCATCAAACATTTCATCAACATGTAATCTACAGGTGTAAACAACATAATTAAGTGTAGGGATCTCATACTTATCTGAGAATTTCTATGAGCCATTGTTCCCTCATTTCATTTGGTGCATTATCATTTATTAGGCCATAGATACATTATCTATCCATTTACAAGTAAAAACATGTTGAGATCCATACATAGATGTTGCCATAAAACATACATATAACCAACATAACAAGGACATAAATATCATAAACATACCAGCCATAAAATCCACATATACATCAGTAAATTTACACATGAAAATAAAGGGAATGAATTTCTCATTAATGAATGCAATAAACCAACTAGAGATGGGACTACCACATTCCACCCGACCATAGATTGGCTGAGCAAAGTCTCTCTTCAGCCAATCACCGTCGTGCCAAATTCCAAGCATTAATGTGGGACTCATAGAACACACCAAAAAACACCAAGAAGCATGGATTCCACCTGATCCACAATCTGATCCAGGGATCACTAGGCCCTACATGATCCGGGTTCCTTCAGCTACCAGAATTATCCAAGATCTTTTACTTCTGTGATGTTGTTAGAATTGCATTTTAAAGAGCATAAAAGAACATATGTGCATGCTTAAAAAATAGGAAACATGACAATGATCAGCAAATCAAAACACAAGATATTTGATAACGAAGTTCGTCTAGTGTGGACTACATCTCCAGGCTCGGTGTCAAGATGGTGGCGACTACTTCATATAATGTTGGAAATGATGATGATGTACATGGACAACACTTTTTCATTGCAATATCACTTTCCCTCAAACAAGAGTGGCTTGTCTCTCCACGAGATGTTCCTCTTACAAGAATTCTCACTCAAGAAGGCTTCCTCTCATCATGACAAACTAAAATGATCTCACACAACGTGGCAATGAGCATGCCTTCAACATTGTTACACAGGGATCTCAACAAAAAAACATTGTCTGAAAAGCTAAATACATTTCACATAATGTGGCAAAATCGATCCCACAACATAACATCAAACAGGGATCTCAAAACATAATACATCATCTCAGCAATTATAAAGGAAAAGATGACATGACTTATTCATGTATCTTCACCTCTGAATTTGGACGAAAAATGGAAGGCTCAGATGCAAATACTGACTACACCACTGAATTTCTATCATCGAGAGGTGTAAAATCGACTATTCATTTGTCGAATTTTGACACTGTCAAAATCTAGGCCTGTAGGAATATTTTAGATTCCCCATGATTCTCCAAAGATTCCATTCTCTGGGCTGACTAGAGATCTGCAACTCAGATCACAAATTTGATCTCGCCATCATGATCCTTGTGATGTTCTGATACTTTCGAGTATAAAGTTGGTTGCATTCTGATTGGTGAATTTAAGCGTCCAAGGAATCTGGAACATTCCCTCAAGATTCTTCAACGATTTTTCTCTGCTGGGAATTTGAAAATTTGATGCCCAGATGGTGATTTTGATTTCACCATCATGTTCCCTGTGAAATTTTGGTTAAAATTACTGTAAAATTCATATCATTCTAACAAAATGAAAATTTACCTCCCCATGGAATCTTTCAGGCATCAAGGAATATTCTCTACAAAAGATTTTGTCTCAAAAAATGTGCCATCATGGTTCCGCCTCCTCGAATTGAAAATCATGGTTTTGTATGGGCATGGTTTTGCCTCAGCATGGTGGTTCCACATTCCGCTCTTTGTTCTGTCACTTCCTTCTTCGCTGCCCTCGTTCAGCCACCCACGCTCTCCCTCTTTTCATGCTTTGTGGATTGCAAACTTAAGTACGTGTTGGAGGGTGGATTTATCAAGGTTCTGACCATTGTCATAGTGGTAATTCTGGGCGTTGGTTGAGCAGAGGTCGAGGGATCAAATCTCGCCCTCCTTATTTAGCATATGATTTGTTTTGTGGAGTCGCCGCGTGGGCGGGGCCGACAGTCTCAACGGTGGTGGGTTCAACTCCCACCAGTTTCGGTGTAAATAGATACATATGGTATATAACCAACTAACTACTTCCCTTTGAAATCTATGATTGCGATGTCACATCACACTTTGTCTCTTCTGGGGCCTATTCCTTAATCGTCACTCCTTGCAATCTACGATTGCGATATCAAATCACACTCTGGATCTGTTGGGGTTGATCATTGCATCGCATCTGCCAGGGCTGATCATCACATCGCACTTGCTGGGGCCGATTCTTAAAGCACTTACCCTTTTCGATTGTGATATGCGATCACATTGCATCCTCATCTACCGGGGCCAATCATATAATCGCATCTGTCGGGGCCGATCATCGCATAATACCTGCCAGGGATGATTTGTAAAGCACTTCCCCTTTGCGATTGCGATATGCGATCGCATCACATCCTGATCCTGCCAGGGCTGATTCTTTACCATTGACATCTTCTGATTTGCAATTGTGATATCATAAATCTTACCCAGTAGTGCTGGGGGTCGATCCTTTCCCCCTGGGCCTCTACGATTGTGATTAGGGAATTGCAGGGCCAATGGAAGGCTGCCAGTTGGTGCTTCCCCATTCGCTGAAGAGTCCTACCACATGTCCAAGTTAAAATTGAACTTTGACTTTCTGTAAATTATTCATAAGAGCTCGGATTTGAGTTTCGTTCACACATTGGAATTATAACGATGAGAACTTTGACCTAATGCTAGTTTGAGAGAAATATGACCACTTTGAATTTTGACCATTTTTTAGCCCTCTTGGACCTCTGGATGTGTCTGGAACCACCTGGATCAATCCTCCTGTTAGGTACCTATAATACTAGTGTAAACCCTTATTGTTATTAGTGAAACCCCCTTATTATATTGTTGTTCCCATGTAGTCCCCATATTGTTATTATTGTGTCCTTACATTATTATTGTTATGCCGGCTCTGATTATATTATGACCCCCTAGACTCCTATATATAGAAAGGAGGTCTTGTAATTTGTATCATCCAAGAATTGTTCATTTGTGTAATGTAAAGGAGGTTTCCCCCTCGAAGAGGCTGAATTATAAGGCGTTGATCTATCTTTTCTATCTTTTTGTGAGCTGGTTTCATAACATTTGGTATCAGAGCTTTGAATTCTAGGGTTTCACTGCTCCAAACAAGTCATCGTGGAATTTTTGCTATAAATTTTGTTTTGAAATGTTTCAAATTTTAAAACAAAATCCCATTTGGGCCGAAATCGTTATGAACCTCGGGTCCTAATTTCAGATCTTTTCGCGCCATATTTGTGGAGATATGATCTGCGGAAGTTGGCCTTTTTGCAGACTCCCGAATTACATTCCAAACAGGTGACCTAGGGAAAATCATCATAACTTTGGTTTTGAGCATCATATTGAAATTTCGTAAGAAGTTGCAGAAAGAGGACGGACTGTAGTTTCCTGTGTATATTTTTTAGATCCGAAGGTCAAAACAGTGAGACGTGGCACTTCCTAAAAGTTCGCTCTTCGGAAAAGGTATATAATCAGGTCATCTTGGAATATTGTTCATAACTCTTTCTTGGAGAATCCAAATTTGATCAGACTAGTGGCATTAGAAAGAGGACGCAGAGGACTATTGCAGATCACAATTTCAGATCTTTTCTCGCTATATTTTCGGATATATGATCAGAGGAAGTTAGGGTTTTTGCAGACTCCTGATTTACATATTAAACAATTGACCTTGGGAAAATCATCATAACTTTCTCTCTGAGCATCAAATTGAAGTTGCATAAGAAGTTACAGAAAGAGGACTTCCTGTAGTTTTATGTATATCAGTTTCGGGTACTAAGGTTGAGACAATGACATGGGGAACTTCGTACAATTTTACCCTACTGAACCAGTATATAATTAGATCATCATGGGAGATTTGACATAACACTTCCTTGCAGAATCCAATCTTGATCAGACTTGCGGCATTAGAAAGAGAACACAGAGAGATACTGCAGGAAGAAATTTCAGAACTTGGAGATCTGAAATTATAGAGTTACATTTGTTTCAAGATCGAGCTCCTAAAAACAAGAAAAGGAGATATGAGGAATTTTTGATGGCAAGGATCCGATAAATTGGATACTTTAGATGGAGTAAAATTTTGATCTACATGGTGTACCATTATTACAAAAGGTATGTATTGCATCTTCATATTTAGAACTGGATCAATTTTTATGGTATAAAAGGCTTTGTTCTCGTAAACAACTTGTTACGTGGTCAATTTTCATGGAGGAAATGATAGCACATTATGAGTATACAAAGAGGAACACCTTCTTTAGAGAAACACCACAACAATTGGAAGAGAAAAGAGAAAAAGGGCTTTGTTACAAAGTGGAAAGCAAAATTATGGCAACAAGGAAGTCCACCCCTCACAACTATAAAGATGGAAGTGTTGTTTCTCCTAGCCTTCCACAACCTACAAGGGTTACACCACAACAATTGGAAGAAAAAAGAGAAAAAAGGCTTTGTTACAATTGTGATGACAAATACATTAAAGGTCATAAGTGTGCTGAGAAGAAATTATTTTACATTGATTTTGGAGAGGAGGAAGAAAAGGATCAAGAAACTTCAAAAGAAGAGTATATACACTACGAACCAATCCCAAAGAAAGAAGATATGAATCTGACCATATCTTGTAAAGCATTGGCAAGAATTACCACTCCTCAAACACTCAAGATAGTAGGACATATCAAGAAGAAAAATGTTCAAGAAGTGAAAGATCACATCAAGCATCAAGAAATGAATCCGACCATATCTTGTAAAGAATTGGAAGAAATTACCACTCCTCAAACTCTCAAGATAGAAGGATATATCAAGAAGAAGGTTCAAATAGTGAAATATCAGGAAGAAAAGTATCAAGAAACATCAAAGGAAAAGGATACTCACCAGGAACCAACCCCAGAGAAAGAAGAAATGAAGCCGACCATATCTTGTAATGCATTTGTCGAAATTACCACTCCTCAAACTATAAATATAGAAGGACATATCAAGAAGAAAAAGGTAATAGTATTGATTGATTTGGGTAGTACCCATAATTTTGTTAATTGTAAGATAGCCAAGGAATTGAATCGCTTCCTATATCCAACACCAGAGTGTCAAGTGATGGTTGTAAGTGGAGGAACCATAAATTGATCTAGAAAGTGCCATAATATCAAGATATCCATGGGAGAATATATATTGAATAGCCCAATGCTTTTCGTTCCAATGGGTAGTACTGATGTTGTACTAGGAGTCCAATGGCTACAATCCTTGGGTACAATATTTAATTTTCTTCAGAAGGAAAGGAAGTTGAATTAAGGGGTATCACAGGGAAACCAAGAAAGGTAATCAAAGATAACGGAATGACAAAGCTTCTAAAGAAAGAAAAACGAAGCGTAATTGCACAATTATATTCGCTAATGGTTCCCACATCGAAATCATGTATTTCTCGAGATCTCCAAAAAGTCTTGGATAATCATTGCAAGGTATTTGAAACTCCCAAAGGTCTCCCATGTATTTATGATCATGATCATGCTATTCATTTTATTCCAAGAAGTGTTCCTCCAAACGTCAGGCCTTATAGATATCCATATGCCCAAAGGAGTGAAATTGAACATATGGTTGTAGAAATGGTAGAGTTTGGTATAATTATCCCACCAAATTTGATAAACAATGCAAGTAATGAATGGAAGAATGGCGGAGTAGGGTGGGAACTCATTCAAAAGTTGTCGAAGATCCCAGTTCCAACAATATTGCTAGAACTTGACAAGGAAGGAAAAATCATATTGGAACCTGAAGCATTCACAGAACCGAGAAGTCGACAGCTACGAAATTGATAAATTTCAAAGAATCCCATAGAGTGGAAGAACTTACCCACTGAAGATTCCACATGGAAGGATGAGAATTTTATACAGAAGCATCAAGAACTACTCAAGCGTTGAGGACAAAACCTTTTGAAGGAGAGGGTCATGTTAGGTCCCTATACTACTAGTGTAAACCCTTATTGTTATTAGTGCAACCCCCTTATTATATTGTTGTGGCCATGTAGTCCCCATATTGTTATTATTGTGCCCCATAGAAGCCCACTATTATTATTATTGTGCCCTTACATTATTATTGTTATGTCAGCTTTGATTATATTATGACCCCTTAGACTCCTATGTATAGAAAGGAGGCCTTGTCATTTGTATCATCCGAGAATTGTTTTTGTGTAATGTAAAGGAGGTTTCCCCCTTGAAGAGGCTGATTTATAAGGCATTGATATATATTTTCTATCTTTTTGTGAGATGGTTTTATAACACCTCCCCACTGAGGAGCTTTTGGTCCTCCAAAAGCATGAAAATAATCTGCAACTTCTTTGTACCTTGTTTGCACCACAAGCGTCCGAATAGGTCACCCTTCCTTCTCCTTCACCTTTGTCCTTCGGAGCCATAAGTGATGAGCTGACACCTGCACCCTGTACAAACCTGTAGTAATTTTTTTTGCAAATTACATGCTTATCAACATGGCCAACTAATTACCCAAGCATCCCATACTTGCCATGATTTTATAACACATACTTTGTGGTCAATTTTACATAAAAATGGAAATAATACCCTAGCTATGAAAACAAGGCCAAAGAATTATTGTTGCTTCAACAAGTGATGGAAAACACATCATCACTTTTACAATGTATATTGCAACACATGATTTACAAAAATATGGCCATGACAAGCTAACACATCTAGAAAACCCATTTCTCACTTATCAAATTGAATAGGTCATCTCCCTATGACAGATTTGCTTGTCGATCAACTTTTTCAACTAGTTTCTACATGGGTGTTTTGTCTTTAAGGCACTGCTCTAGATGGAGCCTCCAACACGTGGCTATTTGATGAGCACCTCTGGTGCAATCACTGAAATAAGACTTTTTCCTCCAGACCTACTTTACCTTCTTCTTTCCCTGCGGTGGAGAAGGCCTTTCACGCCTCATCCTCTTTCGTGTTGCCATTCTCTTCTAGCACTCAGCAAATACATGGTTATGTGAACCACAGAAACTACATGTTTTTCTATGCCATGATTTATGTTCATCATTAACAACATCATTGTAATCAAACTAAACACAGGAATAATGAGACTATTTATACCTTTCCTGGTTGTCTCTAGTGCAATTCTGACGATAAGAGCTTGCCTCAGCTATTTCCTTGCAATGTCCACTGCCATGGGATGATGGTGATTTGTTCCCATCATTATCTTTCCTGGAATATTTCAACAATGTCATCGAAGCTTCTGACACCTTTGAGAATTCTCCTTCGGTGTAACCCAAACCTGCAAATTGAGGTCTCAGGACAACCTCCAATGGTTGAATTATGCCTTAGCCATTAACACCCAGTCCTCCTCCTTTGTACCCCATCTTGGTAAGGAGTCTCATGCCAATTCCTGTAATTGGTATCTCCACATTCCCAATAGAAATAACATCCTCTGAAGATGAATATGAAGAAAAATCAACACTATGTACCTTAGATGTCTCTTTCGAAATAGGTGATGAGGGCTTTTCTAAGCGTTTGTCACACCTGAACTCCTCCAAGGTCTTTTGCATGGCTTGTAGCTGAAGCTGTAGTCTCTTCTTCTCCTCTTTCTCTTCTTGTAGAACCCTCCTTAATTCAACATCCTTTGCTTGAAGGCTTTAGTTGTTTCACTTCAATTATTCCAAGGCTACCTCTGCGACTTGCAACTGAAGCTGCAATTAATGCTGAATCTCCTCTTTCTCTTCTCGTAGAAGCACCTCCAATTCAACATTATCTGGTTGAAGACTTTGGTTGATATTCTCATTCGAATGATGAGAAGATAATGAAGGCGATGAATGTACACTGGAAGGTGTGGATGGAGCATCATTCTCTCATCTTTCTTTCTCTTGTCTCTCATAAGATTCATACAACATGTCCACCATTTTTTACATCTTGAACATGGCCTTGTACATGTCTTTGTCATCCTCCATTGTTGCACGTTCAATCATTGTTCACGCTCGCAATTCACATCAGTGAGAAGACCACTCTGATACCAAACTTGATCCGGGTTCCTTCAGCTACCAGAATTATCCAAGATCTTTTACTTCTGTGATGTTGTTAGAATTTTATTTTAAAGAGCATAAAATAACATATGTGCATTCTTAAACAAGAAGAAAAATGACAATGATCAGCAAATCAAAACACGAGACATTTGGTAATGGAGTTCGTCCAGTGTGGACTACATCTTTGGGCTCGGTGTCAATATGTTCGAGGTTTCTTCATATAATGCTAGAAATGATGATGATGTACATGGACAATACTTTGTCATAGCAAGGTCATATTCCCTCAAACAAGAGTGGCTTGTCTCTCCATGATATGTTCCTCTTATAAGAATTCTCACTCAAGAAGGCTTTCTCTCACCATGAAAAACTAAAATGATCTCACACAATGTGGCAATGAGAATTCCTTCAACATTGCTATAGAGGGATCTAAACAACAATACATAGCCTGGCAAGCTAATAAAATCTCACATAATGTGTCAAAATTGATTCAACAACATAACATCAAACAGGGATCTCGAAACATACTACATCATCTCAACAATTATGAAGGAAAACATGATATGACTGATTCATGTATCTTCACCTTTGAAGTTGGATGAAAAATGGAAGGCTTAGCTACAAAAAATGGCTACACCACTAAATTTCTTTCCCTGAGAGGTGAAAAATTGACTATCAATTTGTCGAAATCTGACACAGTCAAAATCTAGGCCTGTAGGAATATTTTAGATTCCCCATGATTCTCCAAAGATTCCCTTCTCTGGGCTGATTGGAGATCTGCAACTCATATCACAAATCTGATCTTGCCATCATGATCCTTGTGAGATTCTGAGACTTTTGAGTATAAAGTTGGTTGCATTCTGACTCTAGTGAATTTCAGCCTCCAAGGAATCTAGAAGATTCCCTCAAGATTCTTAACGATTCTTCTTTGATGAGAATCCACAAATATTCTGATCAGATGGTGATTTTGATTCCGCCATCGCGTTCCCTACAAAATTATGGTTAAAATAACTGTAAACTTCATGTCATTCTGACAAAATGAAAATTTACCTCCCCATGGAATCTTTCAGGCATCAAGGAATATTCTCTAGAAAAGATTCTTTGTCTCGAAAACTGTGCCATCATGGTTCTGCCTCCTGGAACTGCAAATCATGGTTTCATCTACACATGGTTCCTCTTGGGCATGGTCGTTCCATAGTCCACTTGTTATGAAAACAGCTCACAAAAAGATAGAAAATATATATCAACACCTTAGAATTCAGCCTCTTCGAGGGGGCAACCTCCTTTACATTACACAAATGAACAATTATTGGATGATAAGAATGACTAAACCTCCCTTCTATATATAGGAGTCTAAGGGGTCACAATGTAATCAAGTTGACATAACAGTAATAACAATAACAATAGTGTGTTTCTATGGGGCACACTAATAACAATATGGGAACAATAGGGGCACAATAATAACAATAAGGGCTACAATGACAATAGTAATGGGGGAATCACTAGTATTATAGGGACCTAACATGCCCCTCTCCTTCTGAAAAGCATTTTTCTCAAAGATTGAGTAGTTATGGATGCTTCTGTATAAAATTCTCTTGCTCCCATGTGGAATCTTCAGCAGATAAGTTCTTCCACTTGATGACATATCCGAAATTGATCGATTTCGTAGCTGTCAAGTTCTTGTTTCTGTGACTGCTTCTGGTTCCAATATGATTTTTCCTTCCTCGTCAAGTTCTGGCAATATTGTTTAAACTGGGAGCCTATCACCTATAACCTTCTTTAAACATGAAACATGGAAAATTGGGTGCACTCGGGAAGCTGCAGGAAGCTCCAATTTGTATGCCATAGTACCAATCTTTTGCAACACCTTGTATTGACCATAATACTTTGGTGATAATCTATTATCCTTCTTAGCATGCTTGAGGGACATTTTTTTATATGGTTGTAGTCGTAGGAATACCCAGTCACCTACATCAAAATTTCTTTCATTGCAATGTTGATCTGCCTGTTGTTTCATTCTATTCTGCACCAACGAGATGTTATCCTTTAAGAGTTGGATAACTTGTTGTTGATGCTCGATATGATGTTCCACTACTTGAACCTTAGAATTTTCTCTTAAATATGATGTGATGGATGGTGGATCATATCCATAAAGTGTCATAAATGGGGTCATTTTTGTTGCAGTATGGAAGGAAGTATTATACCACCATTCAACCAGAGGCAACCATTTCACCCATTGTGTATGTTTATCAGATACAAAGCAATTAAGATATCCTTCCAAACATTTGTTTACTATCTCATTTTTCCCATCAGATTGAGGATGATAAGATGAGATATGAGCTAATTGAGTACCGAGACAAGAAAATAATTATCTCCAAAAATTTCCAGTGAAAATGGGATCTTTGTCTCTTACAACAATCTTTTGGGTTTCCATGTATCTTTTGAATTGTTTCCATAAATGCAGTAGAAACTGTATTGGCTTTAAATGGATACGATAATGTACAAAAGTGTGCATACTTGGTAAGTCTGTCAACTACCACTATGATGACACTCTTTCCTTCGGACTTGGGTAAACCTGTGATAAAATCCATTGAAACCTCCTCCCAACATTGGCTTGGAATGGATAAATTTTGTAATAGACCTTGGGTCTTGGCAAACCAAACATTCCACCACAAACTTTTGAATATCTGATTAAGGCCATCCCAAAAAAATTCCTTCTTAATCCTGTGGTAAGTTTTTAAAAATCCTGAGTTCCCTCCTAAGGGAGAAGTGTGCAATTCCATAAGAATATTTTGTTTGAGTTGCGAATTCTTACGTAGGTGTAAGCGATCTTTTTACCATAACGAATCATTTTTCCAGCTAAATGTATCAGATGTACTAGGATATTGTTGTAACTTTTGAATCAGTTCCCACACTTCTTTGTTCTTCTTCCATTCATCCCTTGCTTCGTTTCTCTAATCTGGTTAGATAATAGAAATGGCGCACAAAAATGCTTCCACATCCTCATCCTTTCTTGAGAGTGCATCTTCCACAACATATTTCTTCCCTTTTTTGTAGATGATTTCAAAGTCATAACCCAACATCTTTGTGACCCATTTTTGTTGCTCTTCAGAGGATAATATTTGTTCTAAAAAGTATTTAAAACTATCATGATCTGTTTTTACTTTGAATTGTCTTCCCATTAGGTAGGGTCGTCATTTCTTAAGTGCATGTAGTATTGCCAACATTTCCTTCTCATAAATAGCTTTGTGTAAATACTTTCCTTTGATTGGATGACTTTTGAAAGCAATGGGTCTTTCATCTTGCATTAAAACAACACCAACTCCATTTTCTTAAGCATCACATTCCACAATAAAGGTTTTTGTGAAGTTCGGTGTAGCTAAGACTGGTGCTTGGCACATTGCGTCATTAATATGTTCGAAGGCCTTTGTTGCTTCTAGAGTCCATGAAAATGCATCTTTCTTCAATAATGTTGTTAGAGGTGCTACTATTCTCCCATAATTCTTAACAAACTTGTGATAATACCTTGTAAACCCAAGAAATTCTCGTAGATGCTTTATGGATGTGGGGATTTTCCATTCCTTAATGGATTTAATTTTTCTTGGGTCTACCTTAACACCTTCATGAGATACAATATGACCCAGATATTCCACCTCTTGTACTCTAAAGAAACATTTTTAGCTTTTTGCATATAATTGTTTCTCCTCCAATAGTTTGAGCACCCTGTCAACATGTTAAACATGATCCTTCCAAGACTTTCTATAGATTAGTATATCATCAAAAAATACTAACACAAATTTTCTAAGGAAGGGTTTGAAAATGGAATTCATCAAACCTTGAAATGTAGAAGGTGCATTGGTAAGGTCAAAAGGCATGACCAAAAATTCATAATGACCCTCATGAGTTCTAAATGTTGTTTTCAGAATGTCTGCAGTCTTCATTATGATTTGATGATATCCTGAACAAAGATCCAACTTGGTGAAGTAAATTGATCCATGAAATTGATCCAATAATTCATCAATGACATGAATTGGAAATTTATCTTTAAAAGTGATCTTTTTGAGCTCCCTATAATCCAGACACATGCACCATGATCCATCCTTCTTGTGCACCAATACTACTGGAGTAGAGAAAGAACTTTGACTATGTTGAATTATACCAGCCTCTAGCATTTCTACAACCATACGTTTAATTTCACTCTTTTGGGCATAGGGATATCTGTACAGCCTGATGTTTGGAGGAACACTTCCCGGAATCAAATGAATAGCATGATCATGGTGACGAATAGGTGGGAGGCTTTTGGGAGTCTCAAATACCTTGGAATGATTATCCAAGGCTTTTTGGAGATCTGGAGAAATAGATGATTTCGATGTGCGAACCTCTAGCGAACATAATTATGCAATTACGCCTCGTTGTTCCTTCTTTAGAAGCTTTGTCATATCGTTAGAGCTGATTATCTTTCCTAGTTTCCTTGCAATACCCCTTAATTCAACTTCCTTTCCTCCCACACAAAATTTCATGAAACGTTCTTGAAAATTAAAAGATATTATACCCAAAGATTGTAGCCATTGGACTCCTAGTACAACATCAACACCACCGATTGGAATGGAAAGCATTGGGTTATTCAATACATATTCTCCCATGGATAGCTTGATATTATTTCACTTTCCAGATCAATTTATGTTTCCTCCACTTGCAACCATTAGTTGACACTCTGGTGCTAGATATAGGAAGCAATTCAATTCCTTGGCTATCTTACAATGAATAAAATTATGGGTACTTCCCGAATCAATCAACACTATTAACTTTTTCTTCTTGATATGTCCTTATATCTTGATAGTTTGAGGAGTGGTAATTCCTGCCAGTGCATTACAAGATATGTTCAGATTCATTTCTTCTTTATCTAGGGTTTTTTCCTGGAGCATATGCTCTTCTTTTGACATTTCTTGTTTATTTTCTTCCTCATTTTCACAATCTATGTGGAGTAACTTCTTCTCAGCACACTTATGACTTTTACTGTATTTTCTTTCACAACTGTAACAAAGCGCTTTTGCTCCTTTTTCTTCCAATTGTTGTGGTGTCAACCTTGTAGGTTGTGGAAGGCTAGGGGCAACAACACTTCTATATTTATAGTTGTGAGTGGTAGGCTTCCTGGTTGCCATAATTTTGCTTTCCATTTTTCTTGCTAACCTGAATGCCTTCTCTAATGAATCAGGTTCCCAAAGGTGAACCTCATGTTGGATATTATCCTTTAAAGTCCCTATGAACACATCAATCCTATGCTCCTCTGGAATATCTTTTACCCTTATGTTCAACTTTTGGAAGTCCTCAATGTGCTCTATCATTGAACCCTTTTGTTTGAGATTTATCAATTAGCTAAAAAAGGTGTTTATTTTTTGTATCCTCATAATGTGCTATCATTTCTTCCGTAAAAGTTTCCCAAGTGACAATTTATTTAGAAGAGCAAAGCCATCGATACCATACAAACTGATTTAGTTCCAAATATAAAGTTGCAATACGTACCTTTTGGGTGTTTTGCCCATTATGGAGATCAAAAAATTGCTCCATCTGTAGTATCTATGTTTCGGGATCCTTGCCATCAAACTTCCTCATATCAATTTCTGGAACTTGGTGGGTCTTCAATCCAAAATTATAGCCTATGAAATCATGATTAACACTTCTTTTGTTCTCATCATGAGTTTCCTATACTACCCTTTCACCATTAGTAACCATTTCGTGTAGCAACTTATTCAAATTTATCTTCAATTCTTCCATCTTAGCGTCCATGCCATTCATCTTAGCTTTCATGCCATCCATATTAGCTTCCAAACCATTCATCTTGGCTTCAGTTACCTTTTGTGAGAGAGAAATTTGTTGTACTTGGTCTTGTAATTTTGATATATCATGTTGCATTTCTTCCCCTTCTTCACGAGTCATGCTAGAGCTTTCAGGCTGCTTACTAGGTGTTTCCATTTTCTTTCTTCAGGGCATCAATTAATGCTAATAATTTTCCATTATTCCTTTTGAATTCCTTCAAACTAATCTTTCAAACCAATCTTATGCAAAATTTTAAAAAAACTACACACCTTTTTTTTCACTTTATAAGAGCTCGATATTGAATATTTTATATCTTTGTAACTGGGGATCTCAAATATCTGAAATTGTGTCTTGCAGTATCTCTTTGAGTTCTCTTTCTAACCTCACAAGTATGATCAAGATTGGATTCTCCAAGGAAGCATTATACCAAATCTCCCACGGTGACTTGATTATAGACTAGTTCAGTAGAGCAAACTTGTACGAAGTGCCACGTGTCACCATTTTGACCTTAGTACCTGAAACTGATATACAGAAAACTATAGGCCGTCCTCTTTCTAAAACTTCTTATGACATTTCAATATGATGCTCAGAACAAAAGTTATGACGATTTTACTAAGGTCACCTGTTTGGAATGTAATTTGGGAGTCTGCACAAACCCTAACTTCCTCAGATGATATCTCCGCAAATATAGCGAGACAAGCTCTGAAATTCAGACCCAAAGTTTAGAACGATTTCGGCTCAAATGGGTTTTTTTTAAGCTTCTGTAAGGTGAAAACAAGTTATAGCAAAAATGCCACGATGACCTTTTTGGAGCAGCGAAACCCTAGAATCTAAAGCTCTAATACCAAATGTTATGAAACCAACTCAGAAAAAGATAGAAAAGATAGACCAATGCCTTAGAATTCAGCCTCTTCGAGGGGGCAACCTACTTCACATTACACAAACAAATTATTCTTGGATGATACAAATGACTAAACCTCCCTTCTATAGATAGGAGTCTAAGGGGTCACAATATAATCAAGGTGACATAACGGTAATAACATAAGGGCACAACAATAACAATAGTGGGTTTCTATGGGGCACACTAATAACAATATGGGGACAATAATAACAATAAGGGCTACAATGACAATAGTAATGGGGGAATCACTACTATTATCGAGACCTAACACCGCTCTTCGTTATGCCGCCTGCTTCTTCGCTACCCTCGTTCATGTACACGCGCTCTCCCTCTTTTCATGCTCTATGGACTGCAAGCTTAAGTACGTGTTGGAAAGTGGATTTATCAAGGTTCCGACCATTGCCGTAGTGGTAATTATGGGCATTAGTTGAGGAGAGGTCGGGGGGATCAAATCCTGCCCCTCCTTATTTAGCATACAGTTTGTTTTGTGGAGTCGCCGTGTGGGTGGGGTTGGCAGACCCGTCAGCAGTTGGTTCGAATCCCACTGGTTTTGGTGTAAATAGATATATATGTTATATAACCAACCGACCGCGTCGTTTTGCGATCTATGATTGCGATATCGTATCGCACTTTGGCTTTGCGGAGCCAATTCCTTAACTATCGCTCCTTATGATCTGTGATTGCGATATCGTATCATACTTTGGATCTATCGGGGCCAATCATCACATTGCATATATTGGGGCTGATCATCGCATCGCACCTATTAGGGTCGATTCATAAAGCACCACCCCTTTGTGATTATGATATGCGATCACATCGCATCCTGATCTGCAGGGGCCGATCATCTCATCGCATCTGTCGGGGTTGATCATCGCATCGTACCTGTCGGGGCCAATTCGTAAATCACTTCCCCTTTTAAATTGCAATATGGGATCACATCACATCCTAATCCTGTCGGGACCAATTCGTTACCACCGACCTGTTCCGATATGCGATTGCAATATCACAAATCGCACCCTCTTGGATCTCTGCATGTGTTTGGAGCCATATGGATCACTACACTGAGACACACTCTCCAGGCTTTACCGTACATCCCATCCCGAGACAACTAGGCCCAACCAAGAGAAATCCACCTCTTGGCTTTATCGTATATCCCCCCATTCACCAACAAGGATTCCTAGGCTTACGGAGGCACACAATCTGGCTTTACGACAACCCATAGTCTGGTTCCGGGGTTACTAGGCCAGTGGCTTTACCCTGATCCACAGTTCGGTTCAGGGACCACTAGTCCATGTGTTTTTCAGTTTGGAGATCCACCCGACTCAGCTTGGAATCCATCCAACCATTCCACATTAACCGAATATGAGAAACCCAACTTATCAAGCTATCAGGAAATGCCAATGCTAGGCTGAAGAACACTATCACACCTGGCAAAACCCATGCCATGATAGAAAAGAACCACATGCAATACCATTCATGCCAAATCTAGTAAGGAAAATACACATGCAAGTCGATACCTGCAATGAAGCCTGTTGTATCTGCTTGATCCTGCCTTTCCCTGCTTGATCTTTGCTTCGTCTTACCTTCTTTTCCTTTCTTGCTCCAATGCCAAAGTGCTCTGAGAAACTCTAAGTGTCCAAGAGTGATATAGAGAGAGAGAATAAATAGAGAGCTCCAAAGCTAAACTGACAATTAGTTACCAACTAATCCTCACAAGCCTTTTTATGAATAAGGCCTCTATTTTCTTGATTTTCCATTAGTTTCATTCATTTTCCTCGTCACATGTAACCTATGACCTTTCACCTCCTTTTTCTCCTAATTTCCATTATTATCATAAATAATTGTTCCAAAAATTCGATTTTTCCTTTCCAAATCCTTGGCCATTGCCTTTGCCAATTTCCTTAGCCATAAAAAATCAAAGAAGCACCACCTTGGATGTCTTGCAAAACATTCAGCTTGGAATAAGTGTCCCATCAACTGTGTTATTGTTTTTAACTTTTATTACATGGAATTTTCACCAGGGCTATTATAGAAGCCTCCCTCTTGGGGGACATTGTCCTCGGTGTTCAATCACACATATACCTCAACAACCCAGTGAAAGAATACATATTGCTCATGAAACTTTATAACATAGCTTATTACAAAATTTACAATGATCATCCTGGTGAGTTCCAACCCACATGACATCATAACATCATGATAACATAACCACATGATAGCATAGTAACATGACAACATAGCCATAATGACATGACACCCATACCGCTTAGTGGAGCTTTATAGCATATCTCATGGCAGTATTTACATCCATATACATATGTAAATATAGTAATATCACCAAAATATATACCAAAACATATACCTGAACCTCATATCAAAAAATATAGCAAACCACCATATCAAAGCATATACCAAAACACCATATCAAAGTTTTTTTGCCTCAACCGGTAAACAAGGAAGGATACATAGCCCACATCAGATCCACCATCTAACATGTAGCTTCATCGGGCCCAAAGTGCTTCCATTGCACTTTAACTTGCTCAATTTCTCGGTTTTGGAGCATGAGAACCTTTTTCTGCAATATACACTGAGGTTCCGACTGGAATTCTCCATCTGGTTCCACCTACAATACATACCAGTCAGTCACATGATCAACATCCTTAACATACTTCTTAAGAAAAGATACATGGAAAACATCATGTACTTGCACTATCCGAGGCAATGCAAGTTGATAGGTTACTGGCCTAATCCTCACAATGATACTGAAGGGTTTGAAAAATCATGTTTCCAGCTTGGCACATGATCCAATCTTCAAGGAGCTCTTCTTTGGTTTGATGTGCAAGTACACTTATTCTCCGACTTGGAACTCCTTGAACAACCTATTCCTATATGCATAACTCTATTTCCTATCGACTATCAGTGAGTGAAATAACAGTGTAAACATCCAAGTGGAATGCTACATTCGATCACGATTCCAGAATGGAAATGGGAGGTGATTTCCATGGATTTCATCATAGGGTTTCTGAAGACAGTGAGACCACATGATTCCATCATGGTTATCATGGATAGGTTGACAAAGGTTGCACATTTCATTCCAGTGAAGTCTACATTCTCAGCTAGCGATGTAGCATAGGTATTCATCGGAGATGTCGTCAGGTTGCATTGTGTTCAGAAGAATATTGTGTCAGATAGGGATGCAAAGTTCATTTCCAAGTTCTAAAAGGAGTTATTTATAGGTTTGGGCACAAAGTTGGCCTCCAGTACAACTTATCATCCGCAAACAGATGGACAAATAAAGAGGTTCAACATGAAATTGGAGGACATGTTGAGGATGTATGTGATGCATCAACAACGAAAGTGGGAAGAGTATATTCCTTTGGTAGAGTTCACATACAACAACAGTTATCATGATTAATTGAGGATGAGTCCTTTTGAGGCATTGTATGGGTGTAGTTGTAACATTCCTATAAGTTGGAATGATCCAGTTAGCAGAGTATTGATTGGACCAGATATGTTGGTAGACATGGAATAGGAAATGCAAGTGATCAAGAAGAATCTAAAGGCACACCTCGCCGCAAACTTTGTTACATCCCTCTTCAAATTTTGAAAATAGTAAAGTCTCTTCACTATTCTCAGTGTCTTCTAATAACCTAGGTGACCTGAATATGGTTTTGCATGAAACTCCCTCAAGGTCACCTTCTTGAGCTCACTGTTATTCGGTACATATATCTTATCTTGGAACCTGACCAATCCATCTGCTGTAAGAAAATAATCCATACCCTGTGCACCTGCATCTGTACCCATACCTATGCATGTACTTGTACTACCACCGATACTTGTACCACTACATGTACCTATACTTGTACTATCACCTATACCTGTACCAACACCTTGCTGCAACCTGTGCACAATCTCCATATACTTGACATTCTACTGACCTTCATGAAAGATCTTATCTTGTAGATCTGTCCCATAGGAGCTCATACCTACCAAGTGATTTACCTATACCCATCTGCTAAGAGCATATGCCACCCTGTTCTCTGTACCTTTGATGTACTTGATCTCGAAATAAAATTCATTGATCATGGCCAACCATCTAACCTGCATGACATTCAGATTTGGTTGTTCAAACAAATACCCCAACCCAATGTGATCACTCATAAGTACAAACCTCCTACCGAGAAGATAGTGTCTCCACATATTCAATGAATGTATGATCGGTGCTATGTCAAGATCATGTGTTGGGTAGTTCTTCTCGTGCTTGTTTAGTTTCTAGGACTCATAACATACCACCTGTCCATCCTGCATAAGGAATCCACCAAGCCCTCTCTTGCAAACATCTGTGCATACCCCAAACTCTTTGTCTGGATCTGCAATCTGTAGCATTGGTGCATGTTTCAACAACTACTTAAGTTTCTCAAAGCTATCCTTACACTCCTCTCTCCATTCAAACTTCTTACCTTTCCTTTGCAATGATGTGAGAGGATAAGTAATTTGCGAGAATTTCCTGATCAACCTCCTGTAATAGCTTGCCAGACCCATGAAATATCTCACCTCATCCACACTCTTAGGAGCTACCCACTCCATGATGGCCCTTATCTTCTCTGGATCTACTGCAATGCCCTCCTTGGAGACAATATGTCCCAAGTAGTGTACCTCACTCTGAAAGAAACTACAATTTTTGAGCTTACAACTGACGCTCCCTCAACAACCTCAACACTATTGCTAAATGATTTGCATGCTCTTCCTCATTTTTAGAATATACCAGTATATCATCAATGAACACAATAAAAAAATTGTCTAAATATGCACGCAACACACTATTCATCAAACAACTAAATGTAGCTAGATCATTAGTCAAGCCCAATGGAACAACAACGACCTCATAATGGCCATATCTAGTTTGGAACGCAGTCTTGTAAATGTCCTCCTCTTTGATGCGTACTTGATGGTATTCAGATCTCAGATCAATCTTCAAGAACACTATTGCTTCCTTCAACTGATCGAACAAGTCATCAATCCTTAGCAAAGGGTACCTATTCTTGATGGTCACTTTGTTCAAATATCTGTAATCGATGCATAGTCTGAGAGTACCATATTTCTACTTCATGAACAATACTAGTGCACCCCAAGGTGATTCACTTGGCCTAATATATCCCTTGTCCAACATTTCTTTGAATTGAAAATTTAACTCAACCAACTCAGGTGTGCTCATCCTGTAAGGTGATTTTGATGTTAGAGCTACCCCTCGTACTAACTCAATAGAAACATATACCTCCTTGTGAGGTGGTAACTCTATAATTTCCTCAAGAAATACATCCTAAAACTACTACAAAACTCGGTACTTTCTCAACCCATCTAGATCTTCAACCTCCTTACCCTTATCACTAGAAATGTGTCTTGCAAATAAAATACACCCTTTCTTGTGGCTACACTTTGCTTTCATAGCTATCACCATCCTAACTGATGTGGATTTCTTCTTACCTTGCAAGATTCTTGGTTCCCCATTATCATCAACACACTCAATAGCTTTATCATAGCAGCCTATCTTGCTTCTATGAAGATACAACTAATCCATGCCCAACAACCTACTGTATGATCCCAAAGGTAATACATTTAGATGTGTTGCAGTATACATACCATTCAAGTCAAATGTGCAAGATCTTACCCAATGATGAACTCGCTTCTTTGCACCTGTTGTGGTCACCAACAACCCCCCCTCTTTGCTTGATGTTATCCATAACATCAAGCAAAGGGGGGGACCCTGAACAAAAAATCCAAAAAATACTTTGTTAAAATTTTTGTATTTTTCTCCCTAAGGCTTAAATCGCATCGCAAGGAAAGACTGAGGCATCCCCCAAGCGCGAAAAGCAAAACTGCGAAAGAGCGACGCGAAGTTCATCGCGTCGCATGCATTCCAAGCGCTCTTAAAAAGAAGAGCTTCAAGAAACGCCGATCGCCGATATGCGACATCGCACATCGCAAACGTCGCACTAAGAAGCATAAACCATTGAATGAGATCTGCGATCTGTGATGTCAGCGATCTGCAATATCACTGAACCGTGATCAACGATTTGCGATCTGCGATATGAAAAGACTCATCGCAAGAATTCTCTGACATACCCGACAGACCCAAGATTAAGCGCGCACCTTAAATGAAATTAATGACCGCATGCTTGAGTATCCAGAAATGATTGCATCACATTTTCCGAAGAGTCAAGTCATGATGAATGTCAGGATTATGCATTCATTAGAATTTAATGCTTTCATGTCAATCTTTTCATTTTCCCTTCTTCTTTGCGTAGACTACAAGACACGCAACTGATATAAATCTATATGCAGGAAACATCTAAGGAAAAGGGGAAAGCGCCAATAAGATAACAGAGAGAAAATGCCTCCGCAAATGGATGTCGCATGTAGGAGGACCGCGGATTCTAGACTATCAGCCAACCGGCACTGATGAAATTAGACTGTCCAAGAGGAAGAGTCAAAGGCGCACAAAAGCAGTGTGTTTGCAAAAGATCCTGAAGCTCAGACTTGGTAAAGCAGAGAAAGAAGCGCAAGAGAAGGAGGACGCTCCAGAAAATCCTGCAACAAAGAAGGGAAGAAATTCTCGACATAGGGAATTGTCCATACAGCACGACTCCTAACTCACTCAGTCATTCGCACGACCAGAAACCAAAATAGCAACAGCAAAATCAGTTCGAGAAGAACCTGGGTTGTGCTAAGTATATACGCAGCGAATACACCCAGCTAGAGAAAGGTTTTCGAAAATATCTTCTGGTCTGTCAGAAGGAGGTGCCAACTCTTGTTATTTCCACTTTTATCTCCCGAGCGAAAGAAGAAGGCAACCAGCCGACTCTTCCCAGGAAAACGTTGCACTGTTTACAACACTAAGGAGAATATACAGAAACGGTCAGAAATTAGATTTTAGTTTTAGAAATAAATTTGCTTTTAGTAAAGGGCGGTGATTTGAAGCCGTTTCCCTAAATTCGTGTAATTAAGATTAATTAGTTAGTAGTATTTAACCCTTCTCATGGCATTTGGAGAAGGGTCCGGAAATCTGTCAAAAAACTTGTCCTCAGAACATGCACTTCTGCACCCTCGGAGGAGGTTTTTGATGAATGGATGGATTGAGATTTATTTATGTTTGCATTTTAATGTCTGTTACTGATGTTGCACTTCTGTACTCTTAGCAGATATTAGAACAAGTAGAAATAAATCATTATTGCTTGAAGTTTATTAGTGAAGTCAGTCATAAATGGTACTTTTATCTCTTGACTAAATTCTGCTAGTATTCCTAAAGTGATATGCAGCTGAGTTCTTTATATGTTACTGTATGAATGTGTGTATTACCATTTGGCACTTCTGTACGGTGGAGTCATTTATTTATGCTTGACATATGAATAACTAATTATGCGATATGCTGTTCACAACTGTTCTGCCTAACTTCTTATGTAGAATGGTTTATCTTTATTGATTTATATTCTGATAATAGCTGAATGATCTTTATTACCAGCTGTTGTTTGAAATCTTTCTAGATCGCATAACAAAAGAAAACACCCCGGGTTAGCGTAGATTAGATGTATTGTTTTTCTTCATTAGATTACATTAGTATAGAGTTAGTTTAGCAGTTAGAATTAAGACTAGTTTAGAAAAACCTTTAAATCAATACCATCAAACTCTACACACACACGCACACCCTTCACATTGGGAAACTGGTCCCATTACCCCCAGTCGGACCCGCTACTCCAAACGGGCAAGGAGCCGCCAACCAGGTTCCGGACCGGGTGGGTATCCCCCTTGTTGTCGACCCGATTTTGGGGCCCTCAACATTTCTGGCGCTAGAAGGAGGGCCTGAGCTATGAATGGCGCATAATTCAAAATCCAAATACCATTATGAGAGCAAATCATCCTCACCAACTTCCCTGACTTCTCCGGTACGATTAAACTCAGAACTAGAGGTCGCTCGGGCATCCACCGCTGCTACACACCGTAATACATCAGACCAACTTATCATTGATACCCCTGAAATTCAAACTTTGATCCGTAAATTCTAGGGATTCTCCATTTTTACTCAGAGGTCTGATAAATCTAAAGGCAACGTGACTTCGCAGTACAATCCTGCTCATCCCCTGACCAGATTGAAGAGTGAAAGGTTTGGCATCCAGCCAACTGAAATTCCTCTCCCCACTAGGAAAAGAGCAAGGAAAGCACTTCCAGAGTCTGACAGAGAGGCTCTTTCATCCACTTCGTCCATTTCAACTCCCTCTCCGTGAAGTCGACCACCCACATCTTCACCTCAAATCACCCATCCACCTTCCAAAACCCTTCCTCCGCAATCATCGAAGATCATAATATCTCCATCTTCTCAACATCGGAAATCACCTTCTGCACTTTTGTTAACTAGCAACTCAGCGATCGCCTAGTCTCCATGGAACAATCCTGGGGCGGTTTTAATGCCTCCACCCCTAAGTCCAATACCCGCCCATCTTGAGAAATGGCTACCAAAGTTCAATCCAGAAACAGGAATGCTAGCTGAATAACATATCAATAATTTCATGCTTTCTGTTAATCTCAACGGAGTTACCAACGAAGATGCCGTGGTCCAACTTTTTCCCTATACAATACAAGGGACAGCCGGGTCATGGTATTTTTCGCTGCCCTCCGAATCTATCACGAGCTGGGACATTTTTCAAAATCAATTTCTTACCAAATTCGGTGATGATAGATCAACAGCGACACTGATCAACGATTTATCCAATCTCAAAGCTGAGGCTAGGGAACCCATTAAAGATTTTAACTTACGGTTCAACAAGATCCTCAACAAAATCCCCGCTGCTTCCCAACCCAGCGAGGAAGCGAGATGTGAATGGTACATCATGGCCTTACCTTCAAACTTGGCCATCTTCGTAGATAGGGCAAGCAAGACAACCTTAGTTGAAAATTTGACTGAGGCGTTAGCAGTTGAAAAACGCGTAGTAGCCCTAGAAAAGAGATCTGCAATCGAAGAACGTAAATCTAAGAAAATCTCTTTCAAAGAAGACACCAAGAAGAAGCAAACGAAATATCCTTTCGATATGGAAGGATTACAAAAGGTATTAAAAGCCATGTCTAATAAGATGATTGACATAAGAAAACAAGTAGCAGAATCGTCCCCAAGAAAGCCTTTTAGGAATTTTAAAAGAAATCCTCCCATGGAGACGAAGCCACCCAATGCGGTCTCAAACGTTGAATCTGAAGAAGAAGAAGAAGAGAGCACCATCGAAACACAGACCGACGATGAATAAGTGGTGGAACTGCAAGGAATGTGGGATTTCATCCTCCCACAAGAAGAAGATCAAGAAGCATTTCCGGTTAGCACACGAAGCAAAAATCAACTTGATCCTCCTTAAACTACCCCCAAACAGAAGGGCGCAAGCCCTGCAGCAAAAGAAAAGGTCGCAACAAAGAAAACAACTGCTAAAGCGACCCAATTTAGCCCAGTCCAATCAGATCAAACGCCTCCATCAAGAACACTGATAGTGTTGGATGAAATGGAGTATAACATCATCGATGACATGAAAAAGACTAGGGCTAATATCACTCTGTACGAGTTGAGCAAATTGAAACACCAACAGAAAATCATGATGAAAGAGTTACATGCCGTGCCTACTACACCTTTACCTACAGCTGTAGCTTCCCACCATATAGGAAGACCTCCGGTCAACACGATCAATAAAATCGATCCGAATGACATCGCTTTGATTGGATGAAGATCTAGATCTCATACTCCTCCTTTCCTCCTCACTTATGAAATCTTTAATAGAAACGTGCACAACTGCTTGGTTGATTCTGGTGCCTCAACCAATATTTTACCTAGGTCAATATGTGCCAAACTGAATGTTCAACCGCAAAAATTCGCAGTGCGCATAGTTCAACTTGATCGATCGCAAGTCGAAGTGATAGGTGAACTTAACCAAGTGACCATAAGACTGTCGTCTAACCCCAAGGTATGCCAGATTATCGACATTCTAGTGGCTGATATCCCTGAATTTTATGGTTTGATTCTTAGCAGGGACTGGTCCGAGAAACTCCACGGATACTTTTCAATCGACTGGTCGCACATGTGGTTACCCTCCAACGGGAAACCAAATCAAATAAAGGTTGAACGAGAGTTGCACCAAAAATACATAGTGACAGATTTGGAAGGAGAGAATGAAGCCATAGCATACAACAGTAGCATCATAGGCAACTACTCGGTAGATTCTTTCCTCGGAAATTTCAATGCTCACATATCACCTTATTTGGAAAATTCGGTTTTGTCCCAAGTAGAAAACTTTTCCCATACTGATGATTCAAAATGTGTTAGTTTTTTAGATAACCCTGTAAATACATCTTTATTTTGGAAATTATATTTTGATGGATCTAAGTCCAACGAGGGAGCAGGAGCAGGATGCGTTCTAATTAGCCCAGATGGAAATAAGACTATGCTTACATGCAGACTCGAGTTCGATTGCACGAAGAACATAGCGGAATACGAGGCCTTGGTTCAAGGCCTATAGAAAGCAATCGGATTGAACGTCAAGTATCTTCAAGTCTTTGGAGATTCCAAGATCGTCGTCAAACAGGTACGTAACACCATACACTGCCTGTCAAGTCATTTGAAGCACTATCAATCGCTAGTTCAAGATCTCACTGCACATTTCATAGCATTCAATATTTCGTCAGTCCCGAGACTCCAAAATGCAAGCGCAGACCTGTTAGCTAACGTAGCCTCCAGACTCATTCCCTCTGAAGACTTTGGTCCAGATAGATTCTCGATAGAGTTAATTTTTAAACCATCCATCCCTGACAACATCACCAACTGGAGGGTATTCAACGACGACCCAAACATCGTAAGTTTCCTCACCTCTGAAGGATCCTACTCAAACCAGATAATTGACTAAGACTGTCATGATCACCAAATACAACAAAATAGCACTGATAATGCTATACCCAAATCGGTGGTCAAACTAGAAGACTTATATGATTTAAAAAGTCGGTTCAAAAGGTCAGCTACTGCCAAGCTCTACAGTTCAACTCTGAACTATGAATAAGTGAACCTAGGAACCGATGAGAAGCCGCAAAACGTTAATCTAGGCCAAGGCCTAGCCCCCGAAGAAAAATCAGCATATATCCGTCTTCTACGACAGTACAAAAACGTCGTCGCCTGGAATTATGACGAGCTGAAAACTTACAACACTTCTATCATTCAACACACTATCCCTATGATTGACAACGAGAAACCTGTCCAACAGAATCTCAGAAAGATCCACCCCAACTTGGAAAATCAGATAAAAACTGAGCTGAATAAGTTGTTGAGAGCTAGAATAATCTTCCCGGTCAGACATTCCAAATGGGTATCCAATATGGTACCTGTTAGGAAGCAAAACGGAGATATTAGAATCTGCATCGACTTCCGGAATCTCAACAAAGCCTGTCAGAAAGACAATTTTTCCCTCCCACCGATGGAGCAAATATTACAGGCAGTAGCAGGCTCAGAGTTAATGTCTTTCCTAGACGGATTTTCAGGATATAATCAAGTGCTAGTACACCCGAATGATCAGTTAAAAACCACCTTCCGAACCAAATGGGGTACCTACGCGTATCGGAAGATGCCATTCGGTCTGATCAACGCCGGCGCCACTTTTCAGAGAGCCATGGACATTGCATTTAAAGGTTTAGTCAATAAATCGGTAGTGATTTACCTGGATGATATAACTGTGTACTCAAAGAACAGAAGCGACCATCTCAAAGATTTGAAGCAAATCTTTCAAAGATGTTTAAGGTATGGGATCTCGCTTAACCCAAAGAAATCTTTTTTCGCGTTGAGTGAAGGGAAATTGCTAGGATTCATAGTGTCCAAATCTGGCATTCACATTGAACCTGACAGAATCAAGGAAATTTCCGAGATACCCATGCCCCATAACAAAAAGACCATGCAATCTTTCCTAGGACAGATCAATTTTGTGAAAAGGTTTGTCCCAAATTTTTCACATATTATTTCTCCTTTACAAAAAATGATAAAAAAGAATTCAAACTTTAAATGGGGTCTAGACGAGCACGAAGCATTTAACTTAATCAAACAAGCCATCATCAACGCTCCATCTTTAGCAACCCCAAATTTTTCAGAACCTTTTGTCTTATACACGTTTTCCTCAGAGAATTCTTATGCTGCAATTTTGACTCAAGCGAATCAAGAAAAGGTGGAAGCTCCAATCGCATTTTTTAGCTCAAACTTACAAGGTGTTGAACTCAATTATTCGGACATAGAGAAACAGGCATACACCGTTTTCAAAGCGATCAAATATTTCAGACCTTTCTTGCTAAAGGCCCATACCAAGGTCATAGTACCGTTTCTAGCGGTAAGAAACCTCCTGATACAGAAGGATGTGGGCGAAAAGAGAGCGAATTGGATCACCGCCTTACAAGAATACGACCTGGAGATCAAGCCGGCACACATCGTAAGAGGTCAAGGCTTCTGCAAGATGTTAGCTGGAGCATCGCAAATCCCTGAAAACTCGTCTGAAGAGGTACACGCGTATGAGGTAAGCCTAAACGACGCAGAATCATTATATGCTGACACCATTTATTTCCTTAAGAACGGGTATGCTCCATTTCACCTGGATCACACCAAGAAGAGAGCCCTGAGATTGAAAGATAAACAATACCAGCTCGTAAATGATGTCCTGTTTAAAAGAAATTATGATTCTGTGCTTCTTAGATGTCTTGAGAAAACTGAAGCCGAAAAGGTTTTGCAGGAACTCCACGATGGACCAGCAGGTGGACACTATGCTGGAGAAGCCACTGCACATAAAGTCTTACGTGCAGGATATTACTGGCCCACGCTGTTCAAGGACTCGTACAATCACGTAAGGAAATGCCAGGTCTGCCAGATTGCTGCAGGAAAACAAAAGAAGTCATCCATGCCACTGCAGCCAGTTAACATCGAACAACCGTTCAGTCAATGGGGCCTGGACATAATAGGTGAGATCGTTCCTCACTCCTCTAAACAGCATAGGTATATCCTCACAGCAACTGACTATTTTACTAAATGGGTAGAGGCGGTTCCTCTCAAGACAGCTAATTCTGAAAACATTATTGAATTCATAGATCAGTTTATCATCACTAGGTTTGGATTGCCAACGGCCTTACTATTTGATAATGCTTCATATTTTTCTGGAAATACCATGACTGAGTTCGCGCTCAAAAGAGGGTTCAAACTGAAGTATTCCGCCAACTACTATCCACAAGGTAATGGGTTGGCTAAATCGACAAACATGAACCTAATCAGGATTATTAAAAAGACAGTCGACCAAAACCAAAAGAATTGGCATAAAGCACTGGTAAACGCCTTATAGGCAAACAAAATTACAAAGAAAGCCTCTATCGGCACTTCTCCCTTTAATTTAGTTTACGGGAGAGAAGCAGTTCTTCCTACTCACTTAGTCATTCCATCCTTGTCCTTAGTACAATACATTGATGAAGTATCTACTTCCTCCTTACAACTAAGACAAATGGAAATAATCAAGCTAGAAGAACAATGAGAACAGGCTAAGAAAACCCATGCTCACCACCAAGCGCTAATAAAATCCTCTTTTGACTTGAACATAATGACCAGAAAAAACTTTCAGATGGGAGATTTAGTTTTGAAGTGGGATAAGGCTCATGAAGAAAAGGGCAAACATACGAAATTCCAGAAGCTATGGCTTGGTCCTTTTCAGATTGTAGAGGTCATAGGCCCATCGACTTTTGTGTTGCAGGACTTAACAGGCAGGAAAGATTCTCTGCCTGTGAATGGACAAATTCTCAAAATATATTTCCCATAGAAGGTCACTCTTCTATTTTTGTAGGATAATTTTAGTTTTATTTTAGTTTTTCATTTCTTATAAATAAGGTTGGTTGTGAATGATCATAAATAGTATTCATGAAGGAACATACCATTTCTCTATCAGATTTTGATTTCACTTGTATAAATAGCAAAACTTTTCGAAAAATCTGGCTTTTATTATTGACAGATAGAGTTAACTTTAGCCTGAATATGATGTTAGTTTCAACCTCAAAAAATCTGGGATGAAAGTAACTTTTGGCAAAAAATTGTTTTACGCCAATGCAATGAAAGGTATCATCAATAATAAAATAAGTATTCTCTGCAAAACTATTGTTTTTAAACTCTATTATTGTCGTCCAGAGCTTTCTTAAGGAAAAACAATGACTTCCTCCATGCTAAGGAAAATCGCAGCATCCAGAGAAACAATCCAAGAAAACACCATATCTCAAAGAATAAGAGGTCTCATCACGCGCCGGCTTATCATGATCACAGATATTATAACTTGATGACTTTGCCAATACTGTCTACCAAAACAGGGCAACGACTCAAGATTGTTGCAATCAAAAGACAAGGGGTCTCATCACGAGCCAGCTTGTTCAACAAAAGTGTAAATCAAGTGAATGACTGTGTCATAATTTGGCCACCAAACCAAGACATTGTTCTTTAGAGAATAAAAAATTAAGAAAGAAAGAAAAAGGGTCGAAAGGATTTTTTCTCTGGAATGTTGTAAATGACCTCAAGCAGGAAAAAGGATCATTGCTGGATAACATGGTAACCCTATCGAGGCTATGGACGCTTGCGGGTAGCAGAGGCTCTACCTACGACAAATGAGCATATTTTACAAAGCCAGTACGCAGAGAAGACCTTATTTTATCTTTGAAAAGACCGAGTAATGTCTGGTGTAAATACAAGAAATAACCCAGAGGAAGAAAACAATCGGAATGAAATAAAAGTTGCGACGAAACATCATTGACAGGATAAGGGGTAATACTCTATCCGTCCATAACAAAATTTAGATATACGAAAATTTTTCTGTTTTGGAAGTGAAAGTGCAATAGAACAAGCAGAGATAACTGGTTCTTCACAGTGAATCGCCATTGTTGTGGTCACCAACAACCCCCCCCTCTTTGCTTGATGTTATCCATAACATCAAGCAAAGGGGGGGACCCTGAACAAAAAATCCAAAAAATACTTTGTTAAAATTTTTGTATTTTTCTCCCTAAGGCTTAAATCGCATCGCAAGGAAAGACTGAGGCATCCCCCAAGCGCGAAAAGCAAAACTGCGAAAGAGCGACGCGAATTTCATCGCGTCGCATGCATTCCAAGCGCTCTTAAAAAGAAGAGCTTCAAGAAACGCCGATCGCCGATATGCGACATCGCACATCGCAAACGTCGCACTAAGAAGCATAAACCATTGAATGAGATCTGCGATCTGCGATGTCAGCGATCTGCGATATCAGTGAACCGCGATCAGCGATCTGCGATCTGCGATATGAAAAGACTCATCGCAAGAATTCTCCGACATACCCGATAGACCCAAGATTAAGCGCGCACCTTAAATGAAATTAATGACCGCATGCTTGAGTATCCAGAAATGATTGCATCGCATTTTCCGAAGAGTCAAGTCATGATGAATGTCAGGATTATGCATTCATTAGAATTTAATGCTTTCATGTCAATCTTTTCATTTTCCCTTCTTCTTTGCGTAGACTGCAAGACACGCAACTGATATAAATCTATATGCAGGAAACATCTAAGGAAAAGGCAAAGCCCCAATCAGATAACAGAGAGAAAATGCCTCCGCAAATGGATGCCGCATGCAGCAGGACCGCGGATTCCAGACTATCAGCCAACCGGCACTGATGAAATTAGACTGTCCAAGACGAAGAGTCAAAGGCGCACAAAAGCAGCGTGTTTGCAAAAGATCCTGAAGCTTAGACTTGGTAAAGCAGAGAAAGAAGCGCAAGAGAAGGAGGACGCTCCAGAAAAGCCTGGAACAAAGAACGGAAGAAATTATCGACACAGGGAATTGTCCATACAGCACGACTCCTAACTCACTCAGTCATTCGCACGACCAGAAACCAAAATAGCAACAGCAAAATCAGTTCGAGAAGAACCTGGGTTGTGCTAAGTATATACGTAGCGAATACACCCAGCTAGAGAAAGGTTTTCGAAAATATCTTCTGGTCTGTCAGAAGGAGGTGCCAGCTCTTGTTATTTCCACTTTTATCTCCCGAGCGAAAGAAGAAGGCAACCAGCCGACTCTTCCCAGGCAAACGTTGCACTATTTACAACACTAAGGAGAATATACATAAACGGTCAGAAATTAGATTTTAGTTTTAGAAATAAATTTGCTTTTGGTAAAGGGCGGTGATTTGAAGCCGTTTCCCTAAATTCGTGTAATTAAGATTAATTAGTTAGTAGTATTTAACCCTTCTCATGGCATTTGGAGAAGGGTCCGGAAATCTGTCAAAAAACTTGTCCTCAGAACATGCACTTCTGCACCCTCGGAGGAGGTTTTTGATGAATGGATGGATCGAGATTTATTTATGTTTGCATTTTAATGTCTGTTACTGATGTTGCACTTCTGTACTCTTAGCAGATATTAGAACAAGTAGAAATAAATCATTATTGCTTGAAGTTTATTAGTGAAGTCAGTCATAAATGGTACTTTTATCTCTTGACTAAATTCTGCTAGTATTCCTAAAGTGATATGCAGCTGAGTTCTTTATATGTTACTGCATGAATGTGTGTATTACCATTTGGCACTTCTGTACGGTGGAGTCATTTATTTATGCTTGACATATGAATAACTAATTATGCGATATGCTGTTCACAACTGTTCTGCCTAACTTCTTATGCATAATGGTTTATCTTTATTGATTTATATTCTGATAATAGCTGAATGATCTTTATTACCAGCTGTTGTTTGAAATCTTTCTAGATCGCATAACAAAAGAAAACACCCCGGGTTAGCGTAGATTAGATGTATTGTTTTTCTTCATTAGATTACATTAGTATAGAGTTAGTTTAGCAGTTATAATTAAGACTAGTTTAGAAAAACCTTTAAATCAATACCATCAAACTCTACACACACACGCACACACTTCACATTGGGAAACTGGTCCCATTACCCCCAGTCGGACCCGCTACTCCAAAAGGGCAAGGAGCCGCCAACCAGGTTCCGGACCGGGTGGGTATCCCCCTTGTTGTCGACCCGATTTCGGGGCCCTCAACAGCACCTATAGCCAACTGCACTAACCAAGACTCTGCATGAAATTCCTTACTCAAACCACACTTATCCACCAAGTTAGGACTAACATAGCTATAATTAGATCTTGGGTCAATCAAAATAGAAATAACTTGATCACAAAGCTTACTTTCCATCTCAATAATAGATGCCTGGTGTTCTACCCGTATGTTTTCAATTGCTACATAAATACGAGGAATATTTTGGCCAACATCCCCAACAGTTTGCACCTCTTATGCATTGTATATCTTAGGCCTACCACCCTGATGTTGTAGACAATATCTCATAAGGTGTTCCTCACCACATGTACCACACTCCAACCAACTAGTGCCCTCACCTCTATGTTGTTGTTGTTGTGACCCATGTCCTTTTCTAGCTTCATTAAAATTCTTTTGCAGTGTCATATTTTCTTTCCCATCTGCGTTTTGAGGCCTTGTTCTCTTAGGCTTCCATTTACCTCTACCTTTGTCTTTTCCCTTCCATCCTTGTTGACATTCATTGTTGCGCTTTGAATGTTCATAGCAATGCTTCAATTTCCTAATGACTTCCTCAAATGATCGAGGTTCATCATACTCAATCCAAGCTCTAAATACTAATGGAAAACCACTAACAAATCTCTGAACTTCAACCTTCTCATCAGTAAGATATTGTACATACCTCAATAGTCCCAAAAACTTGGTCATGTACTCTTCATTTGGCATTGATCCCATCTTTAGCTCATAGAATTATTTGGCCCTACTGTTGCAGTACCTCTCTGACAAGTACTTCTTCCTGAAAAGCCTCTTGAACTCCCGTCAACTCAAGTCATGTGTCCTAATGTCTCTGAGCCGCTTAACATCTTCCCACCGGATGTTTGCTTTACCTTTCAAGCTAAAGATAGCTATTATGGCCTTCATGTTATCTGTTACTCATGCAACTCAAATAATTTGTTAATCCCAAGTATCCAATCCTCTGCATCTTCCCACTTCTTCACATCTCCATCAAACGTAGGTGGTTTTGGTTTCTTAAATTCATCCAGCAAGTATCCCCTATCACTCTTCCTGTAAGGATGATAATGATGACAATCATGATGTCTATCAGAACCAGAACTAGAATACTACTTGTACTCATCGCCCCTCCTATACGAAGTGTCCAACAACCTGCCATCTCTCACTGTATTAGATTTATCCAACCTATGTCTACTAAGAGACCTATTTCCATATGCCCCATTAGTTCTATCGTCTTGTCCATGGATGATCCGAAGTGGCCCTTGTCACTGCAAGTTTGACAAACTCTGAAGAAGTGTTGCATTAAACTCTTCTTGCTTCTCTGTTGCCTATACGATCCAGTCGTTATTTGCCTTACAACTGCTTATCTCTTCCTTCGAGCTCCTCAGTGTATCTGCCAAATCAAGTGTGCCCCGCACCACACTTCTCATCTAATGAATAGGGAGATTCTATGTAGTCTACCACCTTTCTAGCCATTTGATCATTTTCTTACAATGCATAATATGTCAGATAAACCAAATCACAATAAATCAACGTACCTTAGCATAATTCGGGGAGGATACCTCATCTACCAAATCAACGTGATACATGTATAACATAAACATAACATCACATAGACATACGCAAATAAATGTATCAACACATAAACATTGTTCTAGTTAGGGTTCAGTCATCAATGCAAGGCCATATCAACAATTCATGCTATGACCTCATGCATGACAACAACCATTACTCCATTGTACACATTGCCACATGCAACCAACAACATGCATAAGAAATGTCTAATCAACTACACATATGCATAAACACATGTAGTTGAACATAAGTGATCAATTCTTGTAATCAATCTACAAGGTTGATACATGTAATCAAATCTACAAGAATGTAGCCTAACATACAAGGATGTAAGTAGGTGACATAAAATCAACATGTAAGTGACATATAACAATATGTAACTAGTCATATACTCATGACAAATTCATTCCACAAAATCAACATCAAATTCAACATGGAAACCTTACTACAACCATAATCAATCATCCAACAAATGCAACAAGCACATGGAATGCAAGTGTAAAAGACACACATGCAACTGACATGAATGCATGACCAACACACACTTACCATCCAGAATGAGGGGTGAATCATGCTCTGATACCACTCTGTAACACCCTCCTCCCACATCTACCCAAGTAACTAGCTAACGAGGATAAACATACGACGAGAGGCTACTATGATTGGATTCTACCTCCTATGTGACCTTAAGGAAGTGGAATCGACGGAAACATCACACACAGTCATCCAACATCAGCTTCAGGACCTACAAAAACTAATCCAACACTTCAAACAACTTTCCCTTAGGTCCTACTAAAGTTTTGACCATCTTAGGCCTCAGTCGCTCTCATGCTATAGGCATGACGTCATCCAGAAATCCAAATTTTCTCTCATAGGCTTATGTGCTAGCATCCAGGGATGCAATTTGCTAGTTTGGTGCCAGCAACCCTGCGATTTAAGCCACTTTTTCAGGCCCAAAGCCCAGGTCACTGCCTAGAATGGAGTGATAGATTAAGATCAGTAAAAGAACAGGAAAATAATTATGCCAAAGAAATAAGTTGAACAATACCTTAACCAGACCCTACTAGCCATGACAGGCTTTTCATCAAACATATCATCGACATGTAACCTACAGGTGTAAACAACATAATTAAGTGTAGGGACCTCATATGTATTTGAGAATCGCTATGAACCATTGTTCCCTCATGTCATTTGCTGCATTATCATCTATTAAGCCATAGATACATTATCCTTTCATTTACAAGTAAAAACATGCTAAGAACCATACATAGCTATTGTCACAAAAAATACATATAACCAGCATAACAAGGACATAAATATCATAAACATATCAGCCATAAAATCCACATATACATTAGTACATTTACCCATGAAAATCAAGGGAATGAATTTCTCATTAATGAATGCAATAAACCAACTGAAGATGGGACTACCATGTTCCACCCGACCATAGATTGGTTGAGCCAAGTATCTCTTTAGCCAATCATCCCTGTGCCATATTCCAAGCATGAATGTGGGACTCATAGAACACACCAAAAAACACCAACAAGCACGGATGCCAACAGAGTTCTCCGCCTACACCATGAGGAATTTGAGTGCCTCCTAGTCTCTCAAGCTTTACCGTAATCCACAGTCTAATCCAGGGATCACTAGGCCCTACACCAAGACACACTCTCTAGGCTTTACCATACATCCCATCCCAGGACTACTAGGCCCAACAGAGAGAAATCCACCTCTTGGCTTTACCGTATATCCTGCCATTCACTGGCAAGGATTCCTAGGCCCACCGAGGCACACAATCTAGCTCTATCACAACCCATAGTTCGGTTCAGGGGTTACTAGGCTAGTTGCTTTACTGTGATCCATAGTCCGGTTCAGGGACCACTAGGCCATGTGTTTGTTAGTTCGGAGATCCACCCCACTCAGCTTCGAATCCATCTGGTCATCCCACATTAACCGAATATGAGAAACCCATCTCATCAAAGCTATCAGGAAATGGCAAGGCTAGGTTGAAGAACACTATCACACTTGGGAAAACCCATGCCATGATAGAAAAGAACCACATGCAATACCATGCATGAAAAATATAGCAAGTAAAATACACATGCAAGTCGATACCTGCAATGAAGCATGTTGTAGCTGCTTGATCCTGCCTTTCCTTGCTTGATCTTTGCTTCCTCTTTCCTTATTTCCTTTCTTGCTCAAATGCCAAAGTGCTTCGAGAAACTCTAAGTGTCCAAGCGTTAGAGAGAGAGAGAGAGAGAGAGAGAGAGTAATGAGAGAGCTCCAAAACTAAACTGAAAAAAAGTTACCAATTGATCCTTAGAAGCCTTTTTATGAATGAGGACTCTATTTTCTTCATTTTCCATTATTTTCCTCCTCACATGCAACCTGTGACCTTTCACCCCTTTTTCTCCTAATTTCTATTATTTTCATAAATAATTGTGCCAAAAATTCCATTTTTCCTTTCTAAATCCTTAGCCATTGCCTTTGCCAATTTCCTTAGCCATAAACAACCAAATGAACACCCCCTAGGATGTCTTGCCCAACATTCACATTGGAATAAGTGTCCAATCAGTCGTGGTTATTCTTTTTAACTTTTATTACATGGAGTTTTCACCAGAGCTATTACATTCTCGCTCTCCCCCTCTCTCCCCCCTCCATATCTATGTCTCCATGTCTCTCTCTTCCCCTTATTTTCCTATCTCTATCCTCTCCTTTTCTCTCCCTTCCCTCATCTCCTCTCCCCCTCATTCCAACTTCATATCTCCATTATCACTCCCTCTCTCCCTCTCCACCTCTATCTATCGATGTATTTGTTCTTCCCTCCCTCTCTTTCCCCCTTCCAACTCTATCTCTCTCTCTCCCCCTCTTTATCTTCTCTCTCTCAAGTCCCCTCTCTCTTCCTTCCTCTCTCTCCCTTTATTTCCCACCTCCCTCCATCTCTCTCCCCCATCACACACACACTCTCTCTCCACCCTCCAACTCTGTCACTATCTCCCTCTCTCTCCCCTTCTCGCTCTCCCCCTCTCTCCTCTCTCCATATCTATGTCTCCCTATCTCTCTCTTCCCCTTCTTTCCCTATCGCTATCCTCTCCTTTTCTCTCCCTTCCCTCATCTCCTCTCTCCCTCATTCCATCTTCATCTCTCCCTTATCACTTCCTCTCTCTCTCTCCACTTCTATCTCTCAATGTCTTTGTTCTTCCCTCCTTCTCTTTCCACCGCCAAATGCATCTTTCTCTCCCCTCCTCTCTTCTCTCTTCCTTCCTCTCTCTCTCTCTCCCTCCCACCTCTATGTCTCTCTCCCCCACATTTTTCCTCCTCCATATCACTCTCTCTCTTAAATATTTAAGAAAGTATCTAAATTTAAAAAAAATATAATTGGTTGTAAAGTATTAAACCTGTATTTTGGATCAATCATGTCAAAGAAAGTAAAATAATAAAAAACTTAAAAGAATCATGTACTATCTTTTATCTTTCCTCTATCATTGTTAGTCACTTTGTTTTCTCTCTTTACTTTGTCCTTGATTTAATCTCTATGGGAATATTTTTAGTACTCGTGAGGACGAAGGGTTTATATATACCTCAAAAGTAATTATAACCTTTTTTATTTTAGATTTAATTAAAAAAAGTTATAAAATTAAATAAAAAATAAAGTATTCATAAAATATTTTGATTTTGAAATAAATTGTGGTTTTTGTGCATGTGGTATTGGTAAGCCATGGCATTGGCCCATGGTATTGTAAGAGAATAACTAAAAGCCTAGATCCATAACATAATAATGAAAATCATATATGGTCCATGGTATTGATAAACCATGGTATTAGCCCATGGTATTATGATTTTGTTTCCTCCTCTCCCTCTCTCTATCTTTCGCTTGGGCATTGGCCCATGGTATTGTAAAAAAGACTATTTAAAATTTAATAATATCCACCGTAGATATTCGTGATTAAAAATCTTGTTATCTTGTAAATATTAAATATTTATCCATTTATTAATTAAATCTAAATATAGCTACGCAATCATTATTTTAATGTGATATGTATATTATACTTTCTTTTATTTAAAAAATTGTTCATAATTTTATTAATAAAAAACAAAGTTACAATATATAAAAAAAAGTAAAATTAAAAAATATCTCACATCTCACATCTAACACTCACCCTATTAACTGCATAGTAGAGCGCCTCTCGGCGCAATGAATATTAGTTATATATATATATATATATATATATATATATATATATATATATATATAAATTATAATATGAATGAAATAGTCCAATAAAAAATGGAGTCGTTTAATGAGGTGGAGGAATTGCCCGGACGGTTAAAAGTGGTCAGAATCCGGGCAAAAAAATTTCAAAAAATATTGTAGAGACAGTGTTTGAATCATGTTTGTGATGGTGGAAATGGATTCAGCACCATAAAAAACTTGTAGGACACCTAAAATTTTGAAGTTTAACAACTATAACTGAGATTTACAAAAATCCTTGCCGGATTTTCTCTAAATATGATCGCAATTTCCATAACTTTCCGGGCAATTCCTCCGGCTAGTTAGACTATGGCTTTATTTAGAAAGAAAATAAAAGCCAACAAAGCGACATCCACCAGGACTTGAAATAAGACAAAATAAAATTATTTCAAGAGAAGCTTATACCGACGAGTATGGGGTATGTTTCTACAGCTTTCACTAGATAACTTGCAATCTTTTGTGACACTCAATGACACTAGATAAATGGCAAGCTTCCTCCAAGTTTAACCCGGATTTTAACGCCCTTGGCATTAGCCTTTATGGAATTCGCAATGGTTATGGATCTAAGTTGCTTTATTGCACTTGTGGATGGCGACATGGATTTTTTTTCGTTGCAAGCAACTACCTTCTTCACCTTCCCACTTTTCATTTCCTTCCATTCAACTTTCCTTTTATGGCTTTGAAGCTTTTGTCTTTCTTGGAATTCAAGGCACCAATCACATTCATTTATGCCATCTAATTCTACCCAATCAATGTACAACCTGCTACAATATCTGCAATATTTTCTCCATATCATAATTAAAACATCTAATTTACAAATTGTCATAGGGAATGACTGTAATAGAATACAAAACTATTGTGAAACAAAGAAATCACCTTTGTTGAAATCAATGGCATCTAAAAAAATCTTTGTTGAATTCCAATGTGGCCACACATGCAACATTCTCTTTATTTGTGATTCATAGTATATTTGGAGCTACTCAACATGTGACCTTTGTTGAAATCAGTGGCATCTAAAAAAATCTTTACTGAATTCCAATGTGGCCACACATGCAACATTCTCTTTATTTGTGATTCATAGTATATTTGGAGCTACTCAACATTGGAAGGGGCTATAGAGTTACCACATAACCTTCTGATTTTCCTCCCACCATTAGGTTAATGATCCATTTCTAATGAAACAATCCATTGCCCATTTGAAAAGACGATCCATCAAACATAACGTACATGATGAATTAATTAAACAAAAAATATTATTAAATAAAAAGTAACATGGAAGATGAAGTGGGTTAGTGAAATCACCATGGTAGATAAGTCTAGATAATTCTCTCATACGAAAAATATTCCATTTAGATGAATTCTAGTCTATTTATTTAAAAAGAAAATAAAAGTCAACAACACCACATCAAGAATGATTTTTATGTTCAAATCGTTGTCACAATGATTGATAAAGATTGATATTATAAACCCAAGGGAATAATAAATTAAGGGATTGATATTATAAACCAAAGGGAATAATAAAATTAAGGGATTAATACTAAAAACTTGAGGGATTATGAATCCAACGAAATAATATTAAACCTAAGGGATTAATAATATAAACCCTAAGATAAATATTATAAACCCTAAAATAAACATGGTTCCAGGTTGACCATGGTTGATTTTCAAATTGAGACAATCTGTTGTCATTTTCTGAAAACAGAGTTCCAGTTGTATAAAGAGTACAAGAGAACTAGAGGTTTGCATCCATCTTCCAAGTCATAGAAGCCCTCTGGGATCAAGAACATATTCTTGCATCATTGTTGGGGAACTTATTAAATGATTTTTCCCTTGGGATACGACAAGTTGAGCACTCTTTGTGTAGGTGAGAAAAGACGTTTTGATTGCATCCATATCACCTTAGCGACTCCACAAACCCCATTACCGTCCCATTAGTCTTTGAAGCCTCCTCATCCAGCTCTCAACTCGATGTTGCTCACTATTCAGATATTACTCCTAAAACCCTTACATACCCTGCTTTCAGTCTAGCCACTCCTACCACTATGTTTTTGGCCCAAGTTCCTCAGGCAAATCTAAATCCCCCTCCATTAATCCAGATGGCCCACCTCAGCCCCTAAGTGATATGCCCCGGGACTACCTAAAGCTTCTGCTTAGGTTCAATGGGGAGGATGAAAACACAGCACAAAGACACATTGAAACATTATGTGCCTTTGTTGAGAATCTAAATGTAGAACAAATGGATGTGGTCATGAGACTTATTGTAAAATCCCTTGATGGAGAAGCCAAAAAATGGTTTAAATCCCTACCCAATGCCTCTATCACTACCTAGGAGGAACTTGAAAACTCTTTCACACAAAAATGGTGTGAAAAGACAAATCATGAGTACCTCCTCACAAATTTTAACGCTATAAGGAAGAATCCAAAAGAGGATATCTTAGAATTTATAAAAAGGTTGAATAACCAGTATAATAACCTATCGTGTGAGATAAAGCCTCCTCCAGCTGCTACTCGGGTAGCTTTTTTAGGAGCCTTTGAATACGACTTTGGATTTACTCTAAGGGAAAGGAAGTCTCTAACTTTAGATCAACTCCAAATCGATGCGCTTGAGGTGGAAGCAAATTTCACCTCAGTCAGGAAGTCAAGAGGAAAGCAGGAACCTACTGAGAATAAAAGAGGGAAAGAAGAGGCATCCTCCTCTGGTCAAGCTAAAGAATAACTAGACCTGAAGTGGGATGAACTGGATAAACTCATAAGGAGTCTATCACATAAGGTTGGAAAGCTTGAACTTGAGAACAAGAGTCTCTCCAAACAGAATGCTCAAGGCAATAACCAGGGTTATAAACCACAATATAGAAGGACTCCATTGTAGATACTTCCAAGGGAAAGAAAGGAATAGCTCGACCAGATTCCTCATCCCCTATATTTAGAAGATGATCCTGATGAACAATCATCAGATACACATGAGATGCAGGGAAAATTGTATTCCACTTTCTCTAAAGAAGACCAAGAAATTATGTCTCACCAAGAGATCAGTCATGATAGAGAAGCAACAATAAATGAGGAGGATATAGATTATTATTGTAAATGGTTCACATATTTCATGCAAGCACAACCCCACCGAAAGTATGATCTAATATCTTCAAGAAAGGGGTTAAGGGAACTGGAACAACAAGAGGGAATTGATCCCCACGTTATTCCCCCAATACTAGATAAAGGGAAAGGTAAGTTGAATCCTGACTCTTCCAAGATAAAAGTCCCCTCAAATAAGGAAAGCAATAGTTTCGAGGGACACACAGAAAAGGAGGCACCTGTTCTGCAAAAAACTATTGGTGGTAAGGAAGGAGAAGCAGAGCTAGGAGGTATAGAAAATGTCCAACCTACATTCAATCTTCAGAAGGAGCTTGAAAAGGTAAAGATTCATGTTCCTCTAATTGAGCTTCTAAAGAAGCCTGCTTATAATTATCAAGTCTCTCAATTCATGTATCCATCTGACTCAGCACCAACCCATGACAGTGTAAACCTTCAAGAGGAGAGGCCAATGGTTATTTCTAGGCCACATTTGGAAGAACTCGTTCCTTCTACTACACCCTTCTATGTGACCCTAGTAATCCACGACCTCTTATTGCATAATTTCATGTTGGATTCTAGAGCCTCACACAATCTCATTCCATTAGTAGTGATGCAACAGTTGAGCTTGTAGATCACCAAGCCCTATAAGTACCTATACTCCTTTGACTCTAAGAGGGTGAATTGCTTGGGAATGATAAAGGATCTGGTAGTAAACATGACTCAGATCCCTGTGAAGAGTGTGGTAATGGACATAGTAGTGGTAGACATTCCTCCTCGGTTCGACATGCTCCTATCTAGATCTTGGGGTTCCAAGGTAGGGGTCGCTATCAAGTTAGATATAACTTATTCCACTATTCCTACATTTGGAGGAAAACAAAGGAGGTTGTATAGAGAGTCGAGGTTTGTAAAAACTGTGACCCCAACTAAAGGCTCAAAAAACTCCCCAGTGCATGGAAAAGAAAGTGACCTCTCCTACTTGTTCTTAGAAGAAGATGATACCATCTTAGAAGAAACATTAGTACACCTAACAAGGCAGCTAGAATTCCAGCACACAAATGAAAACAAATTATGGAAACTATACTTTGACGAGGAAAATTACAAAGATGGAAATGAAGCAGGAGTATTGTTGGTATCTCCTAAGGGAAGCCTGATACCCCTCTCATTCAAGCTAGAGTTTGAGGTGATCAACAACGTGGTGGAGTATGAAGCATTTATCATTGGGTTACAAATGGCAAAGAATATGAATATTGAATGCTTGATGGTCTATGGAGACTCAGAGCTGGTTGTAACGCAGATCAGAAATCAGTGCTAGGCCAAACACCCCAGACTGAGGACTTACCGGAATGAAGTGTGGGATTTAATTGATAACTTCTTCCTATAATTTAACATTCAATTTCTTCCCAGAGAAGGAAACATAATGGTTGACTCCATTGCAGTAGTAGCAAGCAGTTTAGGCCCCCTCAAAATCCACTCCTCGGGTATGAGGTGGAAGTCAGGTACAAACTCTCTATACCTGATAATGTCAAGCACTGGATGGTATTTGAAGACGATGAGCAGGTGAAAATATTTATAGAAGTCATTGGGGAGTTCGCTAACTCCACCATCAATCAAGAAGAAGAAGAAGCAGATCAAGAAACCACTTCGTGGGAAGACACCGTGGCTAGGCGCAAAATTCTGCAACTAAAAGGGAATACCATCCCTCGTGGACTAGTCCCACTGGAAAATATTTTTAATAAGGATGATGTAACCTCCAAACTCATGGATCTAGAGATAGATGATTAAGTGGAAGATTGTAATATTGACTCAAAGGAGGAACCCCAGATGATCAGGCTATCAAAAGGAATCCCTTTGCAATACAAACGAAGGTATTTAAATATATTCAAAACCTACAAGGATGTTTTTTCTTGGTCTTATGAGGATTTGAAATAATTTTATACTAACATCATACAACATAAGATTTCTCTAAGGGCTAGAATAAAACCATGCAAGAAGAAACTCAGGCAGATAAATCCACTCTTACTCCCCTCCATTGAAAAAGAAGTGAGGAAGTGCTTGTCACACGGAATCTGTCAAGGGTGCGGACACGACTGACCTTCCTAGAAGTCTATGACATTCTAATGACAAACAAGACAAAATGGAGTGATCTTTCTCTAAATACACCTTTTACAACATGAAAACTACAAGTGTTTAGGCTTACCTTATTCCAAAACGCTGTTGTTGAAGTCCGTTCTTGACGATCCGGATGAGCTCCTCCTTCAAGTCAATTCCTGCAACCACAAACAATCAAACAATTACCAAGCACTTGCATTTCATATAATAAAACATATATTCAACATGCAGACCAAGGAACACATGAAATAACTCATTAACACAAGCTATTGAGAAAAATAAACCAGTTTGTATTAATAACGAAACAAAGAAACTCTTACAACCTGGCCTTGGTGTTGTGCAAGTTCCTCCCAGGGTCCATCAAGGGTTTTCCTCTACTTTGACAAAGCTCACCCTCTCCCAAGTAGAATCAAGTGAAGACAATCTCTCCTCACAAAGGCTCTAATGGAAGACCTAAATCCTGCAGCATTTACCCAAAGAAAATGTATAGCTCCAACCTCCCCTCCTTCTGGCTCAATGCCTTCATTTATAGTGCTGTAAAGAGGTTATTCAGGTCCACTATCAATGGGATCATCCCCCTCTATGGGTGGGATAGCTCCCTTATTGATGGGATAGGTTCCCCCTTAATAGAGATACATGAACCAACTGGAGGCGCATCCATTTCATCAAACCGACCTCTAGAATGTTCTAGAAGTAACCACAAGTAACTTTTTCAAGATAAAACTCGCGCATTTTGCCTTTTACAGAGGGACGCACCTGTCCCTTAACATACAGAGCGTCCATGGACGCATATTTTGTGAACATGGTCAGCGTCCCCGCAGGTAAGGCTAGAGAGAACCTGCGACCCCAGAGATAAACATGATTTTTACAAGACTTTCTCTCTTCTTTGAGTTTGAGATGGATAACAGAGGCATGAGACTTGCCTAAGAGGGTAGCATGACTTTGTTGATTGGAGCCATACTAACTGTAAGTAGTCAAGGTGACATTTTTTAGTGTAACAGATTGCCCCCTAAAGTGCGAAGCCTGGAATAGAATAGGGTTTTGTAATTCTAGGAAGGGTGAAGCGCTTTATCATTTCAAGGATTGCCTTGTGGATGGCCTGGTTGGAACCTGCAATTTTCAACACAAAATACATGGATAAGATTATATCATCACTGAGGTAGGCATTCCCATACTCAGATTCAAAACTTTAACTAATGGACTAACTATTCTGATACAGGAATGATCTTGCAGTACATCATTTTTATAGACTTTTGTAGACACAGTATGGACGCAGCCATCTGTTTATGATTAGTCTACATAGATAATGAATACAAAACTCCTCGCAGCCTGGATGGTAGAAACTAGATCCAGGGTCTTCACTTCTACTTCCCGAATTGGTACGATTCTAGCCATGTGATTAAATGATTCGATGTCGAACATGGTAGAAACCACTTGATTACCAGTCAATGATGTAAACTGTTAACAAGCGTGAGAGAAACCACCAGTAATGTCAATGGTTCTCAAAGTACCAAGCACAACCCGTGAAATGTGAATAGATGTTTTGATGTCGAACACTTCACGGAATCCTCTGATCGAAAGTCAATGATGTAAACTGACGTCAAAGGCGAGAAACCTGCCATTGATGCATGCAGACTTCAAGGTACTGTCGATTCCTAAGTCATCTTTCTAGATAATGTGTCGATGTCGATAGAAAGCGACCCGTTGCAGGCAAGCCTGCAACACGAAATCATTGTTCAAGTTGAAGAAATGTTGCTGTAAGGACTGACTCAGGGATGGTCAATGGATGACAAGTATTTTGCAGATGAAAGTTTTGCTTGCAGACCTCTTGAACACATAACGACACAACAGATGGTTTGGTGACGAATAACTCAAAGTTGATCCCTGAACCCGGTTAAAGATTTTCAAAGTGATTTAGTCAACTGTGAGGTAAAAGATTTCCCAACCCAGGTGAATGAAAAGTGTCGTGTTCAAGAGTGGTAATAAAGTTTCTTCTGAGGCAAAAGGTGACAAATAGGTTCATTCTTCTCTTTTTTCCCCCACCATTTCTGGCAAGTACCTCTTTATTTTTAACAAGCTTGAGGAGGATAACATATGCTTGATTATAAGCTCATCCTTCGGACGAGTCCAACCTAGTTTAAATGCGAACCCTAGGAAGGAGTGGTTCGTTCCTGTTTGTAATTGAACAGGTCCTTTACTGTAAAAGTTTAACGAGCCCAGTATAGGAAAAACTCGGCGTTTTTCAATTTTAGAGAGTCTGAAAAACTTAAGGAAACTCCACGTTGAACTTTTTCGTATATTTGTGTCCCTCAAGCCCGAAAAAGTATAAAATAATACCTGGGGGAACCGCTTGATCTTGCGACCAAGGAGTACTTTCATAATAGTATCGTTGACCTGAAAAGTAAAAAGCGATCAAAGACACGTCGTTTTATTTCCTTATCGAGTTTGAAACGACAAAAACCCGGCAATCTTTTCCTGATTTTACGGTCAGAAAAGAGCTAAAAGGGGACCGTCTTTTAATTCCGTTTTAACGAGTGAAAAAGAAACACTCGGCGATCTTTTCATGTTTTAGGAGTCAGAAAAGGGCTTAAAAGATGACTCTGAAATTTTGTTTGTGAAAAATTACAATTTCCCTGAAATCCCTTCGTCCTGCACAAAAGCGACACATTACTCATACCTGTTTAAAATAGGCAAAAATACATTTGAAAACATCTTTTCATGGTAAAAAATGAACTAATTCATCCAAAAAACCTATAAAAAGACCTTTTACCATGTCATTTTTACCGTTTCACTGTTGAGGTTGAAAAAGGAGCTTTTGACAAGAAACTTCCCGTGGTTGCTGCGGAAAATCTGACCGTCGGAATCGAACGCCGCTTCACCGAGGTATTTTACACATCCCACTCTTCATTTTTATCCGTTTAGTTTTTTGTTTTTGGTCTCTGTTTCATTTTTTTGGGGGGGTTTTGGGTTCAAAATGCGCCTCTCGGCGGACGCAGGTGCCCTTCGGGTGGGCCGCGTCCCCCGACTTTTTCTCACACGGGAAAAAGGTCTGGGGACGCAGTCCGCCTTCAGGCGAGCTGCGTCCGGACGCCCTGTGCTAAAAAGCCGGGGTGCGTCTTCCGCGAAGGGCGCATTTCAAAACCCTAACTCTCTCAAAAAACCACCAAATTTTCTCAAATTAATTTCTAATTGACTCTTTTGATGTGCAGGGCCAAAACATGTTAGACTGGAGAGAGAGAGAGCACGTAGAAGACGATGAAGCTGCGATTAACCACCAACCCTCTCTGGATGCCTTAAGAACATGTGGATTGTACAAATATTGGACCATACCGGGCATGAGGGGCCAGGTAAGATTTTTGGAATGGCTAGTTGAGCGATGGAACGTTCAAGATCAATGCTTTTACATTGGAGGGCACCAGCTCGAGATAGAGCCCTCGGATGTATACTTTCTCACTGGCTTGCCAAACAGAGGTGAGCAACTCAACCTTGCGGGGACCAGGCCGGGTGGCCAATCCCTTGATGATCTCCGCGAGGAGTGGTGCAGACCAGGGACTCGCCATAAAAAGGGCGTGGAGATAAAGCACATCGCTCTGGCGGAACTTAGAGTTATTGCATTTACGGTCACTAGGATTTGTGGCGCGGCCGCCTTGCACATTGCTTCCGGATCCCAAATGCGGATGGCAGTTGACTGTTACCAAGGCACCATCTTCAACTGGTGCGAAGCTGTGTCGGCTCATATGAAGAGCCAACTAACCAAGGCAAAGAACGGACGACTAAAGACTTTTGGATATGGGCCTCTAGTCGTGAGCTTTGCCTTGGAGAGAGTTCCTATGCTGATCCCTCAGCAACTCACTGTTGATGACTTGGGTCCTCGGGAGCCAAAGCTTGTTCGATGGGTTGCGGTGATGGCCCGGCATCCTGACGAGGGTGCTGCAGTGGTTCGATTCTCTGACAGTTACTTCGACTGGCTAGAGGGCCAGCTTTTTGTGATACAAGACTTTCCATATGCCGGAATGGATTTCAGAGGTGATCCGGACATGGTTCTTCCACAGGGAGAACAATGGGATGACAGAGGTACTTTCATTTTCACAAGTTTTCTAATTATGTATTTTTTTATTTTTCATATATATCGTCTCAAAGTAACAGTAAAATTTTAAAAATGCAGATGTTGGACCACAGCGTCCAGCCAATCTCCGGCCTTACGACAGACGACATCCAGCTGCACCGGCACCGGCCTTACAGGATGCGACAGCAGAAGTACTAGCCGATTTGGAGCATGATCTAGAGCGTCTCACGGCAGATATACCTGAGACTACTATGGATGACATTCCAATGAGGCTTCAGCGCTTCGTGGTTGCAGTCCCTGGACCGTTTAGGAGATTTCTGCGCAAGATAGCCCGCGCAGTGGTGTCGTACAGAGAGCACCACCAGTGATTGACTAGTCACTTTTGTAGTCACATGTGACATTTTTGACTTTTTGCACTATCATTTTGCCGATCATAAGGTGTGTTAAACCTATGATCGAAGACGATGTATATATTTTTGGACACACTTCTATCTATATCTATATATCACTATTACCGGCTTATCTTGTTTAACATGTATGATGAAATGTCTTTAAATTTACTTGCATGATTATTATAAATGTCTGTCCAACACTCGAGAAGCAATTGCATCTGCTAATGTATTCAAAGACCTTGGAATATGTTGATATTCAATGTAATCAAATTCACGTTCCAAGAGACGCACTCTCAAAAACAACCTTAATAACACAGGATTTCTAATGGCATAAACTCTATTAAGCTGTAATACAACAAGTTCAGAATCTAACCTCACTATCAAACGTCGAATTCCAAATGAAATAGATTCGGATAATAATTCAACCACTGCACTGTATTCTGCAATGTTATTCGTTGTTTGACCGAGGCTTACCCCATGCATAGAAACTAACTCGTCAGAGGGCGAATAGATAACCCAAGCTGCGGAAGAGATATTCCGTGTACTACGACAAGCACCATCAGCAAATCCAATGTATGTTTGGAGAGGCGTCGACATCTACAATATCAAGAGTAAAACCAAGATGAGCCAAAATAATGACGAAAAACCACACTTGCTAAGCTAAGCACACTGACTAAACTAACACACTTGCTAGCTAGAAAGGAAATCTAACCTATCTAAAAATTTCTCCATCCATCATTTTAAGCATAATACCTCTTTAGGTAAAGTCCATTTCTGGGTTTGCCCAAAGAGTCCCCATCAAAATCAACTAACTCATAAGCCCCTTTTGCTAGCTTTCGCTTTACAATGTAGGGCCCATGCCACATGGGAACGAATTTTCCAGCACCTAGCTTATCGTTTGCTTGATCATATAATAGTACTAGGTCTCCTTCCGAAAAACTTCGAGGGGTTACATTTTTATCGTACTGAGCTTTCATTCGTTTCGCGTGAGTCTCGATAGCTAAAGTAGCGTCACGTCGAGTCTCATCTAATTTAGCTAAGTATAACAACCGTTTCTCCTCTTCGGAAGTAGCTGGAAGTAATTCGACAGCCATTTGAAGTGATGGGATTTCGCACTCAATAGGTAACACAGCTTCTAAGCCATAAACTAGCTGAAAAGGGGTGAAACCTGTTGAATTTTTCACTGAAGTTCGATATGCCCATAGCGCCGAAAATAACATGTTATGCCAATTCGTTCGATGGATACCAATGATCCGTCGAATCATGACGACTAGAACTTTGTTGATTGACTCAACCAAACCGTTGGCTTGCGGATAATAAGGTGTAGAGCTATCGTGGCGCAAACCAAGCTGGCTTGTAAGTTCAGTCATCATGACATTTCGAAAATGGCTTCCATGGTCCGTAATGATTGCTTGTGGGACACCAAACCTAGTTATGATATGATTGAATACGAAAAGTGCAGCTGTCTTGCCGCTTGCGTCGAATGTAGGCATCGCCTCGGCCCACTTAGTAAAATAATCAACCGCAAGGATGATATACGCATGCCCCCCGGCCGAGTGAGGGTTACAAGTAATAAAGTCAATGCCCCATTTGGCGAATGGACCAGCGGCAATTATAGGGTGGAGAGGAGCAGGTGGAGCGCGCATCTTGCGATCAAACACTTGACAGTTGTGGCATTTTCGTAAACATTGACGGCCAGAAATAGCCAGCGCGCAACACCTTCTGAGCTGTGGCATACCCAGACATATGACCGCCACATGCTCCAGAGTGACAATCATTCAAAACTCTCTCAGCCTCATCGTGAGTTAAACAACGTCGAAAAACTAAGTCTGCCCCCAGGCGATAAAGTGTATCTCCAATAATTCTGTATTGCTGGGATTGAAACCGAATTTTTCGACGGTTTTCCTTGGAAGTTTCAGGCCGAAAGGTTTGGGTTTGGAGATAGATGATTATATCCCCATACCACGGATCTACAGTGCTAATAAGAAACAAAGATTCGTCCGCAATGGACTCCTCTGCCACAGTCTCTGTGTCAGCACTCGGGAAATCACACATCAATTCCGCGAAGACTAAAGATTTCTTAGACTTGGACTTCTCAAACTCCAAGTCGAACTCTTGCAGGATGACGATCCATTTAGAGTACTTGCCCCCTAGCAGTTGTTTTGTCAAGATATAAATCATAGGGTTGCAATCCGAAATAACAGTAGTTTTGCGGAGAAGAATGTAGTGACGAAAACGCTGGACAGCTTGAACGGCTGCCAGGGCCAATTTCTCCACATGCGAATATTTTAACTCAGTTGGATTTAAGGTTCTGCTAAGGTAATATATCACATGCTCTGCCTTGAATTCATCTTCTTGAACTAACACCATTCCAATGGTGGAATGCGAAGCTGCGAGGTATAAGAAGTAGTCCTGGTTGTAGTTGGGAGGATGCAATAACGGTGCATGGGTCAACGCGTGTTTCAGTGCATCAAAAGATTGTTGAGCAATCTCGTCCCAAAAGAATTGTACATTCTGTTTCAACAACCGTGTAAAACCTTTAGTGACCTCGGCGTAGTTAGGGATGAATCGGCGTAAAAAGTTTGCTTTCCCTTGCAAACTTTGGAGTTGGCGCAAACTCGAAGGAGGAGGCAATTGGATGATAGCCTCGACTTTCGAGGGATCGACGCGAATGCCGGTTTTGGAAACAACAAATCCCAGCAATCGACCTGTTTCTATACAGAAAACACACTTGTGGGGATTCAACCGAATTCGATAATGCCTACACCTCATAAAGATTGCTCGTAGGTGGACAAGGTGATCAGCTCGTTGTAAAGAATGAGCAGGCAAATCATCGAGATAGGGTTGCACAATGTGCTTGATGTCATGAAATGCATAAGACATGGCCCGTTGAAAAGTAGCACCGGCATTCTTAAGGCCAAAAGGTAATTTGCAATAAGCAAATGTCCCCCATGGACAAATGAATGCCGTTTTTGGTTGATCGGCAGGTAGAATATTGATTTGATTATAACCTGAGAAACCATCCATGAAGGAAAACATCTCACTTCCGGCACAATCATCAATAATTTGATCGATATAAGGCGTAGGATAGTTGTCTTTTGGACAAGCTCGATTGATATCCCTATAATCGATACAGATTCTTATTGTTCCTTGTTTTTTATTGACGGGAACAATATTCGATACCCAATCCGTTAACGGGATCGGATAAATGAAACCTGCTTTCAACAGCTTTTCGACTTCGGCTTTGATTGCAGCTGCTTTTCGAGGGTGAATCTGACGCAACCGTTGCCGAATGGGTTTAGCATCCGGGTAGGTTTTGATTTCATGAACAACAATGGCAGGATCGATTCCTGGCATTTCTTCGTAGGACCAGGCAAACACGTCGCGGAATTCTTGGAATAGGGCCTTGTAAGTTTCAATTTCTTCGTCAGTACATGCGGCACCTATATGAATGTTCTCCTGATTCCGGGCTTCACTGAAATATCAATGGGAATAGTACGAGAAATATTCCCTAAATTCAGCTCTGAATCAGAATGTTTCGTTGGATCCTGAGCGTCTTTGACATATTCAGCGGTAAAGATAGATGAAAAATCATTTTCAAAGACATCATCCTTAGGTAAAAACGAAGATCTGTGATGGAGATCGTCCCATGGTAGATCATCTACACTTAGGATTTCGCGAAGTTGTTCGTCAGATGACACTTCTTCGGGAAACGTTATCCGTTCTAAGGGTGAGGTGAAAAGTGACTCTTCACTGACCACATTCATTTGGTCGGTTGAATGAAAGTCGGTAAAAGACATAAGAGCTTCATAAGCAATCTCATACGGACTCAACGGCATAACATCACCGAGTGAGTCTAGCTCAGAGTCAGAGGGAACATACCAAGGATCATCATAAATAATGTTTTCTGACGTGATCATATGAATTGTTGCGAACGAAGGGTCTGCATTGAGTGGAGGGAGAGGAAAAGTTCCCAGTAAACCGGAATCCTTAACTAAACCTACACCAATGTCCCTATAAGGGATTGTCGTTTTACCAACATGCTGGATAGTTTCTAAAGAGGTTGGGTCGGATGAAAAGTATGTCAGCTGATCAATAGTCACGATCTTACCGTTATGTGGAAACTTAATGACTCTGAAGACCGATGAAACGACCGCTGTCATAGCATATGACCAACTTCGACCCAAAAGAAGGTTGTAGTCTAGAGGGGCATCAACCACTTCCACATCCAGACTAACGGTTTTACCTTCGACCCCTATAGGCAATTCTTGTAGAATACCAAACGGACGGAACCCACGGCCATCAAAGGCCTTAAGGATGGTGGGGGATTGGTTCAACGAAGGAGAACCAAGCGATCTCCAACATTGAATCGACATAATACACGTAGAAGCTCCCTCATCAATCACAGTCCGATGAATAGGCCTGTTTTTGACTATCACTGGAATTTGGAAAGCCATTTGATGGGGGAGACGCGGTGTACTACTTTCTAGATCAAAGATCATTAGGTTCGGGTCCTGAACATCGACAGCTCCAATAGCCGACAAAAGCAATTTTCGTTGCGCTGGACATGATTGCAGCACTTCGAGTGCCGACATTGCTGAAGGTGAAACAGCTAAGTCTTCAACAATGTTGTAATTCTGGGCTGCTCTCGCATGTGGATTGAAAGCAGACCTTCGAAGTACACCCTTGGCGGGCGGCTTAATCACTAAGTCTGGGTTAGGTTTTTCGATCTGTAGTGGATCGGAACCAGGAGCTGAGGTTGATGGGTTAGAGTTAGAAGATTCTGCTTCTTTACCATCAACAGGAGCCTTACTACCATAATCTTGCGATCGAGTCGCAATCCTGACATGAGACATCATCAAAATGGGTTCTTCACTGGCATTCGAAGAAGAACCTATCATCTTATTTTCCTGCTCGGGGAATGGATTCTTTAACACAGCAGGAGTCGGAGAACCTTTAACTATTTTCACTACCTCGGCCCGATGAGGGCAGTCTCTCGTAAAATGATCTTCTTCACAAATGAGACAAGGATAACGAGGTTTGCGCTTTTCGTCATTAGTTTCCGACTTTTCCGTTTTCTCCTTTGGAGCCTTGTCTGCTTTAGCCTTCTTCTTTCCTTTCTTCTTTCCACCGTTTTTGGATTTGGCCGTAGATGACTCTACAGCGTGAATGTCGGCGGTAAGTTCAGGAGGAGAAGACTCTCCTGTCGGAGAATCAGGCAAAGTGATAATTGGAGTATTGGAGGTCTTGGAAGACTTCTTCTTACTCTTCGTAGTCACGATACCGATCATACCATCAGCGGCATGAGATCCCGAAGGAGCAGCAGCGATTTGGTTTGACTTTGGAAGATCCGGAATTTTCTCGTGTAACGTACCCGACTGAGTGTAAACTAAGTCAAGGTATTGTGCCTGAGCAATGACTTGCTCCTCAGTAACTACGCCGGCCTTAGCTACATCTTCAGTAATTCTTGGTAATAATGATTTTACAAACCATTCAGCTAAAATTTGGTCCGGGATAAAAACTTTCACTAATCTTCTTCGACGTCTCCACTCATGGATGTGATCAGAAATGTACGTGGATGTCGATTGTTTTAGCGAAGTTAATAATTCTGTACCATTATCGTATCTGACTGGTAACTGAAAATGAGTTAAGAATGAAGTAGCTAACTGGCTAAAGTTGTAAAAAGAAGCCCGTGGCAACTCAATGTACCACTTGGCTGCGAGACCAATGAGTGTACGCTGGAAAAGACGTAAGCGGATAGAATCATCTGAGATGGAATTTGATGCACACCAGAGGTGGTAAGTCATCACGTGATTAGACGGATCCTCTCCAGACTTACCTTCGAACTTGGGTATATCGCTGGGCAACTTATTTGGCATTGGCGGCCAGAACGGAAGATATTGAATTGGATCGTTCGTTAGGCGCGTCAAGTCGGGTAAATCTAAAGTCGCAATAAATGGTAACTGCCGGTTAGGATCTCGGAAACTCTGAGTCACAATACCAGCCCCAGGAGGAGGATATCCAGGATAACTAGGAACAGGATTCGCATTGGGGATATTATATCCTCCTGGAAAACCAGGATTAACCGGACCGTACTGGGGTTGTTGAGGTGGTTGATAATTGTACCCAGGATACGGTTGATACTGGTAAACCGGTTGTTGGGCAGCTTGACCAGGTTGATACTGTCCCTGGTACGGAGGTTGAACAAATTGAGGTTGAGTAGTAACAACCGTACTTGTACCAGGTTGACCTGCAGGCATCTGGACTGTGGTTTGAACCGTGGGTCCAGACAACGGTACAGATGTCTGAGGAACGGTTACAGGGACAGTAGAAACCGGAGCTGCCGATACTCCAGATGTAAGCATGGTAGATGAAGCGGTAGTTGCTGCAGCCGTGTGAGGTGGAGTACTCGGTGCAATTGGCGGCTGAGTAACTACAGAAGTTACAGGGGTCTGAACACTTGACTGGACAGTTGCGGTTGCTGGGGTGGACCAGGAACTGCAGGTTGTCCTGCTTGAGGTACCGACTGTATACTTGGTTGCGACATCTGTTGACCCTGTGACGGATCCCATGTTAACATTCCAGGGTATTGACTCGTAACAGGTTGAGGATACTGAGATCCATAGCCGTATTGAGGATAGGGTTGATAACTGTAAGGTGTAGTCCCATATGATTGCCCTTGAGGTGGTTGATAACCTTGACCAGGGTATTGACCCGTAGGTTGATAACCTTGAGGTAAATACGAATACTGGGGTTGACCTTGACCTTGAGGTTGGTATCCTTGAGGTTGATACCCTTGGGGTTGATACCCTTGGGGTTGCCATCCTTGAGGTTGCCATCCTTGAGGTTGATACTGATACTGAGGTTGACTTTGGGGTACGTATTGAGGCTGGGGTTGATACCCTTGGGGTTGATACCCTTGAGGTTGCCCCCCAGTCACAAATGAAGTACCTTGAGGTTGCCCCCCAGGCATTAACGAAGGTTGCCCCCCAGGCGGTAATTGGCCACCTTGAGGTTGGTTAATGGGAGTTGAACCTGACATCATATAAACTTCACCTATACTCAATGGTACATTACCACTGTTTCCAACTAATAACCCATGATCAACAGGTTGAGGAGATGCTCCCGCAAAGGTACCAGAAAGTGACTGATACCCAGTAGGAACAGAAGGACCGCCATGTAAAAATGATTCAGGACTTTGCGAAAACACAGACGACTGACCAGACATATTTACAGGAGAATGAATTCCTCTAGGTGGAACCGGAGTACGAGGTGTAGAAAAACCTACTGAGTTGTCTAAAAAATTGGTTAATGCAAGGTACCAAGACTCACTTCTAGGAGGACTGTAAAAGATGGATTCACGCTCCCTTAGATCAAGGGTAATTAGATCTTCAGAATCAGAAACGCCTATTTCTTCCTCTGGAACAAGTTCTTCTATAGCAATTAACCCAACAGGAAGATTTTCGGTGATAATTCTTTCTATTCTTGGTGAATCAGGAACACTAGGAGTTGGAGTAACAGGTTCTGAAATTTCAGGTTCTTCGCCTGTTTCACTGGCAGATGAAAAACTACCAGCAAGCTCGGAAACTGTAACAGCTTCGGGATTGTAACCTGTTTCTAATCTTTCGTAATCTGGATGGACTACCAAAGAAGATTCTCCTTCTTCAGGTGGACCTACTTTACTGCCACTAGGAGTTACAAGGACCTTTAAACCTCTAAATAACTGGGGTCGTCTCGAGGAGGTGAACCCCTAAGTTCACGGGATCTTCTCAACAATTCGGCCACAGATACAACTTCAGGAGACTGGCCCGCAATACGACGGGACCTTCTCGGTAATTCCGCCACAATTAAAGATTTTAACTACAACACACGAAAACAAAGTAAAAAATTTCAAATCAAACCACCTAAAGTCTTCTAAAGAACCAATCAAATTTGAAGCACACGCCTAAATAATCTAGAGCGTCAAACCACACACAAACAGTAGTCTTCCGGACCAAAAGCGCTAGTTGGTGATTAGGCCCAACCTCGCAGGATTCAGTACAGAAATAGTGGGTGGAACAGTTACCCCGGCAACCTGCTTAATGAATAGACTGGACCAAGTTCCTCCACTTTAACCGTCTCGAAGTGAAGCGAACCCCCCAGAAAATCCAAGTGAGTATAACCGACGTCTGCTCCAGGTACAGTGGGACCTTCCCTCCACCGTCACCTTGGGTAGAATCCTAGATATTATGGCCACTAAGGTTACCAATCACAACAATTACACCTGGGGGAACAGTCTAAACTCCGACAGCACGCAAGGGCAGAGTAGCAAGCTCCAATCCCCTTACCGGCTCCTTGACAACAATCCAAGGTTTACCGATAAGTGACCCCTGGCTCCTCGACAATGGTTAATCCGAGGTTTACCGTTTGTAATACGTACTGCCTGGCGTCGTTCCCAACGAGGGAGGAATGATCCCCTCACTGGTTCGGACACGAGCTCGTGTTTCTCCTTTAAGAGGAGCTTTCCCAGAATGTAACTGAAACAATTGGATTTGTTCTACTCAAGATAGACTATCTGTTTGGTTTTGTAGTCTTGGAGAGTTAAGTACTCACCTACTCCAAGACCCTAGCCTAAGCTATGTTGGTGCTTCAGAGCCCTAGAAAAATAAAGATTACTAGATTGATTTTAATTTAAGCGTTACTTTTAAGGTTGTTTCTTAAGTCAAAAGGTGATGGAAGTGAAACTAGTGGTGTGTTGACTCGACTCGAAACCACTACAAAATGCACCTAAAATGATTTATCCACTACTTTACTTTTTCGATGAATTGCTTAACTAAAAAGTTGAGAGAATGCAATCTTATAAAAGCAACTTCTTAATTGAAGACAATCAAAGAAACAATTCGTTTTTCTTTTCCAAGCATAAAAACATAACTTCTCTTTACATGCACGAAAAAACTCTTTTCTTCTTTTGAAAACAAAAAGCTACTTGAAACAAGACTTTTAAGAAGATGTTTTTGTATTTTTCTTTTAATAAAGCAAATAAATCTAATATAACCAAAAATCAATCTTAACAACTCTTAAAATCTATGAAAATGCACTCATAAGCAAACTAAAGGCAAATTTACTCTAAGCAATCTTAACGAGGCCAAAACTAACAATGATTATTTCTAAGGTGTTTTACTTGATCACAATCAAATCAAGGACTAGCTTATTGCAGAACCAAAAACTAGTCAAAACAAAATTCTAATCTTTTTGTCCTTTTTGAAAATGGAAATCAATACTTTAAAAACAAGCAATTCGAAATTTGACCCAAAACAACTCAAATGACAAGTTGCTCAAACAAGGAGACTTTACGGCAGGCTCAACTTCTAAGAAGGTTGACTAACCAGAGATATCTAAGGCTGGAACAACTTTCTAAGCTCAAAGTTACTACAAAGCCTTTCCAAAAATCAAACCCTAGGTCTAAACTTCGTTGAAAACCACTAAAACACTCAAAGCTCACAAAACCAGTTCAGGTAAGAATTCTTGACAGGGTACTAAAGGATCTGGGCAGAAAACACTAAGAAAAAACAAAATCTAAAAGTAATTTAAGGCAAAAATGGAATTTTCTTAACTTTTACAGGAAGACGCAGGTCAGCAGTTGTCACAGGTGCGACCCCGCACTGTGCAGTCAACAACAGCGCGTCCAAGGACGCACTGTGCAGCACACAGAGACTGCGTCTTTCTGGAAAAAGAAAGAAAAACTAAAGCCAACTAAAGCTACAGCTAAGCCACCCAAATACTAATTCTCACAGTCAAAAACCAGAAAATAAAAATGATTTTCTCAAAGCAAAGTTCATATAAAGGAAAAGACTCTCTCATTAATGGATTCCCCAGCGGAGTCGCCAATTTGTCACACGGAATCTGTCAAGGGTGCGGACACGACTGACCTTCCTAGAAGTCTATGACATTCTAATGACAAACAAGACAAAATGGAGTGATCTTTCTCTAAATACACCTTTTACAACATGAAAACTACAAGTGTTTAGGCTTACCTTATTCCAAAACGCTGTTGTTGAAGTCCGTTCTTGACGATCCGGATGAGCTCCTCCTTCAAGTCAATTCCTGCAACCACAAACAATCAAACAATTACCAAGCACTTGCATTTCATATAATAAAACATATATTCAACATGCAGACCAAGGAACACATGAAATAACTCATTAACACAAGCTATTGAGAAAAATAAACCAGTTTGTATTAATAACGAAACAAAGAAACTCTTACAACCTGGCCTTGGTGTTGTGCAAGTTCCTCCCAGGGTCCATCAAGGGTTTTCCTCTACTTTGACAAAGCTCACCCTCTCCCAAGTAGAATCAAGTGAAGACAATCTCTCCTCACAAAGGCTCTAATGGAAGACCTAAATCCTGCAGCATTTACCCAAAGAAAATGTATAGCTCCAACCTCCCTCCTTCTGGCTCAATGCCTTCATTTATAGTGCTGTAAAGAGGTTATTCAGGTCCACTATCAATGGGATCATCCCCCTCTATGGGTGGGATAGCTCCCTTATTGATGGGATAGGTTCCCCCTTAATAGAGATACATGAACCAACTGGAGGCGCATCCATTTCATCAAACCGACCTCTAGAATGTTCTAGAAGTAACCACAAGTAACTTTTTCAAGATAAAACTCGCGCATTTTGCCTTTTACAGAGGGACGCACCTGTCCCTTAACATACAGAGCGTCCATGGACGCATATTTTGTGAACATGGTCAGCGTCCCCGCAGGTAAGGCTAGAGAGAACCTGCGACCCCAGAGATAAACATGATTTTTACAAGACTTTCTCTCTTCTTTGAGTTTGAGATGGATAACAGAGGCATGAGACTTGCCTAAGAGGGTAGCATGACTTTGTTGATTGGAGCCATACTAACTGTAAGTAGTCAAGGTGACATTTTTTAGTGTAACAGTGCTACATGCAAAGATCATAGTGCATTTAAGTTACTCTGAGTGGGTGGCCAACTTAGTCCATGTTCGGAAAAAGAATGAAGAAATAAGGCTATGTGTAGATTTCCAGAATCTGAACAAGGCATCGTTGAAAGACAACTATCCACTGCCTAATATGTATTATATATTGTAGAGGGTGGTTGGCTTAGTCAGAATGTCCATGATGGATGGGTTCTCTAGTTACAACCAAGTGGGAGTCCACCCTAATGATAAAAAGAAGACTGCTTTAACCACTCCGTGAGGAACATTCATGTACTCTCGGATGCCTTTCGGTCTTATTAATGCAGGGGCCACATTTCAGAGAGCTATGCACATAGATTTCATGGGGAAGCAAGAAAAATTCATGGTGGTTTATTTAGATGATATCACAGTCTTTTCTAAGACCGATGAAGAGCACATCCTCCACTTGAATCTCACCTTTGAGAAATGTAGGAGGTATGGTCTTTCTTTGAATCCTAAGAAATATCAGTTTTCCCTTGGTGACGGGAAGCTACTAGGACACATAGTAGCACAAGAAGGTGTGAAGATAGATCCTTAACGAGTCGAAGCCATCTGTCATATTCCAATACCCACGAATAAGAAAGAGGTCCAATCCTTTTTGGGGAGAATAAATTTCTGGAGGAGGTTCATAACCAACTATGAAGAAATCATCAAGGGTATTACGGACATGCTTAAGAATGAAAATGAAGTAAAATGGAGCCTCGCCCCCTGAGATTCTTTCATTAGAATTAAAGAAGCTTTGTGTGAAGCCTCGGTATTAGTCAAGCCCGACTATTCAATGCCTTTCTATATCTTCTCTTTTGCTTCTCCGCATACTATTGCCGCAGTTTTTCTACATAATAATAAATATGGTTATGAATAGCCCATCGCCTTCTTCAGCCAAGTCTTGAGGGATGTTGAGATGAAATATAATATCTTGGAGAAACAAGCCTATGCACTAGTCAAGACTTTGAAGGAATTTCATATGTATGTGCTACAATCAGAAATCACAACATTTGTCCCAATGACAGCAGTCAAAGACATCCTGGTGCAAGGAGACAGCGAAGGAAAAAGGGGTAGGTGGATAGCAACAATACAAGAATATGAGCTAGACATAAATCCTACAAAGCTCATAAAATTCCAGGGGTTGGCCAAGGTTTTATCCGAATCTAATTGCCAAGCTTTAGGGATAAACCTGATAACAGAGGAAGGCAGACCAGAGGATCATCAGAGTTATCAGAGTGGGATTAAAACATCTGAGCAGAAGATCTATACTAAATATGAGGGATCACCCTAGTATAAGAACACCATTCATTATCTCTTATTCCTAAGGTGCCTTCTGGGGCTGGATAGATCCAAATATATAAATATGAGATTGAAAGCGCCAAAATATATCATATTCAATGGTATACTATACTGGAAGGACCCAATGAGAGTATTGTTGTTATGTCTAGTAGAGGGCGAAACCCATAAAGTGTTCGAGGATTTTCACGGAGGAGTTTGTGGAGGTCACTACAGCTAGAAGACCACAACACACCAAATTTTTGCAGAAAGAAAAAAAAATTCTCCTCTCCCCCTGATTCTAGTGCATGTGGAAGAAAATTTTAGACAGTGGGGACTAGACTTCATAGGAGAAATAAACCCACCTTCCAGTGGCTAACACAAGTGGATATTAATGGCCACAAATTATTTCACCAAGTGGGTAGAGGCCATCCTAGCTAGAAAAACTATAGACTCAGTGGTAATCAAGTTTATGGAGGAAAACATATTATCTTGCTTTGGTTATACTATCAAAATTATCGCTGACAATGCTCAGGCCTTCAAATCTACCAAATTCACTAGTTTCTGCTAGAAATTCAATATTACCACTGGGCACTCCACTACCTATTATCCTCAAGGTAATGGCTTGGATGAGACCTCAAACAAAATTGTGGTGAGGGTATTGAAGAAGACCATCGTCGAGAATCAGAGGAACTAGGACTCCCAACTAGAGTTTTCCATATGGGCCAACTGAGTAACTCCCAAACAATCCATGGGGAAATCACCTTTTGAGCTAGTGTATGGTAAGGATGTAGTCTTCCCGATCCAATTAGAGATGTTGGTGGAAAAGTTACTACAAGAAGTTGAGGAAGAGCCAAATGCCTTGACACAAAGGATAAATCAGTTGGTCGAGCTTCATGAAAACAGAGAACAGGTGGGGCCAAATTTTCGAATTACCAACAAAATATGAAATCCCTATTTGACAAGAAGGCCAAGGATCAACCTCTACAACGAGGATATTTAGTTCTCTGATGGGACGTCCGATGGGAAGACAAAGGAAAACACGAAAAATTCGATCCGCTATGGTTCGACCCTTTCAATATTGCAGAAGAGAGAGGAAATAACACACACATGCTTGAAAATCTAGATGATGAATCACTGGAACTTCCGGTAAATGGTCAATTCCTCAAACTCTATTTCCAAAACTAGAGCTACCTATATTGCACTCATTGTAAATACGAGTGTGTGTATTGTAATTGTTATATGAAATTTCCAGTTTATGTTGAAAATTCCACTTTCACATAATTATTGTTTGTTTAGAAAAGACTCCATGCCCAAAGGAGAAGTTCACAGTTTGCAAGTTCTCAACACCTTGCTAGCAAGGCACTGTCTCCAGGTGGAGCCAATGTTGTCACCTTCTAAATACAGAGTTCTAGTTGTACAAAGAGTACCAAAGAACATATAGGTTTGCATCCACATTCCAAGTCACTGAACTCTCAAAATTAAATCGGATCCTCTCCACTAGATAGTTTTCAGAAGAATATTTCCAGTGGTAGGTGGAAGTACAAAAATAGACTCCTGGATCAGAAGTTAGAGCAGATTGAAGATACCCCTTCAAATCCAAAAGACAAAGGAGAAATGGCTAAGGGTCAAGCTCATCGCAAATCATAATCGTAGTTCCCTAACATCAGAAGTGGGGGAGGACACAACAAAACTGTAATGGAGAGATCATCAATATTGGTGGTCGCAAAATTCAAAGATCCAAGGTGCATCATATCGACGGGAATTCAAAGTGCAATAGAAAGGGGCAGAGCTCTTTTATCATAAAGTCGACGATCGGTGGGTCCAACATACCATTCTTAAGGAATTGTAGGGGAATACACTGATAGTGTTAAAGCACCAAAGGAGGTTCGATGCCGATTTACAAAAGAAATCAGTTGAAAAACCAGAGGCAGATGCACCTTTTCTCTCTCCTCCAGGGGGCCACGTGGCAGAATACCATTGGTCCAAATGAATACACATGGCAGTTGACATCAACATGACGTGGCAGTATGGAGGACACGTGGCACACAGATTTGGAATTTTTAGGGGTCCTATGGGGGCGTATCTAGGTGACACGTGTCACCACTCAGGAGCTGCCACATGGCATTGATGATTTCATCAATCCCAGGGTCCCTCCTCTATCATCAAATAAACACCCCCCATCTCTGAATGACCTAGATTGACTCTGGTAGATCAACGGCTCCCAGACCTTTTCATGCCCCCCATAATGTCTCCCTTTATCAGCAAGGGGGGTCGAAAAATAGTTTTACCCACCAAGCCCCGTCGCTACATGTCCCTCTCATATCATTTTCAACCCCCTAGCTTACCACTTACCACTCATGCCCCCCTCCAAAAACCACTCATCCTCACACTCTCTCCCACATTACAATTGCAATACCCCAGTGGGCGCAATATCGCAGATCGACGATGACAAGGGTTAAGGGGAGATATCAAAGGAAAAGAATTATAAACCACCCGTGTGCGGGATTCTATGTAACAAAGGAAGAAGACACCCGGAGGGGAGTCCAAAGGCCCTAGTGCCCAAAGGACTAAGAACTTGATCACAGCCACTGGTCACATGAAGCAAAGGGGGCTAAAGTGGATCTGGAAGCCCTGTCCTATAAAATATTTTCAGTGAGAAATCCCAATATGAGAACTCTGCAACCAGGCAGTATAGAACTTTAAAGGCATGGTGGATTGGCAACTGTGACATTTAATAAGGAAGATGGAGCATTCAAAATTGGCATGGGCTGATCCAGAAAGGCCCTCTATGACACGGAACCAGGGTTGACGCTGATAGAAGTAAACAAGGACTTGGTAGCTCGAGGAAGACGATGATCCAACATGGTGCCCCCATATAGAGGGAAGATGAAGTACCACACAGGGGTCCTCTTCTTCATTACTGCGGCATGAAACTGATAGTGCCCACTCCCAGCTTTGAAGGATGAATGGTTCAATCAGTAAAGGAAAAAATGACAGGAGTCGGCTGAGCAACACAGGAGGCCATACTGTGAGAAAACTAAAACCTAAAGCAAAAGCGATCACAAGGATGGGAATGAAGATATTTTTTTAACATTGTTCATCTGATTGATTAAATGATTTGTTATCCTGTAATTTGATTCCCTTTAATGAGGAAATTAATATTTTGTAATGCTTTTGTGCCATAGATCCATCCCTGACTGAGACAGCTAGTCTACCTGGCAACTAAGACTCGACCGAAGATATTTTGACGTAATGAATGTTCAATGCTACTCCTCTCCAGATAAATAGGGGAAAACAACACTTTACAAAGGTTCAAAAATCCTAAATAAAACGCTACATGTTATTTTTAGACGGTACGACTTTTTAATACAGTTCTTTCAGAATATCAAAGAAATGGTGGTGATTACCCCTTCGAGTATTACAATATGTTATCCCTTTGTTTAAAACCCATTATGTTCATGCTTCTTCTCTGAATTCATGCAATCATAGCTGCTAGATATTTCATATTTCCTCATAGATTCATTTGTATTGAATTATTAATGCATGTGCCTGCATGGATTGTTGAGATTATATCTTTAAAATTGCGCCTCATGAATCCTAGCATTCACTCTCTTTTTTGTCCATTATATCTACTTGTAACTCAAATAAGTGTAGAAATTATTGATGCATCAATCTCTATGTGATAAGTGTAGAATTATTGACATTTTAAGCTTTATATGATGAGTTACTCATTCTCCTTATCCTCTCTCATAACTCTACAAAAGCTTATTAAACTGTAAGTCCTTGAACTACTCAGCCTCCATTGTTTTATGCATATATTTCTGCGATTTTTACATGAGAAGAATACCAAAAATTCATGGCTTACTCCTTTAGATGAATGAACCAACCCATTCCACTTACATATATACATATACAAAATATATGTGATGTCTCCAATCTCTTGAGAACCATACGAGACACACAGAATCTTGATGTGCCCAGGCACTGGTATTGTAAGCAATCTGATGCTATCTCTAGTAGCCACAACACAATCCTTGTTGCAATGTGCCATTGGACCATGGTTGACCTTGAATGATTTTTATATCGAGACAATTTTTGTCACATGTGACGTTAGACCATGGTTGAGCATGTTTTTTTCATATTCAAACAATCTTTTTCATAATGCAACATTGGACCATGGTTGACCATCATTGATTTTGATAAACCGTGGTTGACCATGGTTTCCCATGATTGATATTATAAACCCAAGGGAATAATAAAAACAAGGGATTAATACTAAAAACCCAAGAGATATGAACCCAAGAGAATAATATTAGACCCGGCGGAATAATATAAATTGAAGGTATATAAACCCTAAGATAAATATTATAAATCCTAAAATAAACATGGTAGACCATGGTTGGCCATGGTTTACTTTCATGTAGAGACAATTTTTGTCACCGATTTGATGTTGGACCATGCTCGCCCATGGTTGAACCCCTAGATTAATAAACCCTTAGATTGTCACAATGCAACATTCAACCATAGTTGACCATGCTTAATTTTCATATTGAGGAAACCTTTGTCACAATGCGACGTTGGACCATGGTTGATTTTCATATTGAGACAATCTTTGTCACAATGTGACATTGGACCATGGTTGACCATGATTTATTTTATAAAACATGGTTTTCCATGGTTGATTTTCATATTGGGACAATCTTTATCACAATGCGATGTTGGACTATGCTCGACCATGCAGTGAACCCTTAAATTAATAAACATAAGGGCTTGATATTATAAACCCAAGAGAATAATAAATCCAAGGGATTAATACTATAACCCCAAGGGATTATGAACCCAAGAGAATAATATTAAACCCAAGGGACTAATATTATAAACCCAAGGTATATAAAGCTTAAGATAAATATTATAAACAGAAAAATAAGGTTGCCCATGGTTCACTATGTTTGATTTTATAAAATATGGTTAATCATGGTTGGCCGTCGTTGACGATGATTGACCATGATTGATGTTATAAACCAAAGGGAATAATAAACCCAAGGGATAAATACTAAAAACCCAAGGGATTATAAACCGAAGGGAATAATATTAAACCCAAGGGAATAATATAAAACCTAAGATAAATATTATAAACCCATAAATAAACACAATTGACCATGGTTGGATTTCATATTGTGACAATATTTTTCACAATGAAATGTTGGACCATGCTTGACCATGGTTGAACCCTTAGATTGTCACAATGCAACCTTGGACCATGGTTGTCCATGCTTGAACATAATTGATTTCCATATCAAGACAATATTTGTCACAATGTGACACTGGACCATGGTTGACCATGATTGATTTTCATATTGAGACAAACTTTGTCACAAAGCGACGTTGGACTATGGTTGACCATGATTGACCAAAGTTGACCTTCATTGATTTTATAAAACATGGTTAAATGTGGTTAGCCATGATTGACATTATAAACCTAAGCAAATAATGAACCCGAAGGATTAATACTAACAAACCAAGGGATTATAAACCCATGGGAATAATAAACCCCAAGGGATTAATACTAAAACCCCAAGGGATTATGAACCCAACATAATAATATTAAACAAGGCATTAATATTATAAACCCAAGGTATATAAACCCTAAGATAAATATTATAAACCTAGAATAAACATGGTTAACCATGATTTATTTTTATATTGAGACAATCCTTGTCACAATGCGATGTTGGACCTAAAAATTAAAAACTAACACCCTTGGAATTAGCCTTTTTAGAATTTGGAATGTTTATAGATCTAAGTTTCTTTATTGCACTTGTGAATGGTGATATGGAAAATTTTCACAGGCAGCTACCTTCTTGGCCTTCCCACTTCACATTTCCTATAATTCAATTTTCCTTTTGTGGCTCTGAATCTTTTGTCTTGATTGGAAGGTGAGGCACCAATCACATTCATTTATGTCATCTAATTTCAGCTGATCAAAGTACAAACTTCTACAATATATTCAAGATTTTATCCATAATGCACATTTCATAATTAAAATAACTAATTTGTATAATACGATACAGAATGACTATAATGGAATACAAAATTATTATGAGACAAAGAACTCACATGTGTTGAAATCAGTGGTGGCATCTCACGAGGGCTTCATTGGGGGAGAAATACCATACCATGTGGGTTTATATTAGTGAATATATATTGAGGAAAAAATGATATAATATATTGAGCATATCATAGGGGGTAAAGGGCTTTTATATTGGTAGGTATCATCAAAATTGGATCTCTCACCATCCATCCAAGTGTCATGAAGCACTCCCTTGCAAGTCAACAACTTATATACCTTGAATAAAGTGGAATTTCTAGATCTCATGGTACAAAACCCTGTTTTTGAGAATATGCGCATTTTTTCTAAACAAAATCCGCACATGTGCAATTTCTTCCACTATAAATTGCACATATTTCTACTCTGTCTTCCACTATAAATTGTGAAGGTAAATCAATATAAAGTAAAAATAGAAACTGAGATCTAGAAGCATTGTTGGGCGAATAATTCCCAACAGAAAACCTCGAACTCATGTTTATTTTAGCCTAACCTTATTTTTATGGAACTAATTCCCATTCTTCAAGGAGCCCTTATCTCTTTTTTAGTGGATCTCATTGTTGGACTAAGGATCTCAAACTAATTCCTTTTGGCCTATTAATCAAGCCATAGGTGGGGGAGTTGAGGGAGGTTGCTGAGAGTAAGTTTACGCTGAGGGAATTAGGTTGGATAGCTTATCATTGTTGGAGATGATTGAGATCAATGAGAGGAGCTTCACAACATCAAGACAGGTTTGTAGCTCCTTTATGTTTCTGAAATTAATAAAAACAAGCATTTCTTCTCACTGCATTGTTTAATGGATTAATTGATGAATTGCATTGATGGTTTATGTTATTAACATTCTTCTACTAGAATGATGTTATTTATATTTGTCCATTGGAATTATGTTTTTTACTAGTCTCCTTGATCACTAATTTGAATTATTGAATCATTTATGTTGCTTATGTGTTTAATCCTTTGTTGTTTCCATGTGTTTAGGTCTAAATTCAAGCATGGAGGAGTTGCACTAAAGCAGAAAGGGGGATCTTCATCAAGCATGTCGTAATAAGGTATGAATTTCCTTTTCTCACCTTGTTAGCTTATGATTTAAGAAAATATAGATTCAGTGAAGGAATTAGCTTGATTGTTTGTTTGTTTCTAGTTCTCTTTAGGATGTAGGGAGAATTCTCTTGTCCGCAAGAGGGATTTGTCCGCTATAAAAAATTGGCGACTCCACTCGGGAACACCCTGTTCTCTTCGATCTCCTTATTTTTTATTCTCGAACCCTTTTTGATAGATATATCTAAGTCTTGACAAGTTAATGATGTTTTTGATTTTGTGATTTGTTTGGATAATTTTTTATTTTTTCTTTAAGTTTCTCTACCTGTGTGGTTTCTGTTTAGAAACACAACGCAGATCTGCACGTATTACCTTTAGCAACAGTGTGCACGTGCATTGTACTATACTGTCTACCTATGCATACTCTGAGATTTTTTTTGAAAAAATATATTTTCCTCTTATTGAAATCTAAATTTTTTGTTTTTTAAGGTTTCATTACATTTGTCTATGACTCCAGTCAGTCTTTGTGTGTTTGATCGAGTTTTGTGAAGGATTTTCTTGATATTTTTCAATTGTCAAGGATTGAAATATAGGGTTTCTCAAGAATTAGTGTTTTGATGAGATGTCATTCTTGCGCTGCATTGAAAACATAAGTCAATTTTATTCCAGTACTGAAGTTTAATCAGAATTACACTTTAAGCGCCAATTTCATAATATCCATTCAAGCATATTCATTTTAAGGATTTCATTGGGTGTTTTGAATTTGATTTCCTTTTATCATTGCTCAGAGATTTGTCTAACGATTTTTTCATGTTTTTGCTTTCATTTTTGCAAAAACAAATTCCCCTCAATCGTCTGGGGGGGGGTTGAACTGTGTTTGAGTTTTTTCACCTTTGAGTATAATTATTTTCTGATCTTTAGAATTTTCACTTGATTTCCTTTATTTACACTTGATTGGTTCTTTAGTTGTATTAGTGAAGGGAAATAGTCTTGTTGTTCTTTCATTGATTTGGAATCATCTTGTGTTTGAAGAATTATCTTGCAAATACTACATTTGCATGGTTAGAATTCTCATTTCATGAAACAAATTTGTGCATAGATTACGTTTTCATGGTAATGAAAATTGTGCATAGATTAGATTTGCATAGTTTTCAAGAAAATTGTACATAAATTACATTGTGTGGTTTGCAATTTAGAGCTTTGAATTGCATTGAATTTTTTTAGAAGTGGTACAATCTGGAGTTAATATTTTAAAGAAGAACCTCTTACTTACTCTAGCTAGAATTCATCGAAATGAAGATATTACAAATTTCATATTTGATGCATTAGAGTTTTGAGTCAAATCATAATACCATCTGTTTCACATCCATTTACCCTTTGAGTAAATATAATCTTAATAACACAATGTTAATAAAATTCATTTATAATTTTTATTATCTTTAGGGCTCTTTCCACCTACAATAGATTAGGTTGTAAGGCTTTGGAATAGGGAAGGAAGTAAAATTTCCAAAGCTACAAACAAACAATAGAATCTTGAATTATGGAGAGAAATTCAATTATTTCAGTTTTGCTCTGGGAATATTTTCTTATTCATGAGTTAAGCATGAGATCATGTTGGATATGATGAAGTGGTCGTACCCAATTCATTGGCTATGATATAGTGATTGGAACGTATTACAACGATTCTGAAAGGTACTTGGGGTCACTTGAAAGTAAACCTCCCATTAACCACATTGAGGAGCTTTCAAGGGGATTGAGATTTGTTACCTTTCCCTTGCGTGTATGTCTGATCTACGACTACCCCCCCAAAAAAAAATTATTGCAGTGGGTAAACTTTGTGACCATAATCCTAGGGATCTACCTAAGGTGATGAAAGAGGGAAGGTCCTTTTGTACCTGGAACAGACATTGACTAGACTCACTTAGACTTTTTGGAGGGTAATCTTTGCTCGAGATGGCATAAGTGAAGTTACTTGCACCACACTATTTCATTAAGAAGGTTGTTAGGGTAACTGGTTCAAAACATTCAAATCTATAAATATTTTCAATTTGATCTCTGCAACATTAGATTTCATCACCAACTAGTAAATATTGATATTTTTCAAAGGTGAGTTTGTATGGTTTCAATTCCTATATTTTTTAGCATTATAAAGTTATCGATAAAGACCTCCCTTTTAACAGGAACCTTAATCCTTTCCCTAATTTTGCAAATGTCAATCCTCCTTATATGGCTACATTATCACTTCCCAAATTCATGATAGGTTTACCTATATGGTTGTTATCAACTTCTTTAATTCCAGATATTCCAAATGTACCAGCTCAATCGATCTTTTCACCTCAACTGGGTTATCCTTCTCAACACCACTAACCTACTGTTGACCTATTACCATAGGTGAAAGTCCAAAAATAGACTCTTGGATCAGAAGTTAGAGCGGATTGAAGATACCCTTTTAAAGTTAGAAGACAAAGGAAAAATGGCTAAGGGTCAGGCTCATCATAAATCACAATCGTAGTTCCCTAGCAGTAGCACTAGGGGAGGACACAACAAAACTGCAATGGAGAAATCGCTGATATTGGCGGTCGCAAAAGTCAAAGATCCAAGGTGTGACATATCGGTGATCGATGGGATATCAAAGTGCGGTACAAAGCGGCAGAGCTCTGATATCAGCAAATCGAAGATCAACGGGTCCAATGGAGCATTCTTAAGGAATTGCGAGCGAATACGTTGATAGTGTTAAAGCAACAAGGGAGGGCCAATGCTGATTTACAAAGGAAATCAGTTGAAAAACTAGAGGCAGGTGCGCATTTTCTCTCTCCTCTAAGGGGCCCACATGGCAGAATACCATTGGTCCAAATGAATACACATGGAAGTTTACATCAGCATGACGTGGCAATACGGAGGACATATGGCATGCAGATTTGGTATTTTCAGGGGTCCTATGGGGGCATATCTAGGCGACATGTGTCACCACTCAGGAGGTGCCACATGACATTGAATGCCTCATCAATCCCATGCTCTCTCCTCTGCCATCAAATAAACACTCCCCCATCTTCGAACGACCTAGATTGACTCCACTAGATCGACAACTCCTAGGTGTTTTCGCCCCCCCGGCCATGTTTCCCTTTATCAGCGGGGGGGGGGGGATCCGAAAAAACGGTTTCCCCGTCAGGCCCTGATGCTACATGTCCCTCTCATATCATTTCACACCCCCTATCTTACCACTTACCACTCATGTCCCCCTCTAAAAACCACTCATCCTCACACTCTCTCTTGTATTGTGATTGCGATACCCCGGGTGGGCCCAATACCGCAGATCGATGATCACAAGGGTCAAGGGGAGATATCAAAGGCAAAGCATTGTAAACCACTGATGTGTAGGATTCTATGTAACAAAGGAAGAAGACCCCCAAAGGGGAGTCCAAAGGCCCTAGCACCCAAAAGACTAAGCACTTGGTCATAGCCCCTGACCACATGAAACAAAGGGGGCTAAAGTGGATCTGGAGGCCCTGTCCTGTAAAAGATTTTTAGTGAGAAATCTCGATATGAGAACTCCGTGACCAGGTAGTACAAAACTTTAAAGGAGCAGTGGGGTTAGCAGCTGTGGCATTTAATAAGGAAGATGGAGCATTCAAACTCGGCATGGGATGATCTAGAAAGGCCCTCTGTGACATGGAACCATGGTCGACACTGATAGAAGTAAACAAGGACTTGGTAGCTCGGGGAAGACTTGATGATCTAGCATGGTGCCCCCATACAGAGGCAAGACAAAGTACCGCCCAGGGATCCTTTGCTTCAATACTGTGGCATGAAACTGATAGTTCCCACTCCAAGATTTGAAGGGTGAATGGTTCAAGCAGTAAAGACAGAAATGACTGGAGTCAGCTGAGCAACAAAGGAGGCGACACTGTGAGAAAACTACAACCTGAAGTAGAACTGATCACAGGGATGGGCATAAATATATTTTGTTAACATTGTTCATCTAATTGATTGACTGATTTTTTTATCCTGTAATGTGTAGCCATTTAATGAGGCAATTAATATTTTGTAATTATTTTGGGCCACAGAACCATCCTTGGCTGAGACAGCTAGTCAACTTGACAACTGAGACTTGACCGAAGATATTTTGATGTAATGAATGTTCAATGCTCCCCCTCTCAAAATAAATAGGGGAATGCAACACTTTACAAAGGTTCAGAAATCCTAAAGAAAATGCTACATGTTATTTTCAGACGGTATGAATTTATAATACAAATCATAATATCAAAGAAATGGTGGTGATTCCCCCTTCGAGTATTATAGTATGTTATCCCTCTGTTTAAAACCCATTATGTTCATGTTTCTTCTCTGAATTCATGCAATAATAGCTGTTAGAAATATTTCATATTTCCTCACAGATTCATTTGTATTGACTTATTAATGCATGTGCATGTATGGATTAATGAGATTATATCTTTAAAATTACACTTCATGAATCCTAGCATTCACTCTATCTTTTGTCCATTATATCTACTTGTAACTCAGATAAGTGTAGAAATTCTTGATGCATCAAGCTCTATGTGATAAGTGTAGAATTATTGACGTTTTAAGCTCTATTTGATGAGTTACTCCTTCTCCTTATCCTCTCTCATAACTTTGTAAAAGCTTATTAAACTGTATCTCCTTGAACTACTCGGCCTCCACTGTTTTATGCATATATTTCTATGATTTGTACATGAGAAGAAATACCAGAAATTCATGGCTTACTCCTTTAGATGAATGAACCAACCCATTCCACTTAAATATACACATATATCTAATATATGTGATGTCTCCTATCTCTTGAGAATCATACAAGACACACAGAATCAAGATGTGCTGAGGCACTGGTCTTGTAAGCAATTTGAGGCTGTCTCTGGGATCGATAACATCTTCTAGTGCCATTGCTGGGTAAATTATTAAAGGATTTCCCCCTAGGATATCACAAGTTGAGAACTCTTTCTGTAGGTGAGCAAAGGCATTCTGATTGCATCCATATCACCTTGGCGACTCCACAAACCCCATTACCATTTATCATCCTGAATTAAAAAAAAACTCACTCTCACTCATATACCTCTCAGTAGAAAGCCCCATTCGTATCTAACTCGAAGAAGTTAATTTTTAGGAAGGTGTGGAAGGAGAAAACTCCTACTACCTGCGCTACCATCCCATTAGTCTCTAAAGCCTCCTCATCCAGCTCTCAACCCGATGTTAGTAACTATTCAGGAATTACTCCTAAAACCCTTACATACCCTGCTTTTAGTCTAGCCACTCCTACCACTATGTTTTTGGCCCAAGTTCCTCAGGAAAATCTAAATCCCCCTCCATTAATCCAGATGGATCTTCCGAGTTTTTTGCTAAATAAATATGCTCCTCTTAATTTACCTCAGCCCCTAAGTGATATGCCCCAGGACTAGCTAAAGCTTCTGCTTAGGCTCAATGGGGAGGATGAAAAAACTGCATAGAGACACATTGAAACATTATGTGCCTTTGTTGAGAATCTAAATGTAGAACAGATGGATGTGGTCATGAGACTTTTTGTACAATCCCTTGATGGAGAAACCAGAAAATGGATTAAAGCCCTACCCAATGCCTCCATCACTACCTGGGAGGAACTTGAAAACTCTTTCACACAAAAATGGGGTGAAAAGCGAAATCATGTGTACCTCCTCATAGAGTTTAACGTTGTAAGGAAGAATCGAAAAGAGGATATATCAAAATTTATAAAAAGGTTCAATAAGCAGTATAATAACCTGTCGGGTGAGATAAAGCCTCCTCCAGCTGCTACTCAAGTATCCTTTTTAGGAGCCTTTGAATACGACTTTGGTTTTACTCTAAGGGAAAGGAAGTCTCTAACTTTAGATCAACTCCAAATCAATGCGCTAGAGGTGGAAGAAAATTTCACCTCAGCCAGGAAGTCAAGAGGAAAGAAGGAACCTACTGAGAATAAAAGAGGGAAAGAAGAGGCATCCTCCTCTGGTCAAGCTAAAGAATCACCAGACCTGAAGTGGGATGAACTGGATAAAATCATAAGGAGTCTAGCACATAAGGTTGGAAAGCTTAAACTTGAGAACAAGAGTCTCTACAAATAGAATTATCAAGGAAACAACCAAGGTTATAACCAACAATATAGAAGGCCTCCATTGCAGATACTTCCAAGGGAAATAAAGGAATATCTCCACCAGATTCCTCATCCCCTATATTTAGAAGATGATCCTGATGAACGATCATCGGATACACATGAGATGCAGGGAAAATTGTATTCCACTTTCTCTAAAGAAGAACAGGAAAATATGACTCACCAGGAGACTAGTCATGATAGAGAAGCAACAAAAAATATGGAGGATATATATTATTATTGTAAACAGTTCACATATTTCATGCAAGCACAACCCCACCGAAAGTATGATCTAATATCTTCAAGAAAGAGGTCAAGGGAACTAGAACAACAAGAGGGAATTTCTCCCCACGTTATTCCCTAAGTACCAGATAAAGGGAAAGGTAAGTTGAATCCTGACTCTTCCAAGATAAAAGTCCCCTCAAAAAAGGAAAGCAATAGTTCCGAGGGACACTCAAAAAAGGAGGCACATGTTCTGCAAAAAACTGTTGGTGGTAAGGAAGGAGAAGCAGAACCAGGAGGTATAGAAAAAGTTCAAGCTACATTCAATAATTAGAAGGAGTTTGAAAAGGTAAAGATTCTTGTTCCTCTAATTGGGATTCTAAAGTAGTCTGCTTATAAAGATCAAGTCTCTCAATTCATGCATCCATCTGCCTCAACACCAACCCATGACAGTATAAATATTTAAGAAGAGAGGCCAATGGTTATTTTCGGGCCACATTTGGAAGAACTCGATCCTTCTACTACACCCTTCTATGTGACCGTAGTAATCCACGACCTCTTAGTGCATAATTGCATGTTGGATTCCAAAGCCTCAAACAACCTCATGCCATTAGCAGTGATGGAACAGTTGGGCTTGTAGATCACCAAGCCCTACAAGAACCTATACTCCTTTGACTCTAAGAGGGTGAATTTCTTGGGAATGATAAAGGATCTAGTAGTAAACATGGCTCAGATCCCTGTGAAGAATTTGGTAATGGAGATAGCAGTGGCAGACATTCCCCCTCAATTCAGCATTCTCCTATCTAGATCTTGGGGTTATAAGGTAGGGGCCTCTATCAAGTTAGATCATACTTATGCCACTATTCCCATGTTTGGAGGCAAACAAAGGAGGTTGTACAAAGAGTCTAGGTTTGTAAAAACTGTGACCCCAACTAAAGGCTAAAAAAATTCCCCAGTGCATGGAAAAGAAAGAAACCTCTCCTGCCTATTCTTAGAAGAAGATGAGACCATCTTAGAAGAAACATCAGTACACTTAAAAAGGCAGCTAGAATTACAGCACACAAATGAAAAAAAATTATGGAAATTATATTTTGACGGGGCAAATTCCAAAGATGGAATCAAGCAGGAGTATTGTTGGTATCTCCTGAGGGAAACTTGATACCCCTCTCATTCAAGCTAGATTTTGAGGTGATCAACAACGTAGTGGAGTATGAAGCATTACTCCTTGGGTTACAAATGACAAAGAATATGAATATTGAATGCTTGATGGTCTATGGAGACTTGGAGCTAGTCGTAAGGCAGATCAGAAATCAGTGCTAGGCCAAACAGCCCAAACTGAGGACCTACTAGAATGAAGTGTGGGATTTAATTGATAACTTCTTCCTAGCCTTTAACATTCAATTTCTTCCTAGAGAAGGAAACATAATGGCTGACTCCCTTGCAGTAGCAGCAAGCAGTTTCAGGCCCCCTCAAAATCCACTCCTCAGGTATGAGGTGGAAGTTAGGTACAAACCCTCTATACCTAATAATGTCAAGCACTGGATGGTATTCGAAGACGGTGAGCAGGTGAAAATATTTATGGAATTCATTGGGTAGTTTGATAACTCCACCATACATCAAGAAGTAGAAGAAGTAGATCAAGAAACCGCTTCATGGGAAGACACCGTGGCTAGGCGCAAAATTCTATGACTGAAAGGGAATACCATCCCTCATGGACTAGTCCCACTGGAAAATATTTTTAATAAGGATGATGTAACCTCCAAACCCATGGATCTAGAGATAGATGATCAAGTGGAAGATTGCAATATTGACTCAGAGGAGGAACCCCAGATGATCAAGATATCAAAAGGAATCCCCTTGCAATACAAACAAACGTATTTAAATCTATTAAAAACCTACAAGGATGTTTTTGCTTGGTATTATGAGGATTTGAAAGCATTTGATACTAATATCATACAACATAAGATTCCTCTAAGGGCTAGAATAAAACCATGCGAGTAGAAACTCAGGTAGATAAATCCACTCTTACTCCCCTCCATTGAAAAAGAAGTGAGGAAGCTGCTACAGGAAAAGATCATAGTGCATTTAAGGTACTCTGAGTGGGTGCCCAACTTAGTCCTTGTCCGAGAAAAGAACGAAAAAATAAAGATATGTGTAGATTTTCAGAATCTAAATAAGGCGTCATTGAAATACAACTATCCGTTGCCTAAGATGGATTATATTGTAGAAGGTGGTTGACTTAGTCAGAATGTCCATGATGGATGGGTTCTCTGGTTACAACCAGGTGGGAGTCCACCCTGATGATAAAAAATAGACTGCTTTCACCACTCCATGAGGAACATTCTTGTACACTCGCATGCCTTTTGGTCTTATTAATGTAGGGGCCACATTTCAGAGAGCTATGTACATATATTTCATAGGGGAGCAAGACAAATTTGTGGTGATTTATTTAGATGATATCAAAATATTTTCTATGACTAATGAAGAGCACATCCTCCACTTGAATCTCACCTTTGAGAAATGCAGGAGGTATGGTCTTTCTTTGAATCCTAAGAAATATCAGTTCACCCTGAGTGAGGGGAAGCTACTAGGACACATAGTAGCGCAGGAAGGTGTGAAGATCGATCCTTAATGAGTCGAAGCCATCAGTCATATTCCACTACCCAGGAATAAGAAAGAGGTCCAAGCCTTTTTGGGGAGAATAAATTTCTTAAGGAGGTTCATACCCAACTATGCATAAATCGTCAAGGGTATTATGGACATGCTTAAGAAGGAAAATGAAGTAAAGTGGAGCCTTTCTCCCTGACATTCTTTCATTAGAATTAAAGAAGCTTTGGTTGAAGCCTTGGTACTAGTCAAGCTCGACTATTCAACACCTTTCTATATCTTCTCTTTTTCTTCTCCGCATACTATTGTCGCGGTTTTTCTACATAAGAATAAATATGGTTATGAATAGCCCATCGCCTTCTTCAGCCAAGTCCTGAGGGATGTTGAGATGAAATATAACATCTTGGAGAAACAATCCTATGCACTAGTCAAAACTTTGAAGGCATTTCGTATGTATGTGCTACAATTAGAAAAATGGGTAGGTGGATCCCAACGACAACAACAAAAGACATCCTGGTGCAAGAAGACAACGAAGGAAAAAGGGGTAGGTGGAAAACAACAATACAAGAATATGAGCTAGACATAAAGCCTACTAAGCTCATAAAAGGCCAGGGGTTGGCCAAGGTTTTATCCGAATCTAATTGCCAAGATTTAGGGATAAACCTGATAGCAGAGGAAGGCAGACCAGAGGATAATCAAAGTGGGAATAAAACATTTGAGAAAAATATCTATAACAAATATGAGGGATCACCCTAGTATAAGAACATCATTCATTATCTCTTATTCCTAAGGTTCCCGCTGAGGCTGGATAGGTCCCAATATCGAACTCTGAGATTGCAAGCGCAAAAATATATCATATTAAATGGTCTACTCTATTGGAAGGACCCAATTGGAGTATTACTATTATGTCGAGTAGAGGGCGAAACCCATAAAGTGTTCGAGGATTTTCACGAAGGAGTTTGTGGAGGTCACTACAGCTGGAAGACCGCAACACACCAAATGTTTGCTAAAAGGAAAAAACTTTCTCCTCTCCCCCTAATTCTAGTGCATGTGGAAGAACCTTTCAGACAGTGGGGACTAGACTTCATAGGAGAAATAAACCCACCTTCTAGTGGCTAACATAATTGGATATGAACGGCCACATATTATTTCACCAAGTGGGTAGAGGCCATCGCAGCTAGAAATTCTACAGACTCAATGGTAATAAACTTAATGGAGGAGAACATATTATATTTCTTTGGTTGTCCTATCAAAATTATCACTAACAATTCTCAGACCTTCAAATCTACCAAATTCACTAGCTTCTGCCAGAAATTCATAATTATCACCCGGCACTCCACTACCTACTATCCTCAAGGTAATGGCTTGGCTGAGTCCTCAAACAAAATTGTGGTGAGGGTGTTGAAGAAGACCATCACCAAGAATCAGAGGAACTGGGGCTCCCAACTTAAATTTTCCCTATGGGCCAACCGAGTAACTCCCAAATGATCCACGGGGAAATCACCTTTTGAGCTAGTGTATGGTAAGAATGCAGTCTTCCCGATCCAATTAGCGATGATGGTCGCGAAGTTATTGAAAGAAGCTGAGGAAGAGCCAAATGCCTTGACACGAAGGATAAATCAGTTGGTTGAGCTTCATGAAAACAAATAACGAGTGGGGGCCAAATTGTTGAATTACCAAGAAAATATGAAATCCTTGTTTGACAAGAAGGCCAAGGTTCTACCTCTTCAATGAGGAGATTTATTTCTTCGATGGGATGTCTGACGAGAAGACAAAGGAAAACATGGAAAATTCAATCTGCTATGGTTCAACCCTTTCAATATTGCAGAAGAGAGAGGAAATAACACATACATGCTTGAAAATCTAGATGGTGGATCGCTGGAAATTTCGGTAAATGGTCAGTTCCTCAAACTCTATTTCCAAAAATAGAGCTACCTATATTGCACTCATTGTAAATATGAGTGTGTGTATTGTAATTGTTATATGAAATTTCCAGTTTATGTTGAAAATTCCACTTTCACAGAATTATTGTTTGTTTAGAAAAAACTCCATGCCCAAAGGAGAAGTTCATAGTTTGCAGGTTCGCAACACCTTGCTAGCAAGGCACTGTCCCCAGGTGGAGCCAATGTTGTCACCTTCTGAAAACAGAGTTCCAGTTGTACAAAGAGTACCAAAGAACATAAATTTATACATGCACATTCCAAGTCACAAAAGCTCTCAAAGCTAAATCAGACCCTCTCCACTAGACAGTGTTCAGAAAAAGCTTTCGAGTGGTAGTTGGAATCCAAAAATAGACTCCTGGATCAGAAGTTAGAGTAGATTGAAGACACCCTTTCAAAGCTAGAAGACAAAGAAAAAATGGCTAAGGGTTAGGCTCATTGTAAATCGCAATCGCAATTCCCTAACAACAGTAGCGGGGGAGGACACAACAAAACTGCGATGCAGAGATCGCCAATATCGATGGTCACAAAAGTCAAAGATCCAAGGCACGTCATATCAGCAGGATTGCAAAGTGCAATAGAAATGGGTAGAGCTCTGATATCAGCAAATCAAGGATGGGCATGTCCAACAGACCATTCTTAAGGAATTACGGGGAATACACTAGTAGTGTTAAAGCAGTAAGGGAGGGATAATGCCGATTTACAAAGGAAATCAGTTGCAAAACCAGAGGTAGACACATCTTTTCTCTCTCCTCCTGGGGGGCCACATGGTGGAATACCATTGGTCCAAATGAATACACATGGCAGGTGACGTTACCATGATGTGGTAATATGGAGGACACGTGGCACACAGATTTGGAATTTTCAGGGGTCTTATGGGTGCATATTAAGGTGACACATGTCACCACTCAAGAGTTGCCACATGGAATTGATGATTTCATCAATCCCACGGTCCCTCCTCTGCAATAAAATAAACACCCCCCATCTTCGAACAACCTAGATTGACTCCACTAGATCGAAGGCTCTGAGACCTTTAATTCACGCCCCCTGTAATGTCTCCCTTTATCAGTGGGGGGGGGGTCGAAAAAGAGGTTTCCCCACCTGGCCCCTCCATTACGTGTCCCTCTCATATCATTTCGCACCCCCCTGGCTTAACACTTACCACTCATGCCCCCCTCCAAAAACCACTCATCCTCACACTCTCTCCTGTATTGCGATTACGATACCATAGGTGGTAGCTGTTGGCATTATGACAAGTATTGTCCTTGATGGCAAACCACACTGATGAAAAATCATAGTGCAGAAGATCAGCAACAAGGAATTGATTATCAGACTATAAGAAGAAGAGAAAATTCATATACGCAGGTTCATCAAGCCCAAGTCGCGTGTACACGCCGGTTGGCTTCAGTAAAAGCGCGTGTATGTGGAAAACTTATTTTTGGTCTTTGGCGGTTATTCCTTGGAAGTTGTGCCTATGGTTTCGGACCATGGTGTCTCGACGGACGTGTCGATCCCTAGTTTTGAGGATGATGGTATTGGATTTCTATGGTTTTGGCTCTTGGTATTGAACAAGGCCTAAGGCTATATAAGGAGAAGGAAATCATTAGGCAATGGCATTTGAAATGTCTTGAATATCTGATGAAGTACTAGATCCAGTATGTAGGTTATTGGTTGATGGTGTATTGCTTGATCTGAGCTAAGGAGAGATCTCATCGGTTGATGGAGAACAAGATCTAAGGAGAGATCGGGATCAAATGGTTTGAAATGAACTATCTTTATATGGTTGATTATGCGAATTTCTAGATCTTCATACTGACGCAATGTTATGTTCTGGGTATAACTGAAATCTGGTACAACTGCAAGTTATGAAAAATTATTTTTAGATCTGTACGCAGGTTGTCTTCGGTAAAACCGCGTGTATACACGGGTTGCCTTCATAGTAGTAGCGTATATCTTTTGGAGCTTGATTTTTGGGTTGTAGCTGGATCTGACTGTTATTGCAGAGTTCTGTAGTCTGCTCTGTGTTCTGGTGATTGGGTTTGACAGGGTTTCAGTGGTTCAGTGATTCAAAGATTGATGATGCTAGTATTAGTTGTTTTATATGATTTGTGAATGAATCATGGTCTTCAGATTGTAATGTTGTGCTTCAGGAGTATCCAGTCTGAAAATTGATGAAAAGTGGTACCTGAAGGAAAGAAGATTGTAGGCCAGCACCTACGTACTAGTATCTTAGCTAGTACAAGAGCAAAGGGGGTTGGAGCTCCCTTCCAAGGAAGTTTGGAGAACGAGAGAAGGTTGAAGCCTTCTGCAGGTTGTAGCCTGCATACTAGTATAAGGCTGCACCAGTACAAAAGATTGTAAACTGAAATTCTTATTAAAGAAAGATAGAGACGACTTGCAGCAGGTGGTTTTCACCCACATTGGGTTTCCACCTTATATCATGGTGTTCATGTGTGTGACTTTTGTGTGATGATCTGTTCTCTTATACTGCATCTGTTTACTCTTAATGATGACCTGATGCACTTAACTGAAGATAAACTAACTGAATTATAAGTTTTCTGGTTATACGCTGTTTTCCTTAGACACAGTAGCGTGTACACGCTGGTTCACTTAACTGAAGTAGCGTATATGTTTCTGAGCATTGAAAAAGTTTGATTGATCTGATAATACTGATTCACCCCCCCCCCTCTCAGTATTATTTCCAACAATTGGTATCAGAGCAGGTCCTTCAGAAAATCTTGATCGCTTGAAGGTAGATCGTTCATCATGAGCAACTACGAGAGAGAAGCATCAATCAGGCCACCGGTTTTTGATGGGACAAACTTCAATTATTGGAAGGTAAGAGTTACTGCCTATCTTCAATCTCTTGGTACAGAAGTTTGGGACATCGTAGAAATAGGCTACACTTTTCCTTCAGCTACTCCTACAGATGCAGCTGAGAAAAAGAAGTATGAAACAAATGCGAAAGCAGTCAGTACCCTATTAGGATGTATATCCCAAACGGAATTCATGAAGGTAATGCACTACAAATCCGCAAAAGAGATATGGGACAAAATTGTCACAAGCTATGAAGGAGATGAACAGGTAAAGCGTGCTAAACTTCAAACTCTCAGGATTCAATATGAGACTTTCAAGATGTATAATGATGAAAGTGTGGCTAACTATTTTCTTCGGGTAGATGAGATTGTTAATTGTATGAAAAATTTGGGTGAAGAAATAAAAGAGGCTATAGTGGTTGAAAAGGTTCTAAGATCATTGTCCCCCAAGTTTGAATCTAAAGTATCTGCAATAGAAGAAAAGGAAAATCTACAAATTCTTACTATGTCTCAGCGACATGGAATTCTAACTGCTTATGAAATGAGAAAGGGAGGTCCATCAGACAGAAGAGAAGCTGCTTTCAAGGCATCAGGCAAAGAAGATTATTATGAAGCAAGCCACGTCCCAAAAGAAGAGGAAGAAGAATCAAATTTTGTCAGAAATATTCAAAGGGGTTTTGGAAGGTTCAGAGGTAAGTTACCTTTTAAATGCTTTTCTTGTGGAAGAGTAGGTCATTATGCTGCAAAATGTCCTTATAAGGATAAAGGAAAGGAACCTGCTAGATGGAACAAGAAATAGAGTGCAAATAAGAAAATCTACTACACTCATGAAGATAGTGATGGTCTATCAAATAGTGATGAAGATGAACGAGGTAATGAATATAAGTTGTTAATGGCATTTGAAGATGATGATTATATGGATGCTATAGATGAGGATAATCTTTATGATGAAATTACTAGACTCAAGAGATGTATAGAAGAAAAGAATGTGATCATTGATACTCTACAATTTCAAATTGATGAAAAGGAAAAACATCTTGAAAAACTAGAAGGTGAAATTGTTGTTCTTAGAAAAGAGATTGAGAAAACAAAAGCTATTAATCTTAAATTTGTTAAAGGATCTGAAACCTTGGATGAGATTATCAATGTGCAACGATCTCCTCTGATCAAGACAGGTCTTGGATATCATGGAGAAACATCTCAAGCCTCTACCTCTAAAAGTTATCTTGATGCAGCAAGGAAAAGCGAGCAAAGGCCAATTAAAAGTAATCAGGTGAATCAGGGACAGTTTACCTCAAGAACAAATAAAGACCATCAAGAAATTTGGGGACAAACTGCCTTAAGGACAAACAGAAGCTACAATCAGCCACAGGTAAAATCTTCCCAATTTGCTCCAAGAATAAATAGAAGCTACAATCGGTTGGATGATAGATCTGGTTATCGCAGAATTTTCTTTAATGGCCAATGCTTTTCTTGCCATAACTTCAGTCACAAAGCAGCTCAATGTGTTGCATACAAGACAATCATGACTAGAGAAGCTCAAAAGCAAGGGAGAATGACTGAAACCATGAAAAGGACTTATAACAACTTTTCGGTCCTTGAAAATGAAGTTGAATGCTCTATTTGTAATAACTTTGGTCATGAAGACTCTGAATGCAGGAGCAGGTTCCGGAAGACAATTCAGAAGGAGAAAAACTCAAATGTCAGAACATGGAGAATAAAGGAACCACAACCAGAAAGATGTGGGATAGCCTTTTATGCAGAAGGTCAAGAAAGTCTATGGTACATTGACAGCGGATGTTCGAAGCATATGACAGGAGACAAAGAAAAGCTTGAGTCATACACCACATTAGAAAAAGGGAAGAAAGTTTCTTTTGGAAACGATATCTCTGCAGCCATAAAAGGAAAAGGTGTGGCTCCATTAAAGGAGAAGGTCTGAGATGGGTATGCCAGAATTATTCAGGCACAGGTTCAGGGGGAGCAACAGGCACAGGTTCAGGGGGAGCAGATTAAAATCTCATAAAGCATTGTTGGTATTTAGATGCTTTTGGTTCTAGTACACAACTGTTGTTGGTTTCAGGAGAAGGAGCTCAGAAGGAAATCTTGGTTGCTGATCTAAAAGATGTGTATCAGATGCTGCTTGTGATAAGTCTTGGTCTAGATTTGTTGTCTCTATGTCATGTATCTCTTCTGTGATATCTCTTTTATGGTGTCAAGGTCATGTAACGGCCTATGTTGGTTTCCCCACTATGCCTGGGATGAATGATGTAATATAATTGGTTGTTTCTAACGTATCCCCTCTTGGTTGGGAGTATGGACGTATGTATTGAGTCTTTTGGTGATAGGAAGGTCCCTTATGGTGTATAAGTCTTGGTTCTTTTGAAGAACATCTTTTGCAGATCTTGCCTACAGTCAGAGGAAGCATGTTTCAGCACAGCCAAGCAAAGATATCAGCATGTACTGAGGGGGAGCACAGCCTTTGCCCTGTCCTGTAAAATATTTTCAGTGAGAAATCTCGATATGAGAACTCCGGAACCAAGCAGTACAGAAATTTAAAGGCGTGGTGGGTTGGCAACTGTGAAATTTAATAAGGAAGATGGAGCATTCAAAACCGGCATGGGCTGATCCAAAAAGGCCCTCTGTGACACAGAACCAGGGTCGACGTTGACAGAAGTAAACAAGGACTTGGTAGCTTGGGGAAGATTTGACGATCCAGCATGGTGCCCCTATATAGAGGGAAGATGAAGTACCGCACAGGGGTCCTGTACTTTAGTACTACGGCATGAAAGTGATAGTGCCCACCTCCATCTTTGAAGGATGAATAGTTCAGTCAGTAAAGGTAGAAATAACGAGAGTCGACTAAGAAACACAAGAGGCCATACCATGAGAAAACTACAACCTGAAGCAGAAGCGATCATAGCGATGGGCATGGAGATATTTTGTTAACATTGTTCATTTGATTGATTAAATGATTTGTTATCTTATAATCTGATTCCCTTTAATGAGGAAATTAATATTTTGTAATGCTTTTACGCCACAGATCCATCCCTGACCGAGACAGCTAGTCCACTTGACAGCTGAGACTCGACCGAAGATATTTTGATGTAATGAATGTTCAATGCTCCCCCTCTCCAGAAAAATAGGGGAAAAAAACACTTTACAAAGGTTCAGAAATCCTAAAGAAAACGCTACATGTTATTTTCAGATGGTATGACTTTACAATACAGGTCTTTCAAAATATCAAATAAATGGTGGCGACTCCCTCTTCGAGTATTACAGTATGTTATCCCTCTGTTTAAAACCCATTATGTTCATGTTTCTTCTCTGAATTCAGGCAATCATAGATGCTAGAAATATTTCATATTTCCTCATAGATTCATTTGTATTGACTTATTAATGCATGTTCTTGTATGGATTATTGAGATTATATCTTTAAAATTGCGCCTCATGAATCCTAGCATTCACTCTCTTTTTGTCCATTATATCTACCTGTAACTCAAAAAAGTGTAGAAATTCTTGATGCATAAAGCTGTATGTGATAAGTGTAGAATTATTGATGTTTTAAGCTTTATATGATGAGTTACTCGTTCTACTTATCCTCTCTCATAACTCTGCAAAATCTTATTAAACTATAAGTCCTTGAACTACTTGGCCTCCATTGTTTTATGCATGTATTTCTGAGATTTTTACATGAGAAGAAACACTAAAAAATCATGGCTTACTCCTTTAGATGAATGAACCAACCCATTCCAATTAAATATATACATATATAAAATATAAGTGATGTCTCCAATCTCTTAAGAATCATACGAGACACACAAAATCTAGATGTGCCCACGCACTGGTCTTGTAAGTAATTCGAGTCTGTCTCTAGGAGCGACAACACAATCCTTGTTGCAATGTGCCTTTGGACCATGGTTGACCATGAATGATTTTCAGATCGAGACAATTTTTGTCACAATGTGACGTCAGACCATGGTTGAGCATGTTTTTTCAATATTCAAACAATCTTTTTCATAATGCGACATTGGACCATGGTTGACCATCATTGATTTTGATAAACCGTGGTTGACCATGGTTGACCATGATTAATATTATAAACCCAAGGGATTAATACTAAAAACCCAAGAGATATGAACCCAAGAGAATAATATTAAACCCGAGGGAATAATATAAAATGAAGGTATATAAACCCTAAGATAAATATTATAAATCCTAAAATAAACATGGTAGACCATGGTTGGCCATGGTTTACTTTCATGTAGAGACAATTTTTGTCACCAATGTGATGTTGGACCATGCTCGCCTATGGTTGAACCCTTATATTAATAAACCCATTGATTGTCACAATGAAACATTCAACATAGTTGACCATGCTTAATTTTCATATCGAGGCAACCTTTGTCACAATGCGATGTTGGACAATGGTTGATTTTCATATTGAGACAATCTTTGTCACAATGCGGCGTTGGGCCATGGTTGACCATGATTTATTTTATAAAACATGGTTGACCATAGTTGATCATGATTTTCCATGGTTTACCGTGATTTATATTATAAACCCAGGTGAATAATAAACCCAGGGGACTAACACTAACAACCCAAGGGATTATAAACATAAGGGAATAATATTAAACCCTGGGAATATGAACCCGTAGATTAATAAACCTGAGTGATTGATATTATAAACCCAATGGAATAATATTAAGCCATAGGAATATGATCACTTAGATTACTAAACCTAAGAGATTGATACTATAAACCAAAGGGATTAATACTAAAACCCCAAGGGATTATGAACCCAATAGAATAACATTAAAACCAAGGGATTAATATTATAATGCCAAGGTATATAAACCCTAAGATAAATATTATAAAACCTAAAATAAACATGGTTGACTATGGTTGATTTTCATATTGGGACAATCTTTGTCACAATGCAATGTTGGACTATGCTCAACCATGCAGTGAACACTTAGATTAATAAACGCAAGGGCTTGATATTATAAACCCAAAAGAATAATAAACCCAAGGGATTAATACTATAACCCCAAGGGATTATGAATCCAAGAGAATAATATTAAACCCAAGAGACTAATATTATAAACCTAAGGTATATAAACCTTAAGATAAATATTATAAACAGAAGAATAAAAATGGTTGACCATGGTTCACTGTGTTTGATTTTATAAAATATGGTTAATCATGGTTGGCCATCGTTGACGATGATTGACGATGATTGACTATGGTTGACCATGATTGATGTAATAAACTAAATGGAATAATAAACCCAACGGATAAATACTAAAAACCCAAGGGATTATAAACCGAAGGGAATAATATTAAACCCAATGGAATAATATAAAACCTAAGATAAATATTATAAATCCATAAATAAACACTATTGACCATGGTTGACTTTCATATTGTGACAATCTTTGTCGCAATGCAATGTTGGACCATGCTTGACCATGGTTGAACCCTTAGATTGTCATAATGCAACCTTGGACCATGGTTGTCCATGCTTGAACATAATTGATTTTCAAATCAAGACAATATTTGTCACAATGTGACGCTGGACCATGATTAACCATGGTTGATTTTCATATTGAGACAAACTTTGTCACAAAGCGACGTTGGACCATGGTTGGCCATGATTGACCAAAGTTGACCCTAATTGATTTTATAAAACATGGTTAAATGTGGTTAGCCATGATTGACGATAATTGTCCATGGCTAACCATGATTGACATTATAAACCTAAGCAAATAATGAACCCAAAGGATTAATACTAAAAAACCAAGGGATTATAAACCCAAGGGAATAATAAACCCAAGGGACTAATACTAAAACTCCAAGGGATTATGAACCCAACAACATAATATTAAAAAGGCATTAATATTATACCCAAGGTATATAAACCCTAAGATAAATATTATAAAACCTAAAATAAACATGGTTAACCATTATTTATTTTTATATTTAGACAATCCTTGTCACAATGCGATGTTGGACAATGGTTGACCATAAATGATTTTCATATCGAGACAATATTTGTCACAATGTGACATTGGACCATGGTTGACCATGAATAAATTTCATATCGAGGCAATCTTTGTCACAAGGCAACATTGGACCATATTTGGCCATGATTGACCATGTTTGATGATGATTGATTTTGATAAACCATGATTGACATATTAATATAAGGGTTTATAATATTAACACTAGGGTTTATTAGCCACTTGAGTTTATTAGTGCTTTGTGTTTATAATATCAATCTCTTGGCTTTATCAATCTAAGGGCTCATATTTTGAGGGTTTAATATTATTCATATGGTTTATAATGTTAATCCTAGGGTATAATCTCTTGGGTTTTTAATATTAATCCCTTGGGTTTTCAATATTAATACCTTGGGTTTTTAATCATAATCCCTTGGGTTTAATATTAATCCTAGGGTTTAATGTTATTCCATTGCCTTTATAATCTCTTGGGTTTTTAATATTAATCCATTAAGTTTATAATATTAATCCCAAGGTTTATAAAATTAATCTTAGGATTTTATGTTTATTTAAGGCTTTATTGATAGTGCTATAACAATTCATTAGGTTTATTGCTAGCGCTTGATTGTTGAATATAAGAATTAGTTAAGTTTTTTCTTCTTCTTCTTTTTCAAATTATAATATTTAATGAAATAGTCGAATAAAAGAGAGATAAGTATTTTTTCCATTTAAAAAATTATGTTTAATAAGATAATTAAATTAATTAAGTGGTATTTTTAAAATTAAATTTCTTGATTTAGTTTTCTTCTCGAATTATATTTAAAAAAATTTAAAATTGAAAATGAAATTAATGTAATTTAAAAGAAAATAATAATAATAAATATTTGTTTTAAAAATAAAAAAAATATTAAAAAAATATTTGAAGTTCTAACAAATACTATAGTCATGTTATTTTTTAAAATAAAAGGATTTTTTTAATCTTATATTTCAAAAACAATTTACAAATATGTATAGAAGAGATATATTACAAAGAGAAATCAATTTTATAACTGTATATAGAGATACATATTTATTAATTCCTTTGATTTATTGATGGTCATATTAATGGTTGAATATGAGAATTAGTTATATATATTTTATAACTGAAATCAATAAAAACAAGCATTTCGTCTCACTGCATTGTTTAATGGATTAATTGATGAATTTCATTGATGGTTTATGTTATTAACATTCTTCTACTGGAATGATGTTATTTATATTTGTCCATTGGAATGATGTTTTTTACTAGTCCCCTTGATCACTAGTTTGAATTATTGAATCATTTATGTTGCTTATGCGTTTGATCCTTTGTTGTTTCCATGTGTTTAGGTCTAAATTCAAGCATGGAGGAGCTGCACTGAAGCAGAAAGGGGGACCTTCATCAAGCATGTCGTAATAAGGTACAATTTCCTTTTCTCACCTTGTTAGCTTATGATTTAAGAAAATATAGAGTCAAGGAAGGAATTAGCTTGATTGTTTGTTTGTTTCTAATTTCCTTTGGGATCTAAGAAGATTGCTCTTGTCCGCAGGAGGGATTTTTTCGCTATGACAAATTGGCGACTCCACTGGGGAACGCTATGTTCTCTTCCATCTCTTTATTTTTTATTCTCGAACCCTTTTTGATATATTTATCTGAGTTTTGACAAGTTAATGATTTTTTTATTTTGTGATTTATTTGGATAATTTTTTATTTTTCCTTTAAGTTTGTCTAAGTGTGTGGTTTCTATTCAGAAACAAAGTGCAGATATGCACATATTACCTTTAGCAATAATGTGCATGTGCATTGTACTATATTGTCTACCTATGCATACTTTGAGTTTTTTTTGAAAAAATAGCTTTTCCTCTTATTGAAATATGAATTTCTTGTTTTTTAAGCTTTCATTACATTTGTCTATGACTCTAGTCAATGTCTGTGTGTTTGATCGAGTGTTGTGAAGGAGTTTTCTTGAGATTTGTCCATTTCAAGGATTGAAATATAGGGTTTCTCAAGAATTAGTGTTTTGATTAGATGTGCTTCTTGTGCTGCATTGAAAACATAAGTCATTTTTATTCCAGTAGTGAAGTTTAATCAGAATTACACTTTAAGCGCTAATTTCATAACATTCATTCAAGCATATTCATTTTAAGGATTTCATTGGGTGTTTTGAATTTGATTTCCTTTTATCATTTCTCAAATATTTGTCTCAGTTTCTTAATGATTTTTCCATGTTTTTTGCTTTCATTTTTGCAAAAAAAAAATTCCCCTCAATCGCTAGGGGGGTTGAATTGTGTTCGAGTGTTAATCACCTTTGAGTATAATTATTTTTTGATCTTTGGAATTTTCACCTGATTTCCTTTATTTACACTTGATTGGTTCTTTATTTGTATTAGTGAAGGGAAATAGTCTTATTCTTCTTTTGCTGATTTGGAATCATCTTGTGTTTGAAGAATTTTCTTGCAAAGATTACATTTGCATGGTTGGAATTCTCATTTCATGAAAAAAATTGTGCATAGATCAGATTTGAATAGTTTTCAAGCAAATTGTGCATAAATTACATTGCGTGGTTTGCAATTTAGAGCTTTAAATTGCATTGAATGTTTTTAGAAGTGGTACAATCTGGAGTTGAAATTTTAAAGAATAACCTGTTACTTACTCTAGCTAGAATTCATCGAAATGAAGATATTTCAAATTTCATATTTGGTGCATTAGAGTTGTGAGTCAAATCATAATACCAACAGTTTCACGTCCATTTACCCTTTGAGTAAATATAATCTTCATAACACAACATTAATAAAATTCATCTATAATTTTAATTATTTTTAGGGCTCTTTCCACCTACAATAGATTAGGTTGTAAGGCTTTGGAATAGGGAGGAATTAAAATTTCCAAAGCTACAAACAAACAATAGAATCTTGAGTTAGGGAGAGAAATCCAATTATTTCAGTTTTTCTTTGGGAAGCTCTTTTTATACATGAGTTAAGCACGAGATCATGTTGGATCTAGTGAAGTGATCGTACCCACTTCATTGACTATGATAGAGTGATTGGCACGTATTACAACAATTCGGAAAGGTACTTGGGGTCACTTGAAAGTAAACCTCCCATTAACCACATTGAGGAAATTTCAAGGGGATTGAGATTTGTTACTCCGCCCTTGCGTGTACGTCTGATATACGACTGTCCCCCCATGAAAAATTATTGTAGTTGGTAAAATTAGTGACCATAATTCTAGGGCTCTACCTAAGGTGATGAAAGAGGAAAGGTCCTTTTGTACCTGGAACAGACGTTGACTAGACCCACATAGAATTTTTGGAGGGTAATCTTTGCTCGAGATGGCATAAGTGAAGTTAATTGCACCACACTTTTTCATTAAGAAGGTTGTCAGGGTAACTAGTTCAAAACATTCAAATCTATAAATATTTTCAATTTGATCTCTGCGACATTAGATTTCATCATCAACTAGTAAATATTGATATTTGTGAAAGGTGAGTTTGTATGGTTTGAATTCCTATATTTTTTAGCGTGTGTTACCTTGTTTTTTTTTACTTTTTACAAGACCTAAGGTGTGGATTGTGAATATTATTCAATTTTAATAATAAAAGCTTATTTGGATTGAATCTAATGGAAATAATGAAGAAAGTTAGCGATAATGACCTCCCTTTTAAAGGGAACCCTAATCCTTTCCCCAATTTTGCAAATGTCGGTCCTCCTTATATGGCTACATTGTCACTTCTTGGATTCATGATAGGTTTAATTGTATGGTTTTTATCAACTTCTTTAATTCCAGATACTCCAATTTTACTAGCTCAATCGAGCTTTTCACCTCAACTGAGTTCTCCATCTCAACGTCACCAACCTACTGTTAACCCATTACCTTCTGATCCAACATTTCCTCCTCTCTTTCTTCCTCTTCATTTGGTAAAAGCCTTGATGCTATTAACCATGTGAATAAGAAGAAGAAGAAGCTAGAGAAGAAAGATTTTAACCAACCAACCATGGTTGTAAGTAAGGGTAATGTTGAGGGAACTTCTACAATGCATCGTAAGGCCAAATACCCTTGCAAGATTTGTAAGAGTGACCACTTCCTTATCAATTGTCTTGGTATTCCTAAGGTTTTGGAAGTATGGTCAAATAATTCTCATCAACTTATTGTTGATCCATCAACCTGTGATTCTCATATTTTGGAGAAAAAGCTTAAAGTTAGGTTTCCTTGTAGGTTATGCAAACGGAATCATCATAGTCACCTTTTCCCTCACATCGATGAAGCCTCAGAATTGTTGGAAAAACTTACAGTTTCACAACAAAAAATTCCATCTCATTACCATGAAATTTCTCCCCATCTACTGTCATTTGACAAAGTGAATGTTCTAAATCCAAGTACAATCAATCCCACTCTTCCATTGGAGGGTGACTATTTTTTGATCAAGTGGTTGAATCTATTCCATCTTCGGTCCATCCCACTCTCCCTTAGAGAGTGAGCTTCATATCACTCAGGTTCTTCATGTTACCTCATATTATTCTACACATGGGGGCATTTCATCTACTTTTAAACCCCATCCAAGTAACGAGGCTATTTATTTTAACTGGAATAGACTGACAGAACCCCGTCTTCTTTATTCCACCCCTTTCCAAATCATTGTGAAGGCTTACGGTAAGAATGTGCATCACACAAATGTAGATGAAGGTGCTTCTATCAATTAATTTTATCCTCGACTTCTTGGCAATATTTGGGTTCCCCTCAGCTTGTGCTTGTTACACATAATCTGTTAGATTTTAACAAAACCGTTAGTGAACCTTTAGGGATCCTTCCTAATTTACCTATTACCTTGGAAGGTAAGATTGTTTGTATGGATACTATGGTAGTCCAAGGTCCCTTAGATTTCAATTTTTGCCTTGGGCAAGACTATGTCTATGCCATGAAAGTTGTCGTATCAAGACTCTTTCATGTGATGTCCTTCCCTCAAAATGGAAACATTGTGATGGTTGATCAACTTTCATACATTGATGTTGCTTCGACTACTAGTCATATGACACCCTTGAATGTTCCTTATATGGAAGTGGTACCTACCCCGCCATGGGTTAACTATGTGGCAACCTGTCCCATGTTTTCAATTATTGATGCAAGAAGCCTCTCATGGTCTGCTCGACTTATTTTGACTTAGATTTGGTAACTGATGTGGTCAAAAATTCAATGGGGGCATTTGAATACGATTTTATTCTCCCTATTGATCCCCTTGACATGTGTTCCTTCCAGGGAACTATTATTCCATCTGATGAAGACCTTTTGGAAGCCATGATCAAGGGGTGCCTGTTGACATGTGTTTCTTCCAAATGGAGGACATGATCCAAGGGTTTGATGAGGATAGTTCTTTTACTGTGTGAACCTCGTTAAAAAAGAAAATAGGATTTTATGAGCATAGATAATATTTTTCAAGGTCACATAAAAATGAAACAACCGATGAGGATGGTTCTTTTCCTATATCAACCTCATTAAAAAATGAAATAGGCCTCATGAGGATAGTTATTTTACTATGTCAACCTCGTTAAAAAATGATAAGGTCTCATAAGGATGGTTCTTTTAATATGTCAACCTCGTTAAAAAATGAAATAGGTCTCCTAAGGATGCTTCTTTTACTGTGTCAACCTCGTTAAAAAATGAAACAAGTGCATGAGGATGGTTATTTTACTATGTCAACCTTGTTAGAAAATGAAATAGGGTCTCATCAGCATAGTTCTTTTACTGTGTCAACCTCATTAAAAAATGAAAACGATCCTTTTGAGGATGGTTCTTTTCCTATTTCAACCTCATTAAAAAATGAAATAGGTCTCATATGCATAGTTCATTTCCTATGTCAATCTCCTTAAAAAAATGAAACAAATCCTCCCCTATGTGAGTTGAGTCTTTAACTGGATCTGATAAATGTTAAGTCGAGTCTTTCATCTGATCTCGTAAACAAGCCTTCATTTCATCTACCTATTAGTAACCAATAGTCTACTTAGGTGAATGAAACAAAGTTTAGGGGGCATGAAAACTTATCTCAAGCACAATTTTTTCATTTCAAGCTTGCGTAAAAATAAAACCAGTCTCAAGAAATATTTTCCTATGTTTCAAGCTTGTGTAAAAATGAAACATATCTCGAGTCCATTTCGGTTATTATTTTCAAGACTCGTTAAACTCATGAAAATCCCGAGATCCTTTTGCTATCTTTTCATGCTCGTAAAACATACATGAAAATGTCGAGTTCTTTCTGTACTTTCATGTTCGTTAATTAAATTGAAAGTCAGTAAGATGAGTATATTTTAATCACTTTTTCGAACTCATTAAAACCTACGAAAAAAAGAAATCATGGAGTTCTCTTTATGCCCTTTTCAGACTCGTTAAAAATGAAACATTCTTTCCTAAAATCCAATTTTGCCACAAATGCAACATTCTCTTTCTTTGTGATTCATAGTAAATCTAGAGCTACCGAGTATCATAAGGGGGTAGACAATTACTCTATAACCTTCTGATTTTCCGCCCATTATAATATTAATGATCCATCACTAATGAAATGATCCATCGCCCATTTGAGACAACAATCCATCAAACATAATGCACACTGTGAATTAATTAAACAAAAAATATTATTAAATAAAAGGTAACATGGAAGATGAAGTGGATGGGTTAAATCACCATCATAGATAAGTCTCCTAGACGAAGAATATTCTACTTAAATGAAATGTTCTCTATTTATTTAAAAAGAAAATGAAAGTCAACAATGCCACATCCATAATGATTTTCATATTGAGACAATTTGTCACAATTATAAACCCAAGGGATTGATATTATAAACCCAAGGGAATAATAAGCCCAAGGGATTAATACTAAAACCCCAAGGGATTATGAACCCAATGAATAATATTAAACCCAAGGGATTAATAATATAAACACAAGGTATATAAACCCTAAGATAAATATTATAAACCCGAAAATAAATATGGTAAACCATAGTTGACCATGGTTGACTTTAATATTGAGACAAGTTTTGTCACAATGTGATATTGGACCATGCTCAACCATGGTTTAACCCTTAGATTAATAAATCCAAGGGATTGATATTATAAACTCAAGGGAATAATAAACCCATGGGATTAATGCTAAAACCCTAAGGGATTAATACTAAAACCCTAAGGGAATAATATTAAACCCAAAGGACTAATATTATAAACCCTAGGATAAATATTATAAACACCAAAATAAACATTGTTGACCATGGTTTACTATGGTTGACCATGATTGACAATGGTTAACCATGATTGATATTATAATCCCAAGGGAATAATAAACCTAAGGGATAAATATTAAAAACCATGGTTGGTTTTCATATCAAAACAATCTTTGTCACAATGTGTGTAGGTTTTAACCCCGTACAGAAATTACCTACATACAAATTCTAAAACACAAAAAATAAACAATGCGAGAGCATAACACATAAAACACATATACACAGATATTTTCCCCTCGATCACAAAACCGGGACTATCAGCTTGATTTTTCATTATGTTCCTTTCAATGTTATAATACATATTTATACATGCCAAAGCATCGAATACCATGGACCGAAAACCATCGCGTCCAATAGCATGGACCAAAAACCATAGGTAGGTTCACCCAACCTAATATATGGTCCAAAGAATATAACACAACCCAACATTCTCCCACTTGTTGTTTTCTTTTCACAGGGGGCCACAGGAGAGCTTACTCATTTTTCTAGCCTTGAAACGCCCATTGTTTCTCTACACCAGGAGAACTTCTTAGAGCTCACAGATTTTTTCAATGCATCTGCAGTATTCTTCGAAGTGTCCACCTTTACCAGCAACACCTCTTTGTCTTCTATCATATCCCTCACAAAGTGATACTAAACATCAATGTGCTTTTTATTTGAATGATAAGCAATGTCCTTTGCCAAGAAAATTGCACTTTAGCTATCACAGTCTATCCTTATAGCTCCCTGTACTAACCCCATACTTGAACACAATCTCTGCAACCAAAATGCTTCCTTGCTTGCATGAGTGTTGTCATGTATTCTGCCTCTGTAGTTGATAGTGCCACTATAGATTGTTTCTTATTCATCCAACTGACTGCACCTCCAAATAGGTTAAACACATACCCACTTGTAGATCTTCTCCGATCCAGATCTCCAGCCCAGTCTGCATCAATAAAGCCATGAATATCCAACACTCTATCTAATCCTGGTCTTCCTTAGTAGCACAAACCATAATCACTAGTGCCACGCAAATACCTGAAAACCTGCTTCACTGTTGTCCAGTGCTCCTTCCCTGGTTTTGACATAAACCTACTCAATACTCCCAGTGCATGTGCAATGTCTGGTCTAGTACAGACCATTGCATATATCAGGATACCGACTGCACTTGCATATGGAACACAGGACATATCCTCTTCCTCTTCTTGTGTCTTGGGACATTGTTCAGCAGATAACTTTACACCTACAAGAATAGGAACCTTCATTGGTTTACTATCCTGCATATTAAACCTATGCAGTATTGTCTCGACATACTTCTTCTGGTTTAACCAGATCTTCCTCTTTGCCCGATCTCTTTTAATTTCCATGCCCAAAATATAGTTTGCAGCACCAAGATCTTTCATGTCGAACTTGGAGGACAATTGGGTCTTCAAATCCTGGATAATTTCTTTGTCATTTCCAACCAGCAACATATCATCCTTATACAAGACCAGATAAATAACACGGTCACTAATTAATTTGAAATACACAAAGTGATCTGCTTTGCTTCTGGTGAAGCCAAGTCCCCGTATAAATGTATCAAATTTCTGATACCACATCCTTGGTGATTGTTTTAACCCATACAAAGACTTCTTTAACTTGAATACCAGTTCTTTCTAACCCTTCACTGCAAAGCCTTCAGGTTGCTTCATGTAGATTTCCTCTTCCAGATACCCGTGAAGAAATGTTGTCTTCAAATCCATCTGTTCTACTTCAAAATCAAAAGCAGCAACAACAGATAAAAGTAATCTAATAGAAGTTACCTTGGCAACAGGAGAAAAAATATCACTAAAATCAGTTCCCGGCACCTGAGAATAACCTTTTGCTACTAACCGAGCTTTGTATTTCTCCACCTTTCCTTCTACATTTGTCTTCTTCTTGAACACCCATTTGCTGCCAACAAGTTTCCTTCCAGCCAGCAACTCCACCAAATCCCAAGCCTCATTTTTTTGCAAAGATGTCATTTCACCAACCATGGCTTCTTTCCAAAGTTTTCCATCCTCTGAATCTACTACTTCCTTCACATTTCTAGGATCATCATCATTAATAGATAAAGAAAAATTTGAACAGAAAGCATATGGACTATACCTTTCTGGCTGCCTTCTTTCTCAAACTGATCTTCTTAGACCCAGAGTTTGTGGCTCATCATCCTCTGATTCCTCCTCTGTTGTAGAGTTTGATTCTTCCTCCTTTAGCTCAAACTCTATCTTCTCAGGTTCCTTTGGTTGGACTTCATGTTTAATAACATCTTTCACCTCTCTGAACACCACATCTCGGCTGTACACAACCTTCCTTGTTACTGGGTTCCAAAGCTTATAACCCTTTAAACCATCCTTATACCCAATAAAGATGCACTTTTCAAATTTACTATCCAACTTGGTTCGTTTCTCCTTTGGAACATGTACATATGCATCACATCCAAATACCCTCAGATGTGAAAGAGAGGGTTTCTTACCAATCCATACCTCTTGTGGAGTCTTATCCTCCAACGCTGATGAAGGTGACTTGTTGACCAGGTAACATGTTGTCTCCACCGCCTCTGCCCAGAATTCCTATCCTAACCCGACTCCATTGAGCATGCTTCTTACCCTTTCCATCAACGTCTTGTTCATTCTTTCTGCAACTCCATTTTGCTGAGGTGTATATGGAGTAGTCTTCTGCCGTGCTATAACACACTTCTTACAAAATTCTTCAAATTCCTTACTTCAAAAATTTCCACCGTTATCTATCCTTAGCACCTTTATCTTCTTCTCTATCTGGTTTTCCACCAGAGCCTTGATTTCTTTAAACCTGTCAAAGACTTCAGATTTCTTCTTAAGGAAAAATATCCATGTATTCCTTGAGAAGTCATCTATAAATGATACATAGCACACAGACTTGCCCAGTGATTGAACCTTCATAGGTCCAAACACATCACTGTGCACAAGCTCTAATATCTGTTTCGCCCTCTTACCACCATAGGGGAGACTCACTTGATTCTGCTTCCCATATACACAATTTTCACAGAAATAAAAATCTAGAGAGATATTACTCATACCTTCTACCATACCTTTACCATGAAGTATTCGAAGGCCCTTCTCTCCAATATGTCCAAGCCTTTGATGCCACAACATGGTCTTCTCTCCAGAGACCACTAGATTTTCTGCTCCACTTTCAGGAACCATAGAACTGTTGCACCCATCAACAACAGTGTTACCTTGCAGCTTGTATAGAGTTCCAATCCAAACTCCCCTCATCAATACCAGTGCTCCTTGAACCATCTTACAGGTATCCTTCTCGAACACTATTTTTACACCTGCATCATCCAACTTGCTTACAAAAATCAGATTTCTGGCCAGTGTAGGAATATGCAGAACACCCGAAAGTGTTCTAGCCCTTCCACCTTGCAACTTCAACTTTACTTTTCCGCGACCAACAATTCTAGCCTTCCTATCATCCCCTAAGAAGACATCACCACCATCGTATTTTTCATACTCGCAGAACCACTCTCTATGGGGAGTGAAGTGAAAGGATGCACCCGAGTCAATCAACCATGCCTCATGATCTACATGTGTACTTGAAGAGGCCAAGTACAAATCCTCACCTTCATATGGGGTGGATTTCGCCTCTGCAGAAGTAGCATCATTAGATCCCTTTCCTTTATTAGGAGCTTTAGATTTACAATCCCTTTTGTAGTGCCCTTCCTTTCCGCATTTCTAGCACACCACCTTTACAAGTTTTCCTAGAGATTTAAATCTCCCTCTAAATTTAGATCTCCCACTCGATGACTTATTTTTGTTTCTGTTCTGGGACCGTCCTCGTACAGACAAGGCATCACCATTCTGGCTCTCCATATCTTTCCATCTCATCTCCTCCGTCACCAAGGATGAGACTATTTCATCAAAATGCAAGGCAATTGCATTGCTACCTATTGCAATAACCAGACTATCCCACGAATATGGTTGAGAACACAACAAACTGATGCACTTATCTTCATCTGAAATTTTAATATCAACAAATGCTAACTAACTTACCACAGTATTAAATGCGTTCAAGTGTTTTGTCACTGAGTCTCCATCTTTCATCCTCAGGTTATACAACTTTTTCCGCAAGAACAGTTTATTCACTAGACTTGGATTGGTACAAAGTCCCTAACTTGTCTAGCAAAGCCTTCGCCATAGCTTCCCCTGATACATTCAACAATATATAATCTGAGACACACAATCGTATTGTGCTCTTTGCCTTCCGATCCAACTTCTTCCATTCTTCATTAGACACTCTCGTTGGTTTAGTATCTGGATCTACCGCGATCCACTGATCTTTATCCACCAATAGATCCTCCATCTTGAGTTTCCACAACTCAAAACTCTGACCATTAAATTTCTCGATCTTTATCTTTCCACTGCTCGCCATCTTCTTTCACCACCAGAATCGATCTCGCAGATCTCCCACTGAACAGGGTCTACCACAGGCCCCAGTGAAACCACTCAGCAATAAAGGCGTCCCCTTGAAGCCAAAACAGCTCTGATACCAAATGTAGTTTTTAACCCCGTACAAAATTACCTACATACGAATTCTAAAACACAGAAAACAAACATTGCGAGAGCATAACACATAAAACACATATATACAGATATTTTCCCCTAGATCCCAAAATCGGGCTACTAGCTTGATTTTTCATTATGTTCCTTTCAATGTTATAATACATATTTATACATGGCGAAGCATCCAGTACCATGGACCGAAAACCATCGCGTCTAATACCATGGACCAAAAAGCATAGGTAGATTCGCCCAACCTAATATAGGGTCCAAAGAATATAACACAACACAACAATGTGACATTGGACAATGGTTGACCATGGCTGATTTTCATATTGAGGCAATATTTGTCACAATGCGAGGTTGGACCTTGGTTGACCATGATTGATTTTATAAAACATGGTTGACTATGGTTGACAATGATTGACCATGGTTGACCATGATTGTCCATGGTTGACCATGATTGATGTTCAAAATGCAATAGGAAAATCCTAATTTAATTTTCCCTTGAATCAAATTAGGAGAAAAATTGTAATTCCACATCACAAGACAATTTGCATGAGTTAACTAAGTTAATTTGACTCAGCTAATTGGAGATGAGGGTCCAACTTGAATCATGTAGAGTGGCTCCTACTTTATAGGAGCCTTGGCTAAGTTTATTTTGAATTAATTAATTCAGTTTAACTGAGTTAAAGTTAGTTAAACTAGTTACAACTATTGGAGGAACTAGTAGGAGGTATAGCAGTGGGGTTGATCCAGGTGGCTCCAGAAATGCTCATAATTCATAAGTGGCTCAGAATAGCTCAAAAATAAAAGTCATCGGATTGAAGTAAAACTATGACCAGATTGTAGTGATTGTCATCCTGATTCCAATGATGTGAATGACACTTAAATCCGTGTTCATATTCTCAAGATATTAGCGGTCAAAGTTAGTGTCAAACTAAGCCAAGTGGTAGTCACTAACAAGGCAACAATTTAGCAAAGTATCGATGTACAAAATCCAACTACTAGAATGGGTGAATTTGTCGCCTCTTTTATTTTTCCTGTAAACCCCAAAAACCTATCAATTTTTTTAACTAATTTGTTTAAAAAGAAAAATGAAAAAAATAATATTAAAAAAGGGTCGATTCACCGGCGATCAAATCTGGCCAACCAAGCCCCAACCCAATGCTATATTATATAATAATAAAAAATCAACAAAGTGGTTTGGTGGGCCACCACTCCCGCCGACTGCATGCCACATACACACATATATATGACATAGCCCAACAACCATTGACCACCAAATCGGAGCTGCCTGGCCATTGGTCGATCCGCCCCACTCCAACAAATGAAGCACCAATACTTGGTACATGCCATGTAACGACCACCATTTATGCGCCCTCCAAAAATTAACCCATACCAAACGCACCTTCCAAAAACAAATGTTTCACCAAAACATTAAACTGTGTACCATATTATGGTAAGGCGGGAGTTGGAAGTACCAAAATTGGCCACTTAAACGAACGCCCAAAGTGGCCCCATTGTTAATTCCACCCATAACTTTTATATTTAAACCCAAGTTTTCTAGTCGACCGGGGACAAAGCACAAAACACCAAAGGGAGGATAGAGATCAAAACAAAGTGCATGTAACCTAACCTAGGTGGGGTACATTTTTCGAGGTGAGAATATTCCACAAAATATTTCATGCATAATCAGTGAGGAATGTAAAACATTCTCTGGAGGGTGATTTTTCACAGTGTTAGATTCATGCCAAGTTTATACTCAAATGAACTAGAATTTCACAGGGAATGTGATGATGTGGTCTATTTCTTCATCTAAGCAACAAAATTTCAGGCAATCAGTAGTCAGGAATCTTTGCAAAATCTTGAAGAATCTAAAAGATTCCCTTAGAGGTTGGTTTTATACAGAGGTAGAATAATGCTGAATTTATAGTCATTTTTCTCAAAATTTCGCAAGGAGTGTAGTGGTGTGCTAAAAAATTACCATCTAAGTATTGGGATTTTCTCCTATCTCCAAGAAGGAATCTTTGAGATTCCCGAGGGTCCATATTTTGACAGTGTCAGAAAGGGGCCAAGTTTATAGTCATTAGACACATTTTCGCACCATGAATTCAGCTGTGCTATCCATTTCTACAACTGAGCTTTACATTTTTATATCATCCCTAGAAGTGGAGAAGGACCCACATGAGTGAGAGCTCCTATAGGAGAACGTCTCATGGAGAGACATTCCACTGAGGTTGAGGGAATTTATCCTTGTAATGAAAAAGAATATACCATGTACATCATCGTCATTTTGCAACATTTAATGAAGCGACCTCCCCACTCTTGACACCGAGCTCGAATATGTAACCTACACTCAGTTAACTCCGTTATCAATGTGTGTTCTTTGGTTTGATGGTCGTCATTATGTTTCCTTTTCTTTAAAATGTAGACATGTTTTTTCATACTCTTTCACATGCAATTTGGCTAACATCAGAGAAGTAAAAGATCTTGGTTAATTCTGGTAGCTGAAAAGATCCGGATCAAGTTTTCTATCATAGTGTTCTTCTTGTTGATTTGAATTGCAAGTGTGAATGATAACCAAAGATTGAATGTGAAACAAGAAGGAAAATGGAGGAAAACAGAGATCTCTACGAGGATCTCCTAAACATGACATGCATGGTAGATTTAACGTATGTAGATTATGAGGAGAAGATGACAAGAGAGAATAGGAGAAAGCAAGAGCAGAGGATGATGTTCCATCTACCCCCTCGAGTGAACATTCTTCTTCTTCTTCTTCTCATCATTCAGATGAGGAGATCAATCAGAGCCTTCAAGCAGAGAATGTTGAATTGAGGAGACTTCTATGAGAAGAAAACGCGAATAAGAAGAGATTACAGCTTCAGTTACAATCCATGGAAAAGGCCTTGGAAGAATTGAAGCACAACAAAGGCTTAGCAAAGCCATCATCACCTGATTTCAAATTGACAACTGAGGTAAAAAAATGTTGATCGTTCCTCAGTTTCATTTTCACATGATGTTATTTTTGTTGGAAACATGGAGGTACCCATTTTAGGAACTGGCATGAGACACCTTATCAAGATGGGGTATAAAGGAGGAGGAATTGTTGTTAATGGCCAAGGAATGACTCAACCATTGGAGGTTGTACAAAGGCCTTGCTTTGCAGGTTTGGGATACACTGAAGGACAATGCTCAAAGGTATCAGAAGCTTCCAAGGCATTGTCAAAGCCATCGAGGAAATAGGATGATTAGAACACATCACAATCCTCCCATGATAGTTCACATTGCAAAGGAAGAGCTATGGAAAGTTCTCATCACCATGATTTCACCAGAGACAACCAAGAGAGGCATAAATAGTCTCAGTACTATAAAGTTCATTTTGATTACAAGCATATTGTTAATGATGAGCAGAAATCATGGCATAGAAAACCATGTACTTTTTGTGGTTTACATAACCATGTGGTTGTTGAGTGCTGGAAGAGAATGGTAGCAAGAAAGAGGATGAGGCATGAAAGGCCTTCTCCACATCAGGGAAAGAAGAAGGTTAAGCAGGTTTGGAGGAATAATACTTTTTGTAATCATTGCAACAAAGGTGGACATAAAAGAGCCACATGTTGGAGGCTCCATCCAGAGAAGTGTCTTAAGGACAAAGAACTGTTAAAGAAACTAGTTGGTGAAGATGTTCAACAAGCGAATCCGCCACATTCCTGGTGGTTCATTTTGCTGAGTAAGAGATGGTTTTACTAGATATCGTAGCTTTTCATGGCCACATTTTATAAATCATGTGTTGCAATATAATTGCAAAATTGATGACGTGTTTTCCATCGCTTATTAAAGCAACGATGATGTCTTGGCCTTTTATTGATACCTGGGGTATTGGTTTCTATTATGATGTACATTTGACCAAAGAGTATGTGTTATAAACTCTTGGAATGTATGGGGATGATTGGGTCATGATTGGTCATGTAATTGAACTTGTATTTTACAAAGATTGTACTACATATTTACAGAGGATGCAGGTGTAAGTTCATTGCTTATGGTTTTGAAGAATAAGGTTGAAGGAGAAGGAAGTGTGACCTGCTAGGACACTTGTCATACAAATAATATAACACAATAATTGCGGATTATATTCATGATTTTAGAGGACCAAAATCTCCTCAGTCGGGAGGAATGATCCAGGTGGATCCAGAAATGCTAAGAATTTAGAAGTGGCTCAAAATAGCTCAAAAATCAAAGTCATTGGATTGAAGTGAAACTAGGACAATATCGTAGTGTCATCCTAATTCCAATGGCATGAATGACACTCAAATCAGAGTTTGTATGCTCAAGATATTTGTGGTCAAAACTCTAGTCAAACTAGGCCAAGTGGTAGTCACTAACGAGGCAATAATTTGGCAAAGTATCAGCGCATGGAATTTGGCCCTGAAACAGGCGAATTTTTTGCCTCTTTAATTTTGTCAGTAAACCCCAAAAACCAGTCGATTTTTTTTAACTAATTTCTTTTAAAAAAAAGTGAAAAAAGAATGTATTGGAAAAGGGTCGGTTAACTGGCATCAAATGTAGCCAACCTAGCCCCAACCCCATGATATATTATATAATATAAATAAGAAATGACAAAGTGGGTTGGCGGGCCGCCACCCCCGTCAACCACATGCCACACACACACACACACACACATCTCTCTCTCTCTCTCTCTCTCTCTCTATATATATATATATATATATATATATATATATGACACGGCCCAATGGTCATTGACCACCAAACTGGTGCCAGCAGGGATCGAACCCACTTGACCATTGGCTAGACCGCCCCACGGGTAGCCCCACTCCAACAAAATAAGTGCCAAAAATTGGTACATGCCATGTATCTTCTACCATTTATGCACCCTCAAAAAATTAACCCATACCAAATGCGCCTTTCACTAATAAATGTACCACCAAAACATTAAACTGCGTACCATATTATTGTCGGGTGGGGGTTGGAACCGCCAACCTTCCCCACCAAACTTGGCCACTTAAACCAATGACCCAAGTGGCCCCATTGTTAATTTCGCCCAGAAATTTTATATTTAAACCCAAGTTTTCCACTTGACCAGGGATAGAACACAAAGCACAAAACAGAGGAAAGAGAGTGGAACAATGCGCACGGAACCCAACCTCGGTGGGCTACATTTTTCGAGGTGAGAATATTCCACAAAACATTTCATGCAGAATGAGTGAGGAATCTAAAATATTCATTGGACAGTGATTTTTCAGAGTGTTATATTCATTCCAACTTTATACTCAAATGAACCAAAATTTCACAGGGAACGTGATGGTGTGGTATGTTTCCTCATCTAAATAGCATAATTTTAGGTAGTCAGTAGTGAGGAATCTTTGCATAATCTTGAGGATTCTAAAAGATTCCCTTGGAGGCTGATGTTTGACAGAGGTAGAATGATCTCGACTTTATAGTAATTTTTCTCTGAATTTTTCATGGAGCGTAGTGGTGTGCTCAAAATTTCCATCTGAGCAGCGATTTTTTGTCCATCTCCAAGAAGGAATAGTTGGGGGAATCTTCAAGATTCCCAAGGGTCCAGATTTTGATGATGTTAGGAAAGGGGCCAAGTTTATAGTCATTTGACATGATTTCGTGCCATGAATTCAATGGTGTTATGCATTTTTGTAGTTGAGATTTGCATTTTTAGGCAATCCCTAGAAGTGGAGGAGGGCCCATATGAGCGAGAGTTCCTATAAGAGAATGTCTCATGGAGAGACATACCACTTTGGTTGAGGGAATTTATCCATGTAATGACGAGGAATATACCATGTACATCATCATCATTTTACAACATTTAATGAAGCAACCTCCCCACTCTTGATACCAAGCCCAAAGATGTAACCCACACTAGGTGAAGTTCGTTATCAATGTGTGTGTGTTCTTTGGTTTGATGGTCATCATTATGTTTCCTTTTATTTAAAGTATGCACATTTGGTTTTTCATACTCTTTCACAGGCAATTAGGCTAACATCATAGAAGTAAAAGATCTTGGTTAATCTGGTAACTAAAATGATCCAGATCAGGGGTACAACTTCAGTGTTCAACCAGTTAACTGATAATTCAACCATAAATAACTCATGCATGTGTGATCTACGTGTTACTCAATTGATATTGGAGTTCAAGTGAAGTGTACTATCAATTGTATAACCATCCAAATTGTACAGGTGGTGCATGCGGTGAGAGGAAGGCCTATGATTAATTTCACAATTCCAATTGAGAAATTTCCATAATTAATAGGCGCTAATTCCTAAGGAAACAACACAAGGAAATAGTGACTTGGGCAAGAAAAAAATTGGTTAAGTATTGGCAAAGGCTTGTCTAGTTAGTTGTGAGACATATAGAGATAGTGTAGAGGTTGCTCGGGCATGAGCAAATCATTGTAATCTTACCATATTTTGTAACTAATGCAATATACATATATTAGGGGTTTTTAGTTGTGGCTTTCCCCAGGAAATCATTGTGTAATGCGTTGATTGAATTATTTCTCTTGTATGCTTCGTGATTTCTCGATCAATTAATTGTTTCTGCTTATGAGTAGAGTAGATTGAAGTCTTTTAGTTTAGCATATTACATAAGCAGTTTGAATCTACAAGGAATTTCTACAATTGATATTATAAACCCAGGGGACTAATACTAAAAACCCAAGGATTATAAACCCAAGGGAATAATATTAAATCCTAAGGATATGAACGCTTAGATTAATAAACCCAAGGGATTCATATTATAAACCCAAGGGAATAATATGAAACCCTAGGAATATGAACCCTTAGATTAATAAACCTAAGGGATTGATGTTATAAACCCAAGAGATTAATACTAAAACACCAAGGGATTATGAACTCAACTAAATAATATCAAAACGCAAATGATTAATATTATAAACCCAAAGATAAATATTATAAACCCTAAAATAAGCATGGTCGACCATGGTTGATGTTCATATTGAGACATTGGTTATCACAATGCGACGTTGGACCATGGTTGACCATGCTCACCATGAATGATTTTCATATCAAGACAATATTTGTCACAATGGGACATTTAATCATGGTTGAGCATGAATGATTTTCATATTGAAACAATATTTGTCACAATGCAACGATAGACTATGGTTGACCATGATTGATATTATAAACCCAAGGGATTAATACTAAAAATCCAAGGGATTATAAACCCCGGGGAATAATATAAACCGAATAAATATAAACACAAATATAAATATTATAAACACTAAAATAAACATGGTAGACCATGGTTGACCATGGTTGAACCCTTCAATTAATAAACCAAAGGGATTGATATTATAAACCCAAGAGAATAATAAAATCAAGGGATTAATATTATAACCCCAAGGAATTATGAACCCAAGGGAATAATATTAAACCCAAGGGACTAATATTATAAACCCAAGGTATATAAACCCTAAGATAAATATTATAAAAACTAAAATAAACATAGCTGACCATGGTTAACCATGATTGATATTATAAACCCAAGGGAATAATAATCCCAAGGGATAAATACTAAAAACTCAAGGTATTATAAACCAACGGGAAAAATATTAAACCCAAGGGTATATTATAAACCCTAAGATAAATATCATAAACCCCTAAATAAGCATGGTTGACCATGGTTGATTTACATATTGAGACAATCTTTGTCAAAATGTGACGTTAGCCCATACTTGACCATGGCTGAACCCTTAGATTGTCACAATGCAACATTATACCATGGTTGTCCATGCTAGACCATGATTTATTTCCATATCAAGACAATATTTGTCACAATGTGATGTTGGACCATGGTTGAACCTGGTTGATTTTAATATTGAGAATATCTTTGTCACAGTCTCACGTTGAACCATGGTTGACCATGATTAACCATGGTTGACCCTGATTGATTTTATAAAACGTGATTGAATATGGTTGACCATGATTGAATATGGTTGCCCATAATTTACCATGATTTTCCATGGTGGAACATGATTGATATTATAAACCCAAGCGAATAATAAACCAAAGGGATTGATGCTAAAAAACCAAGGGATTATAAACCCAATGGAATAATATTAAACCCCAATGAATAATATTAAACCCTAGGAATATGAACCCTTATATTAATAAACCCAAGGGATTGATAATATAAACCTAAGGGACTAATAAACCCATGGGATTAATACTAAAACCCCTAGGAATTATGAACCCAACTAAATAATATTAAACCCAAGGCCACTGCCTAAAACTTCATGAAACTTTCAGAAATGATAAATAAAAATGGAATAAGGCCACTAATGCAATCAATTGTACAAGTACTTGATCTTACCCCTATGAGCCATGATAAGAATTTCATCAAACATGTCACAAATATGTAATCCACATGTCATAACAATAGATCTAAGCATAGGGGTCTCATACTTATTTGATATTCGTAAAGAAGCATTGTTTCTCTATCACAATAGCTACATTATCATCTATTAGGCCATATACTCATTGTACTTTAAATTACTAATCAAAACATGATGAAATCCATACATCAAGTTTGTCATAAAATATACTCATAACCAACATATAATCAACATAACTAACAAGGATATGACAGCCATAAAATCCACATTTAAGCAAGTACATTTACACATGAAATACCAAGGAGAAGGAGCTCTTATTAATGAATTTGAAATCCAACCATGTATGGGACTTCCACGAACCAACCAACCATAGATTGGTTGAACAAAATCTTTCTTTCAGTGAATCAACCCCATGCCATATTCCAAGCATGTATGTGGGACTCAAAACCAAACCAATCCAGGTTTCCTCAAGCTTCACCATTATCCCCACCAGATCAATAGGCCCTAAACAAGCATGGATTCCACTAGATTTATCCACCTACACCGTGAGGAATTTGCCTACCTCCTAATCTCTAGGATTTATTGTATCCCACCATTCACTAGTCAAGCATTCCTAGGCCTAATCGAGACACCACCCTCTAGGATTTACCATATATCTTATCATTCACTGGTCGAGGATTCCTAGGCCTGATCAAGGATACACACCTCTAGTATTTACTGTATATCTCGCCATTCACCTTTCGAGGATTCATAGGCCCACCGAGGCACAAAAAATTAAGCTTTACCGCAATCCCACCTTCTCCGGTCCAGGGATTCCTAAGTCTTGTGTTCATTCTTTCATAGAACACCTCACTTAGTTTGGAAAAAATCCAAAAATCCATCTTATCGAAATAAAATAGAACCCATTACACCATGGCTATCTGGAAATGACAAGGCAAGGCTGAAGAACACTGTCACACTTGGTGAAACCCATGACAATGAAAACAAGAGAATCAAATACACACATGCATGTATCATGCTTTCCCATTCTAGAAAGGAAATCACACATGCAAATCGATACCTAAAAATAATCCCAATGTAGCGTCTTGATGTTGCTCTTCCTTGCTTGATCCTTTCCTTCTTGGTCCTCCATTTGGTTTTATTGAACCAATGCTAGAGTGTTCCAAGAAAATTATAGGTGTCCAAGAGTGAGAGAAAGAGAGAGAGAATAGGGAGAGAGCTCCAAAATTGAACTGACAAAAGGTACCAACAGATCCTCAAAATCCTTTTTATTAATGAGGCCTATATTTCTTCAATTTTCCATTATTTTCCTTCATTTTCCTCCTCACATGCAACCTATGACCTTTCACCTTCGTTTTCTCCTAATTTCCATCATTTTCATGAATAAAATGCCAATTAATGCCTCATTCCTTCTAAATCCTTTGCCTTTTCTTTTTCCAATTTCATTAGCCATAATAAACCAAATGAACACCCACACTAGGATGTTTTTCGCAACACTCAACTTGGAATATGTTTCCCATGACCTTAGTTATTATTTTTCGCTTATTAACTTTATTACTTGGAAACTTGACCATGGATGTTACATCCCCCAAAACTCTTTGATATGTGTCTAGATCTTCCACGAATGATTCAAGGACATCAATTGGTTCTGGGCCATCCACACTTGGTCGTTAAACCAAAACTGTACATGCAAGATAACTTTAAAATTCCCATCTAGCTATGTTATTCAGGATGCAACTTACTATAAAGTCCTCTACCCAGTTTCTCCACCATATCTTTGTGGTCCCTATTAAAAACATGGTTGTGACATTCACCTTAAATTCAATAGAACTCCCACTCATTTGATCCAAGTATTGTTCGACATCCCAAATAGAATTTTTCCAATACATTTGCAGTTCTAATCTTATCATATGGCTCAGGTTCTCTTATTTTAATCCTCATAGAAGTGTTGGAAAACCCTTTCCCAATAACCTTCTTCAACATACTGATCATGTTATCTTAATCTTGTAACATTTTTCAAACGATTATCAACTCATTCTCTATATCCTTCGATCCATATTCTAGTGTGTCATACTTATAGTCATGTCCCTGTAATGTGTCTATCAATTAAATTACAACCCTCTTGATATTTACCAATTTTTTTCATGTTGGGGGTTTTTGCGCCCTTCTTTGTGTCAGTACTTCCCTACTATGATCTAGCCATCCAAACCTATCACTCTAGGAATCCTAGATTCACCTAACTACTAGCCTTGCAATCATTTCAACTGATACACCAACATTTTACACTTGTAATGACACTCCATGCAAATATCAACTATCTTGGATGTAATGGTAAAAAGTACCCTATAGTCTCATCCCCCACTAATACAAACTGTCATGGATGTGACATCAACACCAAACCAACCTCCCTTCACTTCAACTCTTGATATCACCCGTCATGATGATAAGAGTGGAGTTGAGCAGTCTTTGGAAAACTTTCTCTAATACCACCTATCACGGCTCCAATGAGACCCACAGAAATCAAGGCACATTGTGCACTCCTACGGCATGCGACACCAATGTCGTTCCACCTTATGTGTTACCCAAATTGTTAGTAATAGACTTGGACTATGCCTCACAATGGTCCTTAGTTAAGTGCTTGTGAAATACTAAGTTACTTAACCAATTTCAAATATATAACTACAACAATCTCCATAAACATGTACACTTACATATCCAAACAAATGCAAAAAGGCAAATATAGAGTGGGTGACTCACTAACCTAATACCAAAATAAACATATATTTATTAATAAATTTTACAAAGAATAACCCTCTCAAGTCTTTTACATCAACGCAAACCTTGTTAAAACCACCACATCTAAGACAAGCCCTAAATTTTTAAAGCAATCCCTAAAATTTTGGTGTTCACAAACCCCAAATTACAACCCTAAGTTTATGTCCCCAAAATATTTTGTTTGAAAGGTGACCATGGTGGACCCAACATGTTAGTACGCACCCAACAAGCTGGTACCTAATCCGTTCTCTTTCTACGAGTCACCGGCTCACCCACACATTCTTGCGCTAACAACAAGGATGGGATTTTAACATTCCATGATTGAAACCCCATTATTGCCGTTCATTTAAAACATATTAACTAGCATTTGCACCATATGTTGCAAAGGAAACGCCGTAAGGCAATGACATAATGTATATTGTCTAATTCATCAGCTCTTAATGACTGATCTTTTGATTTAATGTAAAAGTGGTTTCCACCTCTTGAGACATTTTGTCCCTTTCTACACTCAAAAAAGACATAAAAAGAGAGATTGCTACTTCCACGACCTGTTGTAAATTTCTCTCCTCACTACAATAATGACATCATGACTATGATTATCCATAGAAAATTTCAGGATCTTCACAGGAATTGACTTGTTAATAACGCTGTAGGGAAGTCCAAGGAAGTACAAGCAAGATGAAAATTGGACACTCCTCATATTCCCATGAACCATATTATGTAAATTCAAATGATTGATTGGTCGTTCACAAAAATATCCACAACCTTGGCACCTAACCTTGCAATAATGCACATCATATGGATTTATTGTGTGAACATGGGCACCATCATGGTAATTTTTAAAAGGTGGAATGGCAATGCAACAATCCTTTTGCAGACCATTTTGTTAAGAGACATGTTCATAAGCCTCTTCTACACCGAAATGAATGTGTTTATCTCACTACTTTAGTGTAGATTTCACAAATTCCATATGCTTCACATTTCTTATGACAAGCATGTTCATTACCACAGAGATATTCAGCAGAGTCACCAAGTTAAAATCCCCTGTCTAATCAAAAGCTAATCAAAGGAAGAAGACACTTCTCTTTCAAAGTCCACTCTTGGCTTCTTGGTCTATTTCCTTCTGAATTTTAGCTAGACGATGTACTATATAAGGATAAGCCCTCTACCAATGCAAGTTGATCAAATTCCTTCCTTCACTCATTACATTTTTCTCCATCGGGGCCTACTACGATGAGCAATGGAATGAGCCTAATGTCAGAATAGCATGACAAGTCTTTAATGTTTTCATCCCCAAAAGGCAGAGCAAGCCATGGCATGCACTCATAGGATGAAAAAAAAGTTTCTTCATCTCTGCCACTGGAAATGAATATAATGTCAAAACCCTCATGAGCTTTCAGAGATTCTTTCAAATTTTTATATACAGATATCAATCTTGGAGTGAATTTCTGACAGGGAAGACACCACTCAGCTGTGAAATTGGAGTGAGATACTTCAATGAGCTGCTGGTTTTGCTACTCTTAAGTAGTGGTGTTTACTTAAAAGTTTCCCTGAAACAATCGTGATTATGCTAGTTGATATTTTATGAATACTCATATACATATAATGGGTGAAAAACAACACAAACACACATATATAGCCAAAAATATTCCATTTCCAAAAATTGCAAATCATGAAGAGTTGTATTCCTTTTATGTCCCCTGAATGAGAGGTACTTCTTAATACCTTATTTATAGTACATCTCTCAAGTAATTACATGATAACAAATAATACAAAAATTAACAGGTCAAAAATCAAAACTAAATGTCTAAAGGTCAGTAGCATTCATCAGAATCAACAACATTGATCAAGCAAAATAAAACTGTGCAGTAAAATCGAGAGATCTATTTATTTGAGATTATAAATTAAGTAGCAGATATCTAATTGGAAGAAAAGAGAGGGAATAGGCATGACAACACAATTCATACCTATTCAAAATATATTGCATTGTGTCTAGTTTCTGCACAACTCGGATAGTAAACAAAATTCTGACAACTTCGTCGAAGAGAAGTATAGAGTTCATTTCACTAAGAAGTATAGAAGGATCTTATATTTTCTTGACTCCATTGTTTAAAAATGGTTTTAATTCATTCTTCCTTGCTTTAAGAAACTTACATGTCCTTCTCTTCACTTTCATCATCAGAAACCTTTGTTTTTTTCCTTTAGTCTTCACACTCAAGATCATCATTAGACTTACATGTAAAATCATAATCATGCTCCTTTTTCTCATTCACCACTTCATTTAATTCTTTTATTATAGTTGTTGATTTAATACTTTCATCAATTTGTTCAATTGGCTTCTAAATTTATTCTTCTATGAGATTTAAATCTCCATCAAACTTATTAGCAACTTTGTTGTCAACTTTTTTCTCTCGTGTTATTTTGAACACCCACATATACAAAAACGATGTTAAAAACAACTTTGTTATTCTCTTCAATGAGAGCCTCCTTATCTTCCTCTTCCTTCTCTTCCTTATCTTCCACTCCTTTACAAATCTCTCATGCTGCAAATCAGTTGTCTTCCACACGGATTTCATACACAAGTGGGCTTGTGTCACCAAACTACAATATATCAATAAGTGATTTCTATTGCATCATGTGCAACCACTCATCACCAATTAATAATTCTTCATCGAATTTGACATCAACATAATTTTCATTCACCCTATGGTGGGTTATCCGAGCATGCATGTTATCATTAACAAATTCAACTTCACTAAATTCATTAGTTGTGGCTAGATTCACCCAATCACATCTCACTTTGTCGTCATCATCCACACGTGTTGTATGTTTGTCTCTTTTGTGCCAAACTCTCCTTCCAAAATCTTCCATGCTTCTTTAAGTTTGTGACCTGAAATGTGGTTGTTTCTTCATCCCTTCATATTCTCAAATTAGAATAAGGGCAAAGAAATTTAACGGTTAACTTAATTGAAGGCCCATAATTGTTTGAAATGATGTTGGAAGGAATTCAAATACATAATGGAATATAATTTTCATTCACCCTATGGTGGGTTATTCGAGCATGCATGTTCTCATTAACAAATTCAACTTCACTAATTTCATTAGTTGTGGCTAGATTCTCCTATTCACATCTCACTTTGTCTTCATCATCCACACGTGTTGTATGTTCGTCTCTTTTGTGCCAAAATCTCCTTCCAACATCTTCCATGCTTCCTTAAGTTTGTGACCTGCAATGTGGTTGTTTCTTCATCCCTTCATATTTGCAAATTATAAGAAGGGCAAAGAAATTTAAAGGTTAACTTAATTGAAGGCACATCATTTTTTGAAATGATGTTGGAAGGAATTCAAATACATAATGGAATATGTTGATGACAAACCGAAAACAAGATTCTCTAATTAGAAGAAGGGCAAGGAAAGTTAAAGGCGGACATAAAGAAAAAAGTGGAAGTGTCCACAAACTCAAGATTTCAAACACTTAAAAAATGTCTATGTGACTTCATCAATGATGAAGAAAAGAAAGAATTTATGAGATAAAATACTGTCAAATAGTCTTCGCATAGATATACTTCTCTTGGAAGCATGTCAAGAGAAAATATAAAAGGAGAAATTGGAAAAAACTTAGTCTCATTTTTTGTGAATCACATAATAAAACTTATGTGGATAAGGTAAATTTGTGCCACCTATTTTTGTCACATGTGGATAGGGAAATAGAATAGATAATTTTATTGAGTAAATTAAAAAATAAAAGTGAAGGGAATAAATTAGATTACATGTCTTTTTTTATTGTACATAAAATTTTAAACAAAATCATAACAAAAATATTTACATATTTTTAACAAAATGATAATAAAAATATTCACATGTTTATAACTTGTTATTGGACTATCTAAAAATAATATAGATATATGACCATACATTTTAAAATAATAAAATATAATATATAAAGCTTAAAATTAAATAAAATGGAATAAAATTTCCAAATAATAAAATATAATGTAATGTAATATATAAAATATAATAAAAAAACTCATATTAGATAATAAAATACTACTATTTAATTCAGCATTTGATTCCCTAAACCTCGTCCATTTTTTTCATGGAAACTTCTAAGTAAACACCACTACTTAAGAGTAGCAAAACCAACAGCTCATTGAAGTATCTCACTCCAATTTCACAACTGAATGGTGTCTTCCCTGTCAGAAATCATTGAAGTATCACAGCTGAGTGGTGTCTTCCCTATCATAAATCCACTCCAAGATTGATATATGTATATAAAAATTTGAAAGAATCTCTGAAAGCTCATGAGGGTTTTGAGATTATATTCATTTCCAGTGATAGAGATGAAGAAACTTTTTTTTCATACTATGAGTGCATGCCATGGTTGCTCTGCCTTTTGGGGATGAAAACATTAAAGACTTGTCATGCTATTCTGACATTAGGCTCATTCCATTGCTCATCGTAGTAGGCCCCGATGGAGAAAAATGTAATGAGTGAAGGAAGGAATTTGATCAACTTGCATTGGTAGAGGGCTTATCCTTATATAGTACATTGTCTAGCTAAAATTCAGAAGGAAATAGACCAAGAAGCCAAGAGTGGACTTTAAAAGAGAAGTGTCTTCTTCTTTTGATTAGCTTTTGATTAGACAGGGGATTTTAACTTGGTGACTCTGCTGAATATCTCTATGGTAATGAACATGCTTGTCATAAGAAATGTGAAGTAGATGGAATTTGTGAAATCTACACTAAAGTAGTGAGATAAACACATTCATTTCAGTGTAGAAGAGGCTTATGAACATGTCTCTGAACAAAATGGTCTGCAAAAGGATTGTTGCATTGCCATTCCACCTTTTAAAAATTACCATGATGGTGCCCATGTTCACACAATAAATCCATATGATGTGCATTATTGCAAGGTTAGGTGCCAAGGTTGTGGATATTTTTGTGAACGACCAATCAATCATTTGAGTTTACATAATATGGTTCATGGGAATATGAGGAGTGTCCAATTTTTATCTTGCTTGTACTTCCTTGGACTTCCCTACAGCGTTATTAACAAGTCAATTCCTGTGAAGATCCTGAAATTTTCTATGGATAATCATAGTCATGATGTCATTATTGTAGTGAGGAGAGCATTTTACAACAGAGGGTCGTGGAAGTAGCAATCGCTCTTTTGGTGTCTTTATTGAGTGTAAAAAGGGACAAAATGTCTCAAGAGGTGGAAACCACTTTTACATTAAATCAAAAGATCAATCATTAAAAGGTGATGAATTAGACAATATATATTATGTCATTGCCTTACGGCATTTCCTTTGCAAAATAATAAAATATAATATATAAAGCTTAAAATTAAATAAAATGGAATAAAATTTCCAAATAATAAAATATAATGTAATGTAATATATAAAATATAATAAAAAAACTCATATTAGATAATAAAATATTATTATTTAATTCAGCATTTGATTCCCTAAACCTCGTCATTTTTTTCATAAAATGATAATTCCTTTCTTTCCCTCCCACAAAAAAGCTTTGATGTTATATTATTATTAATATATAATTGACATGTATATCGTTGTCATGCATATCATTGTTGGACGTTCCTATCCTAGGATCAAAAGTAAATTATTATATTATAAAATAATATAAACCAACCATCGTCTCCTTACATACTATGTATTTTGCAATTAGCAATATCGTAAAAGGAAAAACAACATATTTGTAGTGGCTGGTGAGAAATTAAAATCCCTTTATATGGCCAAACCATATTATATATCTTGAACCACATTTACTTATTTTTCCCATATGGTTCTTCATTTAGAATGCAAGAAAATAGTATATGGATGTGGTTAATCATCAAATTGATCATTGAAGCGTATTTAATAAAACATGGTTTTTAAACGCCTATTAAAGAAGCACATTATCATAAAATACATAATGAAATCTTCGTGAATCAGCTACGTTGATCAAGGTAGCTCAAATTTTACTCATAGTAATTAGTTGTTGCATACTTCCGCACTGAGAAAATCACCCCATCATACAACACATAATGATATCTCTCTAAATAAGGTATATTGATCAAGATAGCAAGAAGTTTACTTGTAGTAATCAGTTGTGGCATACTTCTGCGTTCAGAACATCACCCCATCATGTATATACAATATTCCTATGTTATGTTTAACGAAATGAAAGAAATGGAAAGCTAGAAAATGCAGTTATTCACATGAATAGAAGGTTTGATTAATCGACAACAATTATCTTCAAGCTTGAAATCCTGCATAATTTAGGAAGTACAACTATAATGAAAAACACATTCAATTGAAAATAGTTAAAGAATATTTCGTAATAGAATACAGGGAGATATATGGTTATTGGTGTGTACGATAAATTTCGCAGTAATGTAACCAATAAAAACTCAAATTGAATAGCAGCTAGTTCTGGAGTATCCATTTGAGCATAAATAGGAATGTAATTTGGATTCACATTAATACAACTATTGAGCAAGGATATTTTTTATTTTTTATTTTATTCTCATTGCATTTTCTATTTTTCTTTGATAGAGGGAAGACAAAGAAATTTTTCATTTACCCTATGGTGGGTTATCTTAGCATGCATGTTCTCATCAACAAATTCAATTTCACTAAATTGATTAGTTGTGGCTAGATTCACCCATTCACATGTCACATTGTTGTCATAATCCACATGTGTTGTATGTTCGTCTCTTTTGTGCCAAACGCTTCTTCCAAAATCTTCCATGCTTCCTTAAGTTTGTGACCTGCAATGTGGTTGTTTCTTCATCCCTTCATATTCACAAATTAGAAGAAGGGAAAAGAAATTTAAAGGTTAAATTAATTGAAGGCACATCACCATTTGAAATGATGTTGAAAGGAATTCAAATACATAATGGAATATGTTGAAGACAAACCGAAAACAAGATTCTAAAATTAGAAGAAGTGTAATACAGAAGAAAAAGATGGAAGTGAGTGTCGACAAATTCAAGATTTCAAACACTTAAAATGCATATATGACTTCATCAATGATGGTATTGGATTTCAAACACTTAAAATGCATATATGACTTCATCATGATATTGGCAGATAGTCTCCAGGTAGATATAATTCTCTTAGAAGCATGTCAAGAGAAAAGGTAAAAGGAGAAATTGGAAAAACTTAGTCTCATTTACTATGAATGACATAATAAAACTTACCAGAAACGATAAACAGAGAATTTATGAGATAAAAGTATAAGCGGATAGTTACTAAAAATGATAAACAAAGAATTTATGAGATAAAGTATTGGCGGATAGTCTTCACGCAGATACAATTCTCTTAGAAGCATGTCAAGAGGAAAGGTAAAAGGAGAAATTGGAAAAACATAGTTTCATTTTCTGTGAGTGACATAATAAAACTTACGAGAAAAGATAAATGGAGAATTTATGAGATAAAGTATTGGCAGATAGTCTTCATGCATATATAATTCTCTTAGAAGCATGTCAAGGGAAAAGGTAAAAGGAGAAATTGGAAAAACTTAGTCTCATTTTCTGTGAATCACATAATAAAACTTATGAGAAAAGATAAAAGGAGAAATTGGAAAAACTTAGTTTCATTTTTTGTGAATCACACTTACGAGAAAAGATAAGAAAAATTGGAAAAAACTTAGTCTCATTTTCTGTGAATCACATAATAAAACTTATGTGGATAAGGCAAAATTCGTGCCACCTATTTTTGTAACATGTGGATAGGGAAATAGAATAAGATAATATCATTGAGTAAATTAAAAAATAAAAGTAAAGGGAATAAATTAGATTACATGTCTTTTTTTATTGCACCAAAAATTTTAAACAAAATGATAACAAAAATATTTACATATTTTTAACAAAATGATAATAAAAATATTTACATATTTAGAACTTGTTATTAGATTATCTATGAAAAATTATATATATATATATATATATATATAATAAAATATAATATGTAAAATTTAAATAAAATAAAATAAAATAAAATTTCCAAATAATAAAATATAATATAATATATAAAATATAATAAAATTTTTATATTAGATAATAAAATATTATTATTTAATTAGGCATTTGATTCCCTAAACCTCATCCCTTTTTTCATAAAATTATAATTCCTTTCTTTCCCTCCCACAAAGAAGCTTTGATGTTATATTATTATATATGATAATTCCTTTCTTTCCCTCCCACAAAGAAGCTTTGATGTTATATTATTATTAATATATAATTGACATGTATATCGTTGTGATGTATATCATTGTTGGACGTTCCTCGTTGTCATGTATATCATTGTTGGACGTTCCTATCCTAAGATTAAAAGTAAATTATTATATTATAAAATAATATAAACTAACCATCGTTTCCTTATGTACCATGTATTTTGCAATTAGCAATATCGTTATTCATTAAACGAAAAAACAACATATTTGTAGTGACTGGTGAGAAATTAAAACCCTTCTATATGGCCAACCATATTATATATATTGAACCACATTTACTTATTTTTCCCATATGGTTTTTCAAGGTATGGATGTGGATGAATCATCAAATTGATCATTAAAGCCTATTTAATAAAACATGGTTTTTAAACTCCTATTAAAGAAGCACATTATCATAAAATACATAATGAAATCTCCATGAATTGGCTACATTGATCAAGGTAGCTCAAATTTTACTCATAGTCATTAGTTGTTGCATACTTCCGCATTCAGAAAATCACCCCATCATACAATACACAATGATATCTCTCTAAATCATGTACACTGATCAATATAGCACGAAGTTTACTCGTAGTAATCAGTTGTGGCATACTTCCGCGTTCAGAACATCACCCCCCATTCTGCATATACAATATTCGTATGTTAAGTTTAACGAAATGAAAGCAAGAAAATGCGGTTATTCCTATGAATAGAAGGCTTGATTAATGGACAACAATTATCTATAGACTTGAAATCCTGCATAATTTAGCAAGTACAACTACAATGAAAAATGCATTCAATTGAAAATAGTTAAAGAATAGTCCGTAATGGAACATAGAGATATATGGTTATCGGTGTGTATGATAAGGTTTGCAGTAATGTAACCAAAAAAAAGCAAATTGAATAGCACCTAGTTATAGATACAAATAAATATGAATGTAATTTGGATTCACACTCATACAATTATTGAGCAAGGATTTTTTTGTTTTTTATTTTTATCCCATTCTCATTGGATTTTTTGTTTTTCTTTGATACAGGTGAGGCAAAGAAATTTTCCTGTTGCACAGACCATTGTAGAAGAAAGATTATGAATATTGTTATTTAATGTATGACTTTACATTTTCTATAATCAACTCCTTACATAAAACAAGGCTCACATTGTTCTCAAACAACAAATTGCCAATCACAGTGTTTATTGTAGCACATACTCTTTTCTTCAAAATTGTACAGTTAAAAGCCGAAGTATTAGCTAGAAATCCAGAATAACTTCATCACATGCAACTTTCAATCCATTGCTCTAATAAAAATTTAAGTTTCTCAGTATTAAGGTGGTTAAATACACAAATTCCAAGGTATAACTTCAGGACGTGCAACTTTCGATCCAATGTTATAATAAAAAAGTAAGTTTATACACAAATTGCAAGGTAAAAATTTTAATGAAGAGTTTGCTGAAAGTATGCACAACGGTAAAGATCAAACCCAGTATCACCAAAATCTTACAGTTTTAGACTAAAGAACCGAAAGCGAGGTGGAGAGAAGGGTAATTAATCCTTAACCACCTTGAAATAAGCCTAGTAAATATTAATCCAATATATTTCCTCGCAAACAAATAAATAAGATTACAGAAGATTATCTTAAAATTTCCTGGAAATATTATCGACATTAGTCACTAGGCGTGGCTGAATGGATATTTACCCAGAACATGGTTACTTAAAGAAAAGGAGGTTAACCTCAATTTTATGAGTTATAAACAAACGTGCATAAACATAATTAAATTTTAAAGTTGTGGTACTACTGAGTATGAGTGAAGCAACGAGAGGCACAGGTCAAGAGCTTAATTCATTGGGTTTGTGAGTGAAGCAGGCACATCTCAAGAGCTGACCTCACTGGGTTTGTGAGCCAAGCAGACATTGAATTCAATTAGGGTTTGCAACACCGATAGTAGATTTCGCACCGAACAGAACAGGTTGCAATTGAGACAACATCGCGGCCGAGGGAAGTGGGTGGTTCCTCATTATCTGTATTGCCTGCATGTGAACCTTAATATAATGGGTTAGATTAAATAGGTTAGATTAAATAACTGTTCTTTCCAACTGTTTTATGATCGAACGGCTAACCTTCTTCTAATCGTCTAACATTTAATCCAATGATGCACAAAGATGACAGGTGGACTAGAGGAAAGTGTTTTTCATAGGGAAACGCCTTACGGCGTAAACATAACCCATAGATTATTACAGATTTCATTAGCAGCGACCCTGCACAAAAATGTCTGCTCTACCCATCAAATTTAAACAGAAATATCCTCCTCAGTGGAAAAAATCCTGACTTTTTTCATGGTAGACTTCCTTCGAATTTGGAATATGCTCTACCAGTACTAAATTGTAATGTTTAATGTTTTGTCTTATATAGAATAATGGATGTTGCTGCTTGCAAAGTAAATGAGTAACTAGTAATTGAGGGTACAAGTTCACATTAATATTTGCACACACCCAAAACATGACCCCACTCGTTGGCATCTCTTTGTTCCTTTGAGAGCATACAATTGTTTTCAATGCTGAAAAATCATGGCCACTTGTTTCTTTTTGATCGACAGTAAAACTCAAGAAATCCCTTCAATCCCCCCTTCATTTAGACGCCCTGAAAGGAGTCTATTTTCGATGGAATGAAATCACCGAGGCTAGTGAACTGAGAGTAGCCCAACTGCCCAACTGTGGACTGAAATAGTTGGTAAGAACATAAAAGAGAATAAAGTTTACAAGTGAACAGATTGACGGACTTAGTTCTTTGTTTCCATATTTGTATTTCAACATCCAACTCAACAATGCCTATGCGTGCTCCTCCTGCCTCTCAGAGAGTATTTTAAAATCTATCTTTAGGTTATTTTGACAAAGAAGCATCTCTTTGTTCCTTGGGAGGCATACAATTCTATTCAATGCTGTAAAATCATGACCACTAGTTTCTTTTTGATCGACAGTAAAACTCAAGGAAGCCCTTCAATATCCCTTTCATTCAGATGCCCTGAAAGGAATCTATCTTCCATGGAATGAAATCACCGAGGCTAGTGAACTTGGAGAAGCCTAACTGCCCAACTGCGGACTGAAGTGGTTGATAGGAACATATAAGAGGATAGGGGTGCAGGAACAGGGAGTGGGTTATTCTTTGCTCCAATGGAAAAGTTTAAATATCATATGCCCGGGACCTTGGAAATGGCACAAACAACCAGGTAGAAGTATAAGCTTTATTTCAAGGATTAAATCAGGTTTACTAATTTAATTATTATTGGGGGTTCTGAAAATTTAATTTGTCACCTTGCAGTTTGGCACTCACTAGCTCAGGGAATTGTTAGTTTGACAACGGTTTTTTTGGTAAATGTAGTTAAACGGTTTATGTAACGGGTAGTTTAGTTATGTATGTAACGGTAGCTATTCATGAATATATTGAATGCCATGTAGTGTAAAACTCATTGTTAAATAAAAACAGTTCGATCCAATTTCAGTTGAGCATTCGATTTCTTGCTATTCTTTGTTTCTCTTTTCATCTGTCTTGCTGTTCTCTGTTTCTCTTTTCATCTGTTCAATAAGTGGTATCAGAGCCGTGAGTCCAAAACCTGGGCGTGAGGCTGTGCTGTGCGTGGGAACTGTCCAGTGAAGGAGACGTGAGGCTTGGGAAATGGCTGTATCAGCGTGAGTGTGCTGCGCGTATCCAAAACGTGTGGCTGTATCAGCGTGAGTGTGCTGCGTGTATCCAAAACCCTGCGTGAAGGAGAGCTGTCCAGTGACCATTGCGTGAAGCTGTCCAGTGACCATTGCGTGAGGCTGTCCAGTGACCAAAACCCTACTGATCTTGGATTGCTGTTGTGCGGATTGCTGCTGTGCGTGAGGGAAATTGCAGGCATTTTTTTTTTAAACCCCTGTAGACGTGATGTCCCTGCGTGAAGAGCCAGAAGAGCAGAGGATTTGTGACAGAGCGTGAAATCCGGGTATTGATCGGGTTTTCCAGACTTGTTTTTTTTTTCCAGCAGAATTTTTTTTTTTGAAATCAAGTCAAAGTTGTGGTTTTATAAAAATATTGAAAAAAAAAGAAGGGTTTGCAGAATTTTTTTAAAAGATAGCAGCAGACTGAAAAGGTTGAAATTTTTAAGACAGCAGTATTGTAGAACAGCAGATTGAAAAGGTTGAAATTTTTTTTTAGATAGCAGTATTGTAGAACAGCAGATTGAAAAGGTTGTTCAGAATTTTTTTTTTTAAGACAGCAGAGATTGAAAAGAGTGTTGTTTTTACAAATGTTGTAGAAGAACAAGTTTGCAAGGGATTTGCACGAATGTTGTGAAACTAGAAAAACAAAAGGGTTTGCAAGAAACAAAGGATTTGAAACTTGTCTTTCTGTTTGAATTGGGGAAGTTATTTTTTTTTTTTAGAACGCCTGAAATCCTAGGAAGGAGGAAAAATGGCCAAGATGTCGAATGCAAGATTCGAGGTGGAGAAATTCACCGGAAAGAGCAATTTTGCTCTTTGGAAACTGAAGGTTAAGGATCTGCTTGTGCAACAAGGGTTGCACAAGGCATTGGATGGGGTTACTAAGAAACCTACAACCATGACTACTTCAGACTGGGAGGACTTGGATGCCCGAGCTCTCAGTACCATCCGGTTATGTCTAGCGGATGAAGTTCTCGTCAACATCGTTGAAGAGACTACGGTGTCAGGTTTGTGGGAAAAACTTGAAAACCTTTATATGACAAAATCATTAACCAACAGATTTTATCTGAAACGACAGTTATACAGTCTTCGAATGAAAGAAGGTTAAAGCGTTGCAGAACATTTGAATGTTTTTAATACACTAATTTGTCAATTAACAGATATGGAAGTCAAAATACAGGAAGAAGATAAAGCCATAACCTTGCTGTGTTCTCTGCCTGAATCATGGGATCACTTCGTAACCTCAATCAGCTTCAACTCTACTGATTCTTTGAAGTTTGAATCAGTCGTGGGAGCTCTTCTGTCTGAAGAAGTACGAAGGAAATCCAGCACTGATACAACTGCATCAGAAGCCATGGTTGCTAGAGGACGCTCAAAGGAAAGAGGAGACAAACCAAGGGGGTCTTCCAGGTCGAAATCGAAGGGAAAAAAGTGTAAGGAAAAATGGTGGAACTGCGGTAAAGTTGGACACTTGAAGAAGGACTATTGGAAACGGAAGGAATCCGAAAACCTGAAGAACGAAGCGAATCAGGCTGATTCAGGTATTGTAGACGAAGTTTTATCTACTGAAGAATTGTGTATGATAGATGAAACTTCACCTGAATGTAATGTCTCTCAGAGTTTTGATAGTTGGCTGTTAGACTCTGGTGCTTCGCATCATATGTGCCCACATAGAAATTGGTTTACTTCGTATGAAAATGTAAACGGTAGTTCTGTGTTTATGGGTAACAATATGTCATGTCAGACTGTTGGGATGGGAGATATCAGGATTAAGATGTATGGTAACACAGTTAGAACATTAACTAGTGTTAGACATGTACCTGATTTGAAGAAAAATTTAATCTCTTTGGGAGTGTTGGATTCAGATGGTTATAAGTTTACAGGTCAGGATGGCGTCTTGAAAGTCTTCAAAGGTGCCCTTGTGGTTATGAAGGCAGAGAAGGTCAGGAATCTTTACAGGTTAAAAGGAAGTACTCAGGTCGGTGAAGCAACGGTTGCGTCAGAAAATGAAGAAGCAGGTACTCGTCTGTGGCATCAGCATTTGGGTCATATGAGCGAGAAAGGTCTTCACATACTGATGAAATGTAAATCTCTTCCCGATCTGAAATCCTTGAATTTAGATTTCTGTAAACATTGTGTGTATGGGAAACAGTGTAAACAGAGATTTAAAGTTGGCAATCATAATAGTAAAGATGTTTTAGACTACATTCATTCTGATCTGTGGGGGCCTTCCCCTGTTATGTCATATGGAGGTGCATTGTATTTTTTAACGTTCATTGATGATTACTCTCGTAAAGTTTGGGTCTATATGCTAAAAAGGAAAGCTGATGTATTCAATGTCTTTAAACAATTTAAAGTAATGGTAGAGAAAAGAACAGGAAAATCTATTAAATGTCTAAGAACTGACAATGGTGGTGAGTTCACTTCTGTTGAGTTTGAACAATACTGTAAGGATGAGGGCATTGTTAGACACAAAACTGTTGTTTATACTCCTCAGCAAAATGGTGTTGTTGAGCGTATGAATCGGACTCTTATGGAAAGAGCCAGAAGCATGATCAGCAATGCTAACTTGCAAAAGGAGTTGTGGGCAGAAGCAGTATCTACTGCTTGTTATTTAGTTAACAGATCACCTTCAGTAGCGATTGATTGTAAAATTCCTGAAGAAGTTTGGACAGGTTAGTCTTGTGACTATTCTCATTTGAGGATATTTGGCTGTGATGCTTATTCTCTTATTCCGATAAATCAACGTTCAAAATTAGATCCAAAGTCAAAATGTTATGTCTTTGTTGGGTATGACTATGTAGTGAAAGGATATAGGTTGTGGGATCCTACATTGCGGAAGATAGTCATTAGTAGAGATGTAACATTTGATGAATCCTCTTTGTTAAAATCAAATGTTGAAAGAATTGAATAGGAACAGGTATCGCCGAGTCAACAAGTTCAGTTGGAGGCTAGATCTTTCGGTGACAGTCGAAAGGAAGGAGAGACTTCTGGAGACAAAGGTGTTGAAGACACAAAGGAAGTCGTTGAAGCTTCTGAACCAGTGCAAGTTTCTGAACTAGTTCAGCAACCAGTCACTCTGAGAAGGTCAACAAGGGAAAGGAAAACTCCCAAAAGGTATGAAGATTCTGCTTCATCTTTTGCTTTGGTTACTGAAGATGGGGAACCGTCTTGTTATCAGGAAGCGATAGATGATACAGATAGCGAGAAATGGAAAAAGGCTATGGAAGAAGAAATGGACTCCTTAGCCAAGAACAATACCTGGGATCTTGTAGAGCTTCCTGAAGGGAGAAGTGTTGTTGGATGTAAATGGTTCTTCAAGCTGAAACGGAAAGTTGATGGTAGTATCGAAAGATATAAGGCGAGACTGGTAGCAAAAGGGTATTCTCAGGTTGAAGGTATAGACTTTCATGAGATTTTTTCTCCAGTTGTAAAACTTGTTTCTATACGTACTGTGTTGGCACTAACTGCGTTGCTTAATCTTGAGTTAGAACAGTTAGATGTTAAAACAGATTTTCTACATGGTGATTTGAACGAAGAGATATATATGGAACAACCAGAAGGTTTTGTACGAGGTCGCAGTGGAAGATTAGTTTGCAAGCTCAGGAAATCATTGTATGGTCTGAGGCAGTCTCCCAGACAATGGTACAAGAAGTTTGATTCCTTCATGGTGAGCTAGAACTTTATAAGAAGTGAGTATGATCATTGTGTGTACTTCAAAAGTTTCAATGTAATATTCATTATCTTAGCTTTGTATGTTGACGATATGCTTATTGCAAGCAAAAGCATGGAAGAGGTCAACAGGTTAAAGGCTCAACTCTCTAGGGCGTTTGATATGAAGGATCTTGGAGCAGCAAAACATATCTTGGGCATGGAGATACACAGAGACAGGAAAAATGGTAAGCTTTGGTTATCACAGCAGAAGTATGTGGAGAAGGTACTTGAAAAGTTCTCTATGAATAATGTGAAACCTGTTAATGTTCCTCTAGCTTCCCATTTTAAGCTTTCTTCGGTTTTGAGTCCTAGAGCTGATGAAGAAAAGCAGTATATGTCTCATGTACCATATGCAAATGCGGTAGGCAACTTAATGTATGCGATGGTATCTACAAGACCTGACATTTCACATGCAGTTGGAGTTGTCAGCAGGTTCATGGCAAATCCAGGTAAAGAACATTGGCTAGCAGTGAAATGGGTGCTTCGATATCTAAGAGGCACAAGAGATCATTGCATCGTCTTTAATGGTAGTGAAGGATCAGTCTGCGGATATGTAGATGCTGACTATGCATGTGATTTGGACAAAATAAGATCTACTACAGGTTACGTCTTTACTCTTGCAGGTGGAGCAATTAGTTGGATGTAAAAGCTTCAAGACACGGTTGCATTGTCCACTACCGAAGCTGAATATATAGCTGCTTCAGATGCCAGTAAAGAAGCAATCTGGTTAAAGGGTTTGCTCGATGAAATTGGAAGAACGCAGGAGAAAGTGAGTGTACTTTGTGATAGTCAAAGTGCTATTCACTTGGCCACAAACCCTGCCTATCACAGCAGAACCAAGCACATTGATGTGAGATATCATTTTCTGAGACATGTGATCGATGGTGGCAAAGTAGCTCTTAGAAAGGTCCATACACGAGAAAATTGTGCAGACATATTCACAAAGCCAGTTACAGTAGAGAAGTTGCGGTGGTGTTTAGCTTCTCTTGGCTTGCAGGAGAGATGATGAATGGGAAAATTGTTGTCAAGGTGGAGTTTGTTAGTTTGACAACGGTTGTTTTGGTAAATGTAGTTAAACGGTTTATGTAACGGGTAGTTTAGTTATGTATGTAACGGTAGCTATTCATGAATATATTGAATGCCATGTAGTGTAAAACTCATTGTTAAATAAAAACAGTCTGATCCAATTTCAGTTGAGCATTCGATTTCTTGCTATTCTCTGTTTCTCTTTTCATCTGTCTTGCTATTCTCTGTTTCTCTTTTCATCTGTTCAATAGGAATATCATATAGCAGGGCATCATTAGGAGAATCAAAATTCTCTTACATAAACTTCACTCCTCAATCGTGTGCCATGTTCTTCTTCAGGAGAACCAAGCTGACAAAATAGCAAATAAGGGAGCAGATTCAATGGGCAAACAGTTTATTTCCTTATTCCACAACGAATATGAATAAAATATTAAATCATTTAGGTCAGCACCGAGTGGCAAAGTTAGAAGTAAAATGGCATGTAAGTATGAATTTTATCTCCCTCGGGTCGGAATGGCGTAGTATTTCCTCTGAGATGATGAGGCTACGAAATAGGTACTGGCTAAGTCTGATGTCGTAGGTCCTGACCTTTTATCAGTGCACTGCGTGCGATGGAGATGGGCACGAACACACCAGGATGAGCCGTGCAGTTCGTTATGAGTTGCAGAGTGTACTGAGCTCCGAGTGCGCTAATGCAGGGTTCGAATGGTTCCCAATCGCCGTAGACTATCTGTTAGACATTTTGGAGGTTGTGTCGTTTTATTTATTTACCAGTTTAATTTGTTCAGAATTTCGTAAGGAATCACAAATTTAAATGGTGAATTCTTTGCAATTCTAGTGTCCCAAAGGTTTTCAAAGTACTGAATCCATATACAGTAAAAAAAACCCAAAGCCAATGTAAATAACAAAAATCATGATTTGATAAAGAAAATTTCACAGCCTTCCAGCTAAAGACTCCAAAACCTCTAATTACTCCAAAAACATCTAATAGTTAAACAACGCCTTGCCAATCTGACGAGTAACCAGGTTGAAATGTAGAAAATAAGGGACGAGGGTGGGGATATGGTACGAATGACGGCTGCTGCTGGCCATGGCATCATTAACTCGGATGGAAGCTAGAGATTTAGATATCCTCCAATCTACCCGGAATCAGAGGCAGTCTGGCTCCCCTTCCTCTGAAAGCTCAGTAAATCATAAGATATTTACTAAAGCCTGTAAAGTTTTAGGTGTTTTTTGGCATGGTTATAGAACTAGATTCCATAGCAAGGCAGCTTCTTTAGCCTTGCTTTCTTGAATTCAGGCAGATGTTCAAAGTCTGATCTTTCAATTTTTGCAAAATTTTGATGTAACATATAAAACAAAAACAAATCCAAATAAAAAACAAGAGTTATGCATAGATTTAAAAGAACAATCGAGTCTTGAAGAAACTTGCAGGGGATTATTAAGATAAAGAAGGGAAAATATAATGAAACCAAGGACGATCCATGAAAGCTAAATTCATCTTATTACAAATTATGTTTAACTGGAATGAACACGGGACATCACGGAAGAGTAGGCAAACTTACATTTAGCCTTCATGTTGATTGCAAAGAAGCTCTCGCGTGTGCCAAGGCCTGGAACTTCGAGCTCTTTCCGGGGATTTGGCCTTCCTGGTGGGATTTTTGGACACCGCTGGGCTGTGTTACTGGTGGTGCGGGGCAAGGGAAAAGTGAACGATATAGGTATTGTGTAGGACCGGTGAACACAGACGGTGTACCATCAAGAGGATTTGAAGAGCCGTGTGTCTAGGGCAGTTGCAGCCGGCAGGTGAACCGGGTCCAGCTGGGATTGTGGGCGGATTGTCGCGGTGGCGATGGCGGTGGCGCAAAATATTTTTTATTTTTATAGTCGTCCCCTTGTTATTACGCCGTAGATTACCACTCTTTAATCGGATGGTCAATGTTATTTTGATCGTCTAACATGAAAATCAAGGGCAGAAATCTGTACACGTGTGGTGGGAGGAGAGTAGTTTCCAGAGGGAACGCCTTACGACGTAATTACTTGTGAAGAAAAGGGTTTTTGTTTTATTTCGTCGATGGATGATGATTTCATTTTTGTAAGTGGTAATTTCATTGCCTTGTGTGGAAAACTAGGTAGTAGACTCACACAAGTTGAGGAACACGCAATATCTATAAAAATTATAAAATTAAAATAGAGACAAGACAATTTGATTGAATTGACTTAATATTAAAATAGAGATGAGACAATTTGATTGAATTGACTTAATTTGTTTTTCTGAAATTTTAGATTTAATTGATTTGTTTAGGAATTTTTGTGATAGTTTCAAGCAATAAAATCTCATAAATTTAAAGTGGAAATGAGACAATTTGCTTAACTTGTTGGGAAGTTGTGTGACTTACAAAGGTTGAAAAGAATTGATACTAGCATAACCACATTCATAAGTGTGTTTGATATGCATCAATTATATGGATTTAATATTAATATTAATATTAACATAATAAATATTTAAATATAATAATTATTAATTATAAAATATTATTATTAATATATTATAAATACGATAATACTTATAACAATTATAATGAGAAATTATAATAACAATTTTATTATTATTATTATTATTATTATTATTATTATTAGACAAAGAGATTTTTAATATTACAAATTGAAGGCATTAAAAACTCTCGGGAATAATAATAAACCCAAAAGATTAATATTATAATCCAAAGGGATCAATAAACCCAATAGATTTATATTAAACTATAAGATTAATGTTACAAATCTAGGAATAATAGTATGCCCCAAGAATATGAACCCTTAGATTAATAAACCCAAAAGATTGATATTATAATCATTTTATAATTATAATAATTATTATATTTTAAAATATTATTATCATTATATTGTAAATATGATAATAATACAATTATAATGAGAATTTATAATAATAATTATTATATTACTAAAATTATTATTATTATTATTATAAATCCAAGGGTTTATTGATATTATTAAACAAAAGGATTATTAATATTATAAATCGAAGGTATCATAAGCCACAAGGAATAATATTAAACCTGAAGGATTAATATTATAATCCAAAGGGACTAATAAACCCAAGGGATATATATTAAACCATAAGATTAATGTTATAAACCCTATGAATAATATTATACCCTAAGAATATGAACCATTATATTAATGAACCCAAATGATTGATATTATAAACCCAAATGATTGATATTATAAACCCAAAAGATTAATACTAAAAGTCCAAAGGATTATAAACCTAAGGGAATAATATTAAATCCAAGGGATTAATGTTATAAAACCTAAGATAAATATTATAAACCATAAAACAAACATTAAACCCTAACTTTAATATTATAAACCCAAGGGATTAATAAACACAAAGAATTAATATTAAAAATCCAATGGAATAACATTAAACCCTAGGATTAATATTAAAGTATAACAATATAAACCCTAAGATCAATAAACCCAAGGGAAATTAATATTAAACACTAAGATTAATATTATAAACCCTAGCCTTAATATTAAACCCTAGGAATATAAACCCTATGATTAATATTAGAAACCCTAGGATCACTATTATAAACCCAAGAGATTAATAAACCCATTAGATTAATATTAAAAACCTGTGGGGTTATAAACCCAATGGAATAACATTAAACCCTATGATTAATATTAAACCCTAAGAATATAACGCATAAGATTAATATTAGAAACCTTAGGATTAATATTATAAACCTAAGGGATTAATACTATACATTCAAGGGATTAATAAGCCAAAGGGCTTAAAATGATAAAGCTAGTGGATTATAAACCAAGCGAAATAATATTAAACCCAAGGGATTAATATTAGAAACCAAAACGATTAATATTAAAACCCCAAGAGATTATTATTATAAATCCCAGGGATTAATAAACCCAAGGGATTATTAATATTAAAAACCGAAGGGATTAATATTAAAAACTCAAGGGATTAATAAACCCTATGAATTGTTAATATTATAACTTAAGCCATTAATGATGGGCCTAATGGTTAAGAGAATATTTTTCCTCCTAAGAGGTCACAGGTTCAAAACCAGAGGGGGGTAGAGTATGTATGTCTTTGTTGACTTAATAGTCAAATCGTTGCACAGAGGTGTGTCCCTTGTCCCACAAACAAGGGGGTCTCATACACCAATGTGGTGTGTGGCTTGGTTGTGACCTTAACATTGGATAATCATAGTAATAATAAACCTAATGGATTAATATTAAACCCAAGGATCAATATTATAAAGCCTAGGAATATAAACTCTAATATTAATAAACCTAAGGGATTAATATTAAACCTTAAGATCAATATTATAAACCCTAATTTTTTAAATTATAAACCCAATATTAAATTGTAATATTATAAACTCAATACTAAAAGTCCCTAGTGTTATAAACCTACCATTAAATCCAAGTTTTCTAATGTAACAATGCAACATAGAACAAATTCCAATGTAATGTAACATTGTGACAAACCCAAGGGAATAACATTGAACCCGAGGATTAATATTAAGCCATAGGAATATAAACCCTATAATTAAAATTAGAAACTTTATGATTAATATCATAAATGCAATGGATCAATAAACCCATTGGATTAATATTAGAAACTCTAAGGATTATAAACACAAGGGAATAACATTATACCCCAGGATTAATATTAAACCCTAGGAATATAAACCCTAGAATTAATATTATAAAAACTATGATCAATATTATAAACCTAATGGATTATAAACCAAGGGATATAATATTAAACCCAATGGATTGATAAACCCAAGGGATTAATATTATAAACCATGGTTGACTATGATTGACCATAGTTGAGCATGTTTGATCATGGTTGAACATCGATGACCATGCTTGAACATGGTTGGTCGTGGTTTATTTCCATATTGAGACAATCTTTTTCACAATGTGATGCTAAACCATGGTTGACCTTGATCGATCATGGTTGACCATGGTTGATTTTCATATTGATACAATCCTTGTCACAAACCCAACATATTTGTATTATAAACCCAAGGAATATAAACCCTAGGATAAATATTATAAACCATAAAATGAGCATTAAACCCTTATGATTGACTATGAATGACCATGGTTGACCATGATTGACCATGGTTTATTTTCATATTGAGATAATCTTTGTCACAATGTAATGTTGGACCATGGTTGACCATGATTTATTTTCATATTGTCAATATTATCAACCCAAGGGATTAATAATATAAACCCAAGGGATAAATAAACCCAACAGATTAATATAGTAAACCCAAGGGATTAATACTATAAACCCTAGGGATTTAAAACCAAAGGGATTAAAATCATAAACCTAAGGGATTAATATTATGAATCCTAGGGATTATAAAAATAGGGGAATAATATTATAAACCCAAGGAATTAATAAAGCCAAGGGATTAATAAACCCTAATTTTGTAATGTTCAGAGGCAACATTGAATAAATTGCAATGTAATGTAACATTGCGACAATGAGTATCAGATTAATTGTCATCTTGCGATAATGTTTGTCATAATGCAACATTGGATTGATTTTTGTACCATGCAAATGCCAAAATACGAAGCCCTATTATAGTGTCACAATGTGACATTGAAAAAATTGCAATGTAATGTAAGGTTTCAACAATGATTGTCATATTGCTTGTCACATTGCAACAATGTTTGTGACTATGCGACGTTGGACAAATTTATGCACCATTCAAATGTACAACATTAAACCCTAACATTATTATAAACCCAAGGGATTAATATTATAAACCATAGGGATTATAAACCCAAGGGATTGATATTATAAACCCAAGGAATTAATAAACCTAAGGGATTAATAAACCTTATTTTTTTAATTTTGAGAGGCAACATTAAATAAGTTGCAATGTAATGTATCATTGCAACAATTAGTATCAGATTAATTGTCATCTTGTGAAAATGTTTGTCACAATGCGACATTGGATTGATTTTTGTACCATGCAAACATCACAATACGAAACCCTATTGTGGTGTCACAATGTGATGTTCAAGAAATTGTAATGTAATGTAAGGTTCCAACAATGATTGTCATATTGCTTGTCACATTGTGACAATGTTAGTGACAATGTGACATTGGATAGATTTCTACACCATTCAAACGTCACAACATTAAACCCTAATGTTATTATAAACCCAAGGGATTAATATTATAAATCCTAGGGAATAAAAACCTAAGGGATTAATATTATTAACCCTAGGGATTATAATCTCAAGGGATTAATATTATAACCACGAGGAATTAATAAACCCTTATATTTTAATTTTAAGAGGTGACATTGAATCAATTGCAATGTAATGTAACATTGTAGCAATGAGTATCAGATTAATTGTCATCTTGCGACAATTTGACGGTGGATTGATTTTTGTACAATATAAACATCAAAATATTAATCCCTTTTTTAGTGTCCCAATGTGACATTGAAAAATTGTAATGAAATGTAAAGTGCTGACAATGATTTTCATATTGTTTGTCACATTGGGACAATGTTTGTCACAATGCAACATTGGATATATTCCTGTACCATTCAAATTTCACAACACAAATCCTAATTTTATTATAAACCCAAGGGGTTATAAACCTAGGGGATTAATATTATAAACCCTAGTGATTAAAAACCCAAGGGATCAAAAATTATATTTTCAAACAACGTTTTTGTTCCTTAACTATTAATTCATTATTTTCTCAAAAAATGATCAATGTGTAGAAGAGCTATATGTTAAACAAAATAAATTATAAGTTGAAGATTGTGTTTTTGTCATTCGTTAAACTTATATATATGGGGACTTGGCTTCACCAGAACCAAATCAGATCATTGTGTATATTTTAAATTAATTGGCGACCATTTTATTTATTTGGTCTTATATGTGGATGATATGTTGTTGATTGGAAATAACAAAGAAATTATCCAGGAATTGAAGACCCAATTGTCCTCCAAATTCGACATGAAAGATATTGGTTCTGCAAAGCATATTTTGGGAATGGAAATTAAATGGGATCGAGCAAAAAGGAAGCTCTGGTTAAACCAGAGGAAGTATGTCAAGACAATATTGCAGAGGTTTAATATGCATGATAGTAAACCCGTGAAAGTTCCTATTCCCGTAGGCGTAAAGTTATTTTTTGAACAATGTCCCAAGACATAAGAAGAGAAAGAGGACATGTCTCATGTTCCATACAAAAGTGTAGTCAGTAGCCTGATGTATGAAATGGTCTGTACTAGGCCAAACATTTCACATGCAGTGGGAGTATTGAGCAGGTTTATGTCAAAACCAGGGAAGGATCATTGTACAGCAGTGAAACGGGTTTTTGGGTATTTGCATGGAACTAGTGATTATGGTCTGCGCTGCCAAGGAAGACCAAGATTGGACAAATTTTTGGACATCTATGGCTTTTTTGATGCAGACTGGGCTGGAGATCTGCATCAGAGAAGATCTACAAGTGGGTATTTGTTTAACCTATTTGGAGGTACAGTCAGTTATATGAGTAAGAGACAGTCTGTAGTGGCACTTTCAACTACAGAGGTAGAATACATGGTAGCCACTCATGCAACCAGGGAAGAATTTTGGTTGCAGAGATTGTGTCCAAGTATGGAGTTAGTACAACGAGCTATAAGGATAGACAATGACAGCCAAAGTGCAATTTTCTTGGCAAAGAACCCTGCTTATCATTCAAAGACAAAGCACACTGATGTTCAATATCACTTTGTAATGGATATGGTTGAGGAAAAAAAGGTGTTGCTGGTAAAAGTGGACGCTTCGAACAATATTGTAGATGCATTGAAAAAGTTAGTGACCATTGAGAAGTTTTCTTGGTGTAGAGAAACAATGGGTGTTGCAGAGTGGACCAATGACTATGCTCTCATGTGGCCTCCCGTGGAAAGAAAACAACAAGTGGGAGAAGGTTGGGTGTGTGTTATATTCTTTCTTGTGGCCCCTTTTGTTTGTTGCGCTAGGCACAACAACCCCTAATGTCGTGGGGTTTGACAGGGGTGGTAGCCCCCCTCTAAAGCATAGAAATATTTTTTGGACACTATATTAGGTGGGCGGACCTACCTATGGTTTTGTGCGTGTTTTTTTACATGGTTTTGGGCATGATGGTTTTCTGCCCATGGTATTTTGGAGATGGTCAAGGGAACTATGGTTATGTTCTAATCCAAGGTTGATGGATTGAGGTTTATGGATGCTTCGACATGTATATATATATATGTATTATAACATTGAAAGGAATATAATGAAAAATCAATCTCGTAGTCCTGGTTTTGGGATCCAGGGTAAAATCTCTGTGTATATATGTTTTATGTTTTATGCTCTCACCATTATTTATTTTCGGTTTTTATAATTCGTATGCAGGTAATTTCTGTACGGGGTTAAAACCTACAGGAAAACCAAATATTCTGCCACAAATTTTTTAATATAATATTTAAGGTCATCCCAAAAAAAATTCCTTCTTGACCCTATGGTAAGTTTTTAAAAATCCTGAGTGCCCTCCTAAGGGAGAGGTGTACAATCCCAAAATAATATTTTGTTTGAGTTGGGAATTCATACAAAGATATAAGCGATCTTTTTACCATAATGAATCATATTTCCAGCTAAATGTATCATATGTACTCAGATCTTGCTACAACTTTTGAATGAGTGATCACACCTCTTTATCATTCTTCTATTCATCCCTTGCTTCAATTATCCACTAAGGTTGGATAATAGAAATGGCACAAATCAATGCTTCCACATCCTCATCCTTTCTTGAGAGTGCATCTAAAACAACATTTTGCTTGTCTTTTTTGTAGATGATTTCAAAGTCATAACCCAACATCTTTGTCACCCATTTTTTCTACTCTTCTGAAGATAGTATTTGTTCCAAAAAGTATTTAAGGCTATCATGATTTGTGTTTACCTTGAAGTGTCTTCCCATTAGGTAAGGTCGCCATTGATTTAGTGCATGTAGTATTGCCAATATTTCCTTCTCATAAATAGGAATTCATAAACATTTTCCTTTGATTGGAAAACTTTCAAAAGAAATGGGTCTTTCTTCTTGCATTAAAACATCATCAATTCCATTTCCGAAAGCATCACATTCCACAATAAAAGTTTTTGTGAAGTCTAGCGTAGCTAAGACCGGTGCTTGGCACATTGCCTCTTTAAGATGTTCAAAGGCCTTCATTTCTTCTAGATTCCAAGAAAATGCATATTTCTTCAGTAATGATGTTAGAGGTGTTGTTATTATCCCATAATTCTTAATAAACTTGGGATAATACCTTGTCAACCAGAGAAATCCTTGAATATGCTTGATGGTTGTGGGGATTTTCCATTCCTTAATAGTTGTAATTTTGTTAGGGTATACCTTAACACCCTCATTAGATACAATATGACCCAAATATTCCACCTCCTGTACTCCAATCAAACATTTGGAGGTTTTTTCATATAATTGTTTCTCCACCAATAGTTTGAGCACCATGTCAACATGTTGAACATGATCCTTCCAAGACTTGTTGTAGATTAGTATATCATCAAAAAATACTAACACAAATTTTCTAAGGAAGGGTTTGAAAATGGAATTCATCAAACCTTAAAATGTGGAAGGTGCATTAGTAAGGCCAAAAGGCATGACCACAAATTTATAATGACACTCATGAGTTTTTAATTCTATTTTCAGAATGTCTTCAATCTTCATTCTAATTTGATGATATCCGGAATGAAGATCCGATTTGGTGAAGTAAATTGCTCCATGTAATTCATCCAACAATTTATCAATGACAGGAATGGGAAATTTATCTTTAATAGTGAGCTTGTTGAGCTCCCTATAATCTGGACACATACACCATGATCCATCCTTCTTGTGCACCAATACTACTGGAGCAGAGAAATAACTTTGACTAGGTTGAATTATACCAACCTCTAGCATTTCTACAACCATACGTTCAACTTCACTCTTTTGGGAATAAGGATATCTGTAAGGTCCAATGTCTGGAGGAACACTTCCTGGAATCAAGTGAGTCGCATGATAATTATCATGAAAGATGGGAGGCCTTTGGGAGTCTCAAACACCTTGGAATGATTATCCAAGACTTTTTGAAGATCTGAAGAAATAAATGATTTCAATGTTTGAGCCCTTAGTGAGAATAATTGTGTAATTACACCTCATTTCTCTTTATTTATAAGCTTTATCATTCCATTAGAGATTATTATCTTTCCTCTTTGAAACCCCTTAATCAAACTTCCTTTCCTTCCCCAAAAAAATTCAAGAAATGTTCTTGAAAATTGAAAGCCATCATCCCAAATGATTGTAACCATTAGACTCATATTACAACATCAACACCAGCCATTGGAATTGAAAGCATTTTACTATTCAACACATATTACCGTTATGGCACTTTCCAGAGAAATTTATAGTTCCTCATTTTTCAACCATCACTTGACACTCTGGTGTTGTATATATGAAGCAATTCAATTCCTTGGCTATCTTACAATGAATAAAATTATGGGTACTACCTAAATTAATCAACACTATTACCTTTTTCTTTTTGATATATCCTTTTATCTTGAGATTTTGAGGAGTGGTAATTCTTGCCAATGCATTACAAAATATGTTCATATTCATTTCTTATTTCTCTGGGGTAGGTTCCTAGTGTATATCCTCCTCCTTTGATGTTTCTTGTTCCTTTTCTTCCTCCTCTTCACAAGTTATGTAGAACAATTTCTTCTTAGCACACTTATGACCTTTAGTGTATTTTCTATCACAACTGTAACAAATCCCTTTTACTCATTTTTCCTCCAAACTTTGCGGTATCAACCTTGTAGGTAGTGGAAGACTAGGACCAATAACACTTCCATATTTATAGTTTTTAGTGGTAGACTTCCTTGTTGCCATAATTTTGCTTTCAACTTTTCTTGCCACCTTGAAGGCCTTCTCTAATGAATCGGGTTCCCAAATCCAAACCTCATGTTGGATGTTATATTTTAAATTCCATATGAAGACATAAATCCTATGCTTCTATGGATTATCGGTTAACTTAATATTCAATTTTTTGAAGTCTTCAGTATGGTCCGCCATTGAACCCTTTTGTTTGAGTTTTATCAATTGGATAAAGAAGGCGTTGCTCTTTGTATCTTCATAATGTGTTATCATTTTCTCCATAAAAATTGACCAAGTGAAAAGTGGTTTACGAGAAACTACCCATCTATACCATACAAACTAATTGGGTTCTAAATATAAAGATGCAATACGTACCTTCTTTTAGGGTTGCACATCATGTAGATAAAAATATTGCTCCATCTATAGTATCCAAATTACCGGATCCTTACCATCTGTTATCACTCAGATTTTCCTTGAAGTTGTTGGGAAGAGGAAAGGGGTCCGAGGTAACCACAAACCAACTTTTAAGTACAAAATCTAGCCAATCTGTACTCAGAGAAGGCTCTCTCTTTATGATTTAGCTTTGTTTGGTGGGATATTAGGCTAGTTATTAATGTTCAAGGTTGTTTTGTTTGAGAGTGGTGGAATTCTAAAATAAATGGGTAAACTAGGCTTCAGGCCATTAAGCTATGGAATCAATCAGGGATAATTCACTAGATTAAGTCAAATTGTTGAGGTATGAGTCCAACAGGCAGGATAACAGAGTAAAAACAAATTCAGGGCTTGAAAGGATGATATTTCTTTTCAAAACAAGAGGGCAATTAAGAATCCTCAAGTTAGGATTAGAAAGAAGAGGGGAAGATAGGTCAACCAGCATAAGGCAATTAAGAATCCTATACCAGGGACTTATTAGAGAAAACTACGGGGATAGAGGAGCAATTAAGAATTCCTTTACCGAAATAGTTTAGAAGAAAACATGTAAATGGCATACTATTGATAACAGAGAGCAATAAAGCTAGTTCTGATACACTTTGACTATTTTACCATTTAGATTGAGATGCATGAAACATTGAAACATGTAGAAAACATGTAAATCACAAGGATAGAATACTTATTTGCAATTAGACTGCACATGAATCTGATGAAATGTCCTCAACTTTTATTCCTTTTCCAGCAAAAATCCAAACTTGAGTACAAAGATTTCTTAGCTTGATAGCATAGAGTTACAGAAATGTTATAGAATCCACACCAAAATACTTCAAATGGAGAAGTATTTATACTAATTGTAAACTGAAATATCTTGAAAAAATATCAAGATTAGTTTCACAAATATCTCCAACTGTTTACATTAATAGAACTTAAATAAAGGACATTCAAAACTAATGAATCTATTTGGAACTATTTCTATGGATTAATGGTGAAAAAGAAGAGAAAGTCGAATTTGATAGCAACTCTTAGTTGATGATGAGGCATCCTAGTCACTAACTGCATCCTTCCTTTGTGCATTCTGCCCCAGAAATTCTGCAAACTTAGGGTCCAATGATACGCTTGTATATCTCAATCCGTAATAGATATGTAAAACTTGAAAGAGGTTTTTGTAGACAGGAATTTTTTTGAGATAAACCTCTCTCATTTTCCCAAAATGCATCTCCCGCAGTTCACAATATTCTCTGCAAAATGATGTCAAAAACAGGACTTTGCACAAACTGAACAATAGGCTATGAAGACATGCACTTATCTCCCTCTTGGTAATACCTGTGTAAAGAGTGAGAGAGGTTTTTGTAGATGAGCCTTTGGGGAACAAAAATTCCTCCAGTTTCTCAAAATACTTCTTGGATTAGCCGAAATAGTTTCTGCAAAACTATTACTTAAACAGGAAATTTCTAAAGAATGTACCATTTTTGCTCTAATTTCATCTTTTAATCTTAAACTTACTTTGATTGTTTTTCACTTTTAATTTGGATAAAATTCATTGTAGTTGGTGAAAGTGTTTTCATCTTTGTTTAACCCTCAATGTCTTCATGTTTAATTTTACTCTTTACTGTTTACTTTTTACTTTTACTTTTACCGCTCTGTTTTTTCATCTGTCTTCACTTTGACATGAATTTGTATGCTATGCTTTGTAACTGTATTCTATGTTGTTTATCTTCATGGTAGCTGATTTATTTGACTTGGTCTTCAATCTGATACTCTTTAACCCTAATACACTTTGACTGTTCTTTATTGTGTCCTTTTACCTTCAATGTGTAGTTTAGGTTTTTACTGTCTATTTCAACAGTAAATCGTTTAATTTCCTGTTTCCTCTGCTTGTCTTTTAACTGTATGTTTTATCTTTCATCTATGTTTGAATAGTCTTGATAACAATCTTGGAGTAAACAGGTCTTATGACTAGTATTAAGACTGTTTATCCAAGGAAGTGGTCTTCTGATCACCTGTAAAACAAAACAAATTGTGAAGAAAGCATTGGTTTGCAGGGGAGGTCAAAAAGGTTTCATTTGAGCTTGAGAGGTCTGTGGAGTAAGTCCAGAATGCTTTTTGGGATATAAACCATGCTTAAATCAGTTAACAAATGCTTTAGGTTGCGCATATGGGTTACATTGGGTTTTATTGCATAATCAGGTGAAAACAAGAAAAACTGGGGTTTTTGTGTTTAAACGGGTAAATGGTTGATTTTGGCAAGTAAATGACAATTGGCGGCAACTGAATGACGAGACATTTTGTCATTTAGTGGAGGCAGTAAGTGGTTTCTATCACATCGATTATGGGGAAAGGCAGTATTTAGCATTGGACTAGTGATTCCATAGAGCGTTCGACACGTGGCAGAGGCACTATGCAAAAACCGCTTTGTGATTGCGCGTTAACGCGCGGTCACAAAGAGTCGCGCGATATGCATAATAGCCATTAGATCTAGGGGATCGGATCGGACGACTATCGGGGCTCTGAAGTGATGGGGATATAATGGAGGCGGGCCCTATACATTTAAGGATTAATTAATTATATCGGGGTTGACGGTATTGGACGGGGAGGCTGTTAATTAACTATGAGGGTTAATTAATCCTTTATTAATGCGGTGGGGGATTAAGGGTTGTTAATTAGTTACTGATTAACTAATTAATCCCAATTAAAGATGTATTATGGTTATAACTAACCAAGGGGCGGGATATATAGAAATTCGGAGTTTTATATAGTTACAATAATACGCAACAGGGTAAACTTTATAAGGGATTTATAAATTAATACAAGTTAATAGTTAATATGTCATAATGAATGAAAAAGCACTAAGTATAAAAACATTTGATGTGTGTATTTAAACTTAGGCTTAAAGTGAAAAAGGGTTCTGGGTTTTTAAGTGAAAAAACTTATGAAGGGGAATGAATGATTTATGAATGGTTTTAAGTACTTAGGCTTTATAAATTATTGGGCCGAGGGTTCGGTCCCTCCAGAAGTTAGAGAAATGCTCTGAGCCCCTCTAATTTAGCAAATACCTTAGTACTGAGGGAAAATTAGTGAAAATTTTAAGGAAAATGGAGTAAGGAAGTTAATTAGTTTGACTTTATTTCCTTGATGTGTTGTCTCCAATGTGAGTTGTGCTTTGTCCAAGTGATGAAAGCAAAATATGTAAGCATTAAACTTAACCATTCACCACACATTTATTCTACAACCATCATCTACTTACCCTACCTACTTTATCCTAACATTTTTACTTATTTATTAGGGTGCACTTAAACTGGCAAACCCTTATCACACTTTCTTTTCTTTACATGTAGATATCTATCTAAGTCTACACTTATTACATCCAAGGGCTCAGATTAAACTGTTGAGCTCATTTTTTCCCTCTACCTATCTACTTATCGACCAAGATTAAATAGTTTGGTCAGATTTTATTCTCTATCTCTAAAACATGAAATTGAAATTATGAACTAGTCAAGCTTAAACTGTTTGACTACTCATGGATTGTGGCATAAGTGACAAGCTGCACACAATTTGTATTATGCAAAAAGTAAAATAGTAGTGGCATTTAGGCTTGCACACTTTCATGGTCTTTTCTTTTTTGGTGGGGTTCATTTTCTCTCATTTTTTGACATTTTTTTATTCTTTTTACCCTTTGATTTTTCTTTTAGGGTATACCCTCTTTACATTTTTTTTATTTTTTTATTTTTTACAAATATGGAAAACCTTTGCAATAAGGAAAGGTATGAACATATTACATAGCTCATCAAGTCAATCATGATATATGACACCTATTAGTATAGGAGCATAACACTGGCTCCACTTGGGGATGGCTTTTCCTAGTGGAAAGTCAAGAACAGCAGGTCAGATGGCCTCCGAATCATTTTGACTAAACTATGGAATCTTCTTCTGCTTGTTGCTTTATTTGTATGTATGACAGTAATGTTTCTAGAGCTTAGGGCCTTCTCTTCGAGCTTCAACTTCACAATATTACCATCCAATGAACACCAAACCTTTATTCTTCCTTCTTGAATCCCACTTGAGCACCTTGTAACTTAGGTAGGAATCTTTAGCCTTGGTCTTTTTATCAAAAATCTTTTTAACCTTTTCCTGCACAACTTGAGATCTGACCTGAAACTAAAAGGTGTCTAATCAGCTATCTGGCTGCTAGTTAGGTAAAATGAAACAACCAATGCAACCACTCAAGTATCATATACATTGGTTACTTTTGTTGCTTGTGCTTGGTGGTGTTTACAATTGAGATCTTGCAATCAAATATAGCTTTGTTAACCTTTGAGAGGATAACGAAATTCTTGATTTCCATTGTTAAATCTAGAAATTGTACAAAAGGATCTTGTAAAATATATACACTATTCTTGAACTGATTCAAACAACTATACATCTATTGTGTATGGCCTACATGCCATGAAACTGAAATATCACTTTTATCTTTACCACCCTCCAGACTTTCAGATGAGCATTGTGATGATATTTCTACTGATTGTAGTGTCTGTCTGGTGAAACCATTATCATCTTGATTTTGAATGTCATAGTTTGTTAATGGAGAAAAAATCTGATTTCATTCATCATTCAACCTATCAGTTATTGGATCATAAAGAACTTGAAAGGATTGCTGCAAATTATTACATATAGGTTCAAATGGAACTCCATAGATTTCTACAAGCTGCTTCTCCTTTTCTTTAAAAATTTTATACCACATTTCCTTTAAAAATTGAAATGATTCAATACAAAGAGGTAGGGAATCATCTTGCATCATTTGATCATATGTTCCAACTTTCAAGTCTTCTTCTGCAACCTGACATTCAATGGCATTTTGGGGCTGCAAATCTAGATATGAGAAGTCTTGAACAAAGATTTTATTGCCCTCTATATAGTTAATATCAAGAATTGTTGACATTTGATTTCTAATTGCATGATAGTTATCTCTGATAAACTGAAATGAAGCAAAACAAAAAGGTAAAGTTGCTTCACTGATTTCAAAATTTTATGCGCTTTCCTCCTCATTCTCATAGCTGAAATGAACAAGCTGATCACTATTTTCAAGCTGCTGAACCTCAACTTCCTTATTCCTCAAATTAGCTTCTGATTGCTCTATAAAGTTAGTTTGGATTTGAAGAACATAATTATCATCATACTAATCATATTTAGGAGAATCATCAAAAGAAGTAATGTCATCAAATATACACATTAGGTCAGGAGATTGATCCTCCACATATTGCTCTATGAATCTATCTTTTGGTCTATGGTAGATTGAGTTGGTAGGAATTTGTTCATGAATATCAACATCTTCTTTTTGTGAAACAAATATGTCATGGTTATTTTGAACAAAAAATTCAACTTTCATGGTGATCTGATGCATCATTTCCTCTATTTTCGTTACGGTCAAAATGTCAAGTTTTTCGTCTTTTTCTACTTTCAACTTTTCTCTTCTAATGTTTAGATTAACTTCTACATCTACTGCCATGTTCTGCATCTGTTCCATTGTTGATGGGTTTCTTTCTCTTAGATGAAATTCTATCTCTGAATCAAATGCTCTTGGGTAATGCAAAAGAGCTGAATCAGGGGGAGGTCTTATATTTAATGGTATTGAATAATAGGCTTGATTAAATCTGTCTGAAAATTGTTGTATTGTTTCATCTGGCTGTCTTTTTAACTGATTATATTCTTCTATGATCATAAGAATATTGACTTTAATTATCCATCTATCAAGGAAGAGTTTGAGAAACTGCTCGAGATTTGAGATGCTTGCCTCAGGCAGGGTTTTGAACCAACTCTTGACTTTGTCTTGCAAAGAAAGAGAAAAAAGCCTAATACTAACATCCTCTTCATCTACTTCAAATAAGTTAAGATAATCTTCAAAATCTTGAATATGTTTTTGGGCAGTGATACCATTCTCTCCATCAAACCTAGGGAGAGACTTGGGATAATCATTAGGGAAAGCATGGAGTGTAGTAGGAAAAATGAGTGGTTTATATCTATCAGGAACTTTATGAGGTACTGGAATATGTATAGGGATTGTATCATTAAACTTAATTTTTTGATTCTCCTTAATTGGAAAATGATCTTCATAAGATTTAGAAGACTGTTGTTCAAATGTGTAAGGAGACTTTATATCTACATTTTTCAAAGGAAAATAATAAAAATTTAATCTAAAATCATCTCTAAAATACAATATACATTGAAAAACTTTATCAATGAGAAAGAACATAATGTCTTGGATAACAATCCAAGCTAAAAGCCTGATCTTTTCACACAGTTCTTTCAGGTTCATTTCTCCAGTGGAGTCTTGATTGTGAATTGATTTTGGAGTCGCCAGGTGGATGATTTTAACCTTTGTGTGTCTAATCCCTGTCCACCATCATAGATCAAATCTAAACCTATAAAATAATTCTGAAGGAAAATTTAGTTCTCCAGGAAGCCAAATTTTGAGTATTTTATGATTATTTTGCTTTTTTATGAATTTTCAAAACAACTTCTATGATTTCTTTAAGAGGCTTTAGATATGGGATTTGAACTTTCTTAAAGACTTATTTGACATGAGGGACTGGTCGAATGTTTGGAAATTAGATGTTCAATTCATAAACTAAATCAGAGATTGACTGAAGCAGCATTCATCTAGTATGCACTTACAAAGCAAGAGCAATTCAAGGGCTACCTGGCTAACTTTAGGTTCCATCTGTAGTTTATAAAGAAAACAATAATAACAAACAAACAAAATATTTGTTCCCTAGTAAAGTCGCCACTATGTTATCACTAAGATTTTCCTTGAGGTTGTTGGGAAGAGGAAAGGGGTCCGAGGTAACCACAAACCAACTTTTAAGTACAGAATCTAGCCAATCTGTACTCAGAGAGGGCTCTCTCTTTATGATTTAGCTTTGTTTGGTGGGATATTAGGCTATTTATTAATGTTCAAGGTTGTTTTGTTTGAGAGTGGTGGAATTCTAAAATAAATGGGTAAACTATGCTTCAGGCCATTGGGCTATGGAGTCAATCAGGGATAATTCACTAGATTAAGTCAAACTGTTGAGGTATGAGTCCAACAGGCAGGATAACAGAGTAAAAACAAATTCAGGATTTCAAAGGATGATATTTCTTTTCAAAACAAGAGGGAAATTAAGAATCCTCAAGTTAGGATTAGAAAGAAGAGGGGAAGATAGGTCAACCAGCATAAGGAAATTAAGAATCCTATACCAGGGACTTATTAGAGAAAACTACGGGGATAGAGGAGCAATTAAGAATTCCTTTACCGAAATAGTTTAGAAGAAAACATGTAAATGGCATACAATTGATAACAGAGAGCAATAAAGCTAGTTCTTATACACTTTGACTATTTTACCATTTAGATTGAGATGCATGAAACATTGAAACATGTAGAAAACAAGTAAATCACAAGGATAGAATACTTATTTGCAATTAGACTGCACATGGATCTGATGAAATGTCTTCAACTTTTATTTCTTTTCCAGCAAAAATCCAGACTTGAGTACAAAGCTTTCTTAGCTTGATAGCATAGAGTTACAAAAATGTTATAGAATCCACACCACAATACTTCAAATGGAGAAGTATTTATACTAATTGTAAACTGAAATATCTTGAAAAATATCAAGATTAGTTTCACAAATATCTCCAACTGTTTACATTAATAGAACTTAAATAAAGGGCATTCAAAACTAATGAATCTATTTGGCACTATTTCTATGGATTAATGGTGACAAAGAAGAGAAAGTCAAATTTGGTAGCAACTCTTAGTTGATGATGAGGCATCCAAGTCACTAACTGCATCCTTCCTTTGTGCATTATGCCCCAGAAATTCTACAACCTTAGGGTTCAATGATACGCTTGTATATCTCAATCCGTAATAGATATGTAAAAGGTGAAAGAGGTTTTTGTAGATAGGAATGTTTTTGAGATAAAATTCTCTCAGTTTCCCAAAATTCATCTCCCGTTGTTCACAATATTCTCTGCAAAAAGATGTCAAAAACAGGACTTTGCACAAACTGAAAAATAGGCTATGAAGACATGCACCTACCTCCCTCTTGGTAATACCTGTGTAAACAGTGAGAGAGGTTTTTGTAGATGAGCCTTTTGGGAACAAAATTGTCCTCCAGTTTCTCAAAATACTTCTTGGATTAGCCGAAACAGTTTCTGTAAAACTATTTCTTAAACAAGAAATTTCTGAAGAATGTACCATTTTTGCTCTAATTTCATCTTTTAACCTTAAACTTCCTTTGACTGTTTTTCACTTTTACTTTGGATAAACTTCATTGTAGCTAGTGAAAGTGTTTTCATCTTTGTTTAACCCTCAATGTCTTCATGTTTACTTTTACTCTTTACTCTTTACTTTTTACTTTTACTTTTACCACTCTGTTTTTTCATCTGTTTTCACTTTGACATGAATTTGTATGCTATGCTTTGTAACTGTATTCTACGCTGTTTATCTTCATGGTAGATGATTTACTTGACTTGGTCTTCAATCTAATACTCTTTAACCCTAATACACTTTGACTGTTCTTTACTGTGTCCTTTTACCTTCAATGTGTAGTTTAGGTTTTTACTGTCTATTTCAACAGTAAATCGTTTAATTTCCTGTTTCCTCTGCTTGTCTTTTAACTGTATGTTTTATCTTCCATCTATGTTTGAATAGTCTTGATAACAATCTTGGAGTAAACAGGTCTTATGACTAGTATTAAGACTTTTTATCCAAGGAAGTGGTCTTCTGATCACCTGTAAAACAAAACAAATTGTTAAGAAAGCATTGGTTTGCAGGGGAGGTCGAATTTCATTTGAGCTTGAGAGGTCTGTGGAGTGAGTCCAGAATGCTTTTCGGGAGGTAAATCATGCTTAAATCAGTTAATAGAGGCTTTAGGTGGCGCAGATGGGTTACATAGGGTTTTACTGCATAATTAGGTGAAAACGAGAAAAACTGGGGTTTTTGTGTTTAAACGGGAAAATGGTTGATATTGGCAAGTGAATGACAATTGGCAGCAACTGAATGATGAGACATTTTGTTGTTTAGTGGAGGCGCTAATCGATTTCTATCGCACCGCTTATGGGGAAAGGCAGTATTTAGTGTTGGGCTAACGATTCCATAGAGCATTCAACACGTGGCGGAGGCACTATGCAAAAACCGCTTTGTGATCGCGCGCTAACGCGCGGTCACAAAGGGTCGCGCGATATGCATAATAGTCGTTAGATCTCGGGGACCTGATCGGATGACTGTCGGGGCTCTGAAGTGATGGGGATATAATGGAGGCGGGCCCGATACATTTAAGGATTAATTAATTATATTGGGGTTGACGAGATTGGACGGGGAGGCTGTTAATTAACTGTGAGGGTTAATTAATCCTTTATTAATGTGGCGGGGGATTAAGGGTTGTTAATTAGTTACTGATTAACTAATTAATCCTGATTAAGGATGTATTATGGTTATAACTAACCAAGGGGCAGGATATATAGAAATTCGGGGTTTTATATAGTTACAATAATACGGGACAGGGTAAAATTTATAAGGGATTTATAAATTAATACAAGTTAATAGTTAATATGTCATAATGAATGAAAAAGTGCTAAGTATAAAAACATTTGATGTGTGTATTTAAACTTAGGCTTAAAGTGAAAGGTTTTTATGAGAAATATTGTAATTTTCCTAAGTAAAATAGAATTTTACTTAGGAAAAAACTTATGAAGGGGAATGAATGATTTATGAATGGTTTTAAGTACTTAGGCTTTATAAATTATTGGGCCGAGGGTCCAGTCCCTCCAGAAGTCAGAGAAATGCTCTGAGCCCCTCTAATTTAGCAAATATCTTAGTACTTAGGGGAAATTAGTGAAAATTTAGGGAAAATGGAGTAAGGAAGTTAATTAGTTTGACTTTGTTTCCTTGATGTGTTGTCTCCAATGTGAGTTGCGCTTTGTCCAAGTGATGAAAGCAAAAGATTCAAGCATTAAACTTAACCATTCACCACACATTTATTCTGCAACCATCATCTACTTACCCTACCTACTTTATCCTAGCATTTTTACTTATTTATTAGGGTGCACTTAAACCGGCAAACCCTTATCACACTTTCTTTTCTTTTACATGTAGATATCTATCTAAGTCTACACTTATTACATTCAAGGGCTCAGATTAAACTGTTGAGCTCCTTTTTTCCCTCTACCTATCTACTTATCTGCCAAGATTAAATAGTTTGGTCAGATTTTATTCTCTATTTCTAAAAAATGAAATTGAAATTATGAACTAGTCAAGCTTAAACTATTTGACTACTCATGGATTGTGGCATAAGTGACAAGCTACACGCAATTTTTGTTATGCAAAAAGTAAAATAGCAGTGGCATTTATAATTGCACACTTTCATGGTATTTTCTTTTTTGGTGGGGTTCATTTTCTCTAATTTTTAACCTTTTTTATTCTTTTTACCATTTGATTTTTGTTTTAGGGTATACCCTCTTTACATTTTTTAATTTTTTGATTTTTTACAAATATGGAAGACCTTTGCAACAAGGAAAGGTATGAACATATTACATAGCTCATCAAGTCAATCATGATATATGACACCTATTGGTATAGGAGCATAACACCATCAAACATCTTCATATATATCTTTGGCATGTGGTGGTTCTTAAACCCCACATTGGATTCTCTAAAATCGTAATTAATACTCCTTTTTTCTTCATCATGATTTTCATGGATTGCCTTGTCACCACTAGGACACCTTTCTTCTAGAAACTTTGACAAACCTTCCTTCAACCCCTCTATATTGACATTCATCATTGCTTCCATGTCTGCTTTTAAACCATCATTCAAAACTCCCTTGTCCCTTTTTATACGATCTATCTTAACAGTCATCATGACTTCCAACTCTTTTTCTGTTACTTTTTGTGAGAGTGAAATTTGTTGCACTTGGTCTCGTAAATTTGATATATCATGTTGCATTTATTCCTCTTCTTGATGTGTCCTAGAAGAGACTTATGTTTGGTTACTAGGTGTGTCCATTTCTTTTTCAAGAAATTTTGGATTCAAACAATGATATATATGCTTCCATATGCCCCTTGAATCACTTCGAATTGATTTTTCAAACAATATTTATGCAAAAGATTTAAAAAAATATAGACATTTTTCTTGCTTTTAGGAGCTCGATCTTTAAATGATTTTAACTCTGTAATTTTGGATCTCCAAGTTTTGAAATTTATTTATGTGTTATCTCTTTCAGTCAAGTTTCCAACCCCAAAAGTATGATCGAGATTGGATTCTTCAAGAAAGAGTTATGCGAAATATTCCACTATGGCCTGATTATGGACTAGTTTAGTAGAGTGAAGTTGTATGGGATTCCACGTGTGACTATTTTAACCTTTGGCCCTGAAATTGCTACAAGAAAAACTAAATTATGTGCACATTTAATGAATTTTTACAGAATTCAAATCCGACCCCTGAAACAAAAGTTATGACGATTTTCCCTAGGTCACATGTTTGAGGCAGAATTATGGAGCCCACAAAAACCCTAACTTCCTCATAACATACCTCTGAAAATATAGTGAACAAATATGTAAAAATTTTAGACGAAGTTATATGAGAGATTGGATGCATGTGGTAAAAATTTCAGCTTTTGAAGTCTCGTAGAATTTTTTTTATAGCGAACAATCCAAGATGACCTGTTTGAAGAAGCGAAACCCTAGAATACAAAGCTCTGATACCAAATGTTATGCAACTAGATCACAAATAGATAGATCAACGACTTAAAAATTATCCTGTTCGAGGGGGAAATCTCCTTTAAATTACATAATGAACAATTCTTGGATAATACAAATGAAAAGACCTCATTTCTATATATAGGAGTCTAAGGGTTCACAATGTAATCAGAGCCTACATAACCATAAAAATGTAAGGGCACAACAATAACAATAAGGGGGATACCCTAGTATTATAGGTACCTAACATAATATGCATACAGACAACATATGAATGATACCTCATTGTCTCTAAATTTTAAAGAAGTGGATTTTCTTGGAAAATATAGTGGCATCCATTGTTGGTTGCATAGCAATTATAAAATGGATGGAATAGAAATGGAAATTTGAAATTCACTAGAGCATAACAACCTACATGAATGTATCTTTTCTTGATGGAATTTAAGCTTGGAAGCAATTTGGAATTTTTATTCAACGGTAGCCCTTCTGACTCTATGGAAGGGAAAATTGGAAAAAATTATCGCTTCAAAAATATCATGGACCTTGTTGGAGTCTTAAAATGTCGATGCTCCTAAAAAACAAAAAAGTGAAAATAGAAATGGAAAAGTAAAGTCATAGTGAATTGAATATGGTGTTGTGATTCATTAGTGAAGATGCCAGCATGTTAGGCCACTCGCAAATGTCCAATTTCTCCAAATTCGTGAAGGAGACAATGAGGTCAGTGAGAATCCAAGGCTAAATTGAAGCATGAGTACCTGACGACTTTAAAGAAGTGTGGAGAAATTCTGTGATTTTTTTTTGCAAGTAAGTTCCTCAATTCTAAGAGCTTTTAGAGAAGAAGAAGAATCAATTATAGACCATAATTGTGGACTAATTAGGTTAGCTAAAGATGTGTGCAAAATAAACTCTTTCGGAGACAACAAATTAAGTTTAAACCTAGTTGTTTTTATTTCACTATGAACGAGAGTCATGTTAGCTTTGGTGAATATATGATTGTTATGATGAGTTCTAAGTGGGTGATTGATTTTGGCAAAAATAGGAATGATGGAGGAGTTTCTGCAACGTTTCAAGAAGGTGAGGTCAGTCTTTCGTTTCATTATAAGTAATATGTATCATTCTAATGTACGAACTTTCTTCATTATATCACTTCTGTATATGGTAACTATTTCAGTTTTTAAATTTCTGCGATCATTATCATTTAGCTGCAAACAAGTTTTTGGATCCATATCACGTTTATAGCAATTTTTAATTAACGTTTCGAACCAACAACTGTGGTTCATCTTCAGGATGAGAGAGATGTGAAAGATTGATTCACCAAGGTTTGTAATAAATAGATAAAGGAAGTGAGAATGAAAGGCCAACAATAAACCCTAAAAAATCTAAATTTTATTATCAATTAGAAATATATTGATAATTAATGTTATAATTTTCTTTTTTTATAAGTTTTATTAATGGTAGGAGTTTAAATTAATAGCAATATATATATATATATGTTTGATGTTTATAAATATTTGTTGATTCATTAGTTGTGATGTGTCAAGGAATAATTAATATAATTTTTTATATGATACATCAATATTAAAGTAATATAAAATATTAATGTTATTGGTAATTATAAGATTTATTAATGATAGGGGTTTAAATTAATAGGAATTGGGACACACACACACACATATGTATATATTCAATGTTTATAAATATTTGTTGATTCATTATTTATGATGTGTTAAAGGGAACAATTAATATAATTTATTATATGATAGGTCAACAATATTAAGGTAATATCAAATATTATTAATAAAGTGACACATTCAGGAGTCTTCATAGGTGGGGAGTGGAGGTTCATGAGAGATTACTTTGGATATCAGAGTGGGATTCCAATTCTCACTTATGCTCCATCCTTCATTTCTATTAAGATTATTAGGGTGCTTACTGATATATATGGATTTTCTAAATTTTCTATGGAAATAGTGATAAATTTTGGCAAGTATGCAGGTATTTAAAATACAAATTTGATGTATAGTTTTATCAAAATGCTCTGCTAATGCAGAAGTCTTGGACCAATTATGCTTAATGTCAGCAAAATTCTCCTAGATTTTAGTTTTAATTGATCTTCCAAATTAAACTACATATGGCTTTCCGCAAGAACAAGGAATTAAATAGACACCTTTATGGCACTTAGGGTCAATGGGATATTTTACAGAATTGAGGCAACTTCGAATGGTGTTTATAGAGGCTTGAAGGTGGTTAAAATATTATTCTTTTTTAGAATATGGGCAATTTTATTAGTTGTCCCCAAAATATATGGGAGGTTAACTTTTCCCCTAGTGTTATCAAAATTTTTAATGTTTATGTCTTTTGTTGGCCTTGCTTATGGATTTAATTGCTTGGTGTCTATTGTACCCATTCTTTGAAAACACTTTTATAAGATGTTTGTTTTCAATTTCTAAGTGTTCCTTTTCTGAGATTCTCACAGCTCTGGTGGCCAAATTATTAAGGACCCCTAGTTTTTGGGTGGGATCATGATGGGAAGAGGCATGAAGATATTTTTCGGTATGAATCTTTTTCCGATAAACTTGGTATGATATGGAGCCACCGAGACTTCTAGTGATGAAGATATAGAGAAAATGGAGGCTATTGTTGACCTCAACTTCAATGGTGAGTTTAATCGATGAAGACAAACTATTAAGGTGCTACTTAAAATTTTCCAATGTTTCTCTTCCATGAGGCCATATGATAAAATTGTCATTGACAAATATTTTCCATCATAAGGGTGAAGTATTTAGGGGTTTTTCTTCGAAGTCTTCCATCAATAAATTGGCAATAATGCGGAAAAAAGCTTCCCTTTGTTTTGTTACTTTTCTCTCAAAAAATTTCTTTATTTAGCTCCCTATTGCAAGAAGACATAAGTTGTCACGTAGCAGAAAAATAATGAAAGGGAAAAATTCTGGAACATTTGAAGCTTTTTTTTTTTTTGGACACTTAAATGCTAAGCAATTTGTTACATACTTCTTCACGCAATCAAATTTCCACATTATGCGCCGAATTGAATGGAAAAAAGAAAGAAAACAAACCAGACAAGTATGCATCTTAGAATTTAAAGACCGATTACAAGAACTAGATTACATCTTAATTATGTAATAACCAACGAAATATTTATTTTTGACCCAAAAAAATAACCAAAATTCTTTTAATGCAAGCCTCACTTGTCATTTATGGGATTCCTACACAAAGACAACATGCATGCATTAAGGACCTTCAAATTTAAAGGATGAAATAAATGACTCTAACCTTTATAATGTGTAGTAGGCACATATAGTCTGTCACAGTGAAGAGTTTGATGTATTAACTGTAGTGTTGAAGTTGTGAGTTAAAATTACTTTAAAATCCTTCCTAATATTTCTGGACTACTCTCGAGATCTAGTGTACTCTATATTGAAATGACTAGATCTCGAGGAAAACTAGATTATCGTACACCACTAAATATTGTCAACATTGGAGCCATGGCTCACAAAACATTTCTTGTCACATTGCTTGTTATTTTTGGCAACTTCCACGTAGAATAGTTTCCACATGTGTTATTGTGATAGGGCCCAGTGTAGATGGAACTCGCCCTTTAGCACAATGACATAAGGTATTAATGCCTTTTTCAAAAGAATATAAGCCGTCAAAAATACTTTTGGAAGCCTCAATACACATCACGAAAGAAGGTCAAATAAAATTTTGAAAGGTATGTAACATAAAAAACACCCTATGACTTTAAAAAATATTAACGTGAATGATAAATTCCTTTCAAACATGATTGTGTCAGTTTTCCTCCTATAATGCATCTAGTCCGAGCTCATTTCTTGCTTAGTTCATGCTTCACTTTCTTGAGAGAAACACGGGGTTTTCATTCCCAAACACTTGATCACATTAGTGTTTGATTTCTGGAATCGAGGATGTCTCCGCCGCTAGTTGATCCTGCTACTGGTGCACTTATTGAGGTAGCATTGATCGAGATGCTAGGAGTGGTTAAAATCATTGCTTCTAGTAAAACATGGGGTAAAGAAATCAAAGAAATAATCTTGTCCATAAAGCCTTCCATCGCTCGACAAAGTTAATCAGTTCAAAGACTTTCAAGTTGTCCTACAAGAAGGCATTACACTGGTGGAAATTTTAGAGAAGGTATACAAATTTGATATATTCAGAAGTACCGATATGGAAATAAAATCCGTAAGTTTCAAGGGAAAGTCTCTGATTTCCTTCTTACTCAAATTCCACTGAATATCACTCTTGATGAGCAAAAACTAGATGTAGATTTTAGAGTTTATTTTCAGAAATTTGAAAGTGAAATTAAGAATGCCATTACTAGAATAGCTACCAATCCCATTTATAATGCCCTCATGCTTCAAAAAATGAACAACATTCAGGCATGTCAGACCTCCAGAGATATGATGCATGAAACTATGACGGCTCATTAGGCCATCATCTAGACTTCCCAAGTCCCGAATATGTCAAAATTTGTTGTATCAAAGATGTCAAACAAAGTATATTTTAAAATGATGCTAATGTCATTGGAATAGCAAGAATGAGCGGGAGAGGAAAAACCACTCTTACAGCAGCCCTTTGCAAGGATACCAGTGTCAAAGGCATGATTTTCATCTTATTTTTAATAAATTTGTTTCCAGACTTCCAGTTTATTTTCTGGTGACTTAAGTTTCTAATGTTGGTTTGCTTTGTATTTTCATAATTTTTTCAAAACAACATGAGTTTTGTAACCATTTCTCATCTTGATAATGTAAATAGTCCTTTAGAGATTTTAGAGGTAATGTGGGATAAGCTAATTGGTGGTGAAAGGCCTAAATTTTGGATTACTCCTTGCAACCCTCAATCACGTCGACCATCCCTGAGTTGGTCCTGGATTACTCCAAACTGTTGTTCTTCAAAACTTGACATGAGTTTCGTGTCGTAGGCCCTCCTGCGATAGATTGCTTCCTATCGACTTCAGCTCACTATCTAGGGAGGTTATCTAGAAATCTTCAGTACCTTAGAGCCTGCATGCCTTAATGGTAGGTTTATCGCCTTTGACGACATGTTCTTATCATTGAACTTCAATCAAATGATTCTATGAGTGTTCTACTTCAACACATCTATTCACACTTCATAGATTGTACTGAAAGTACCATGAGAACCATTGTCATTATTGGTGGTTTCTCTTGCACTTGTTAACAGTTCACATCATTGACCAGTAATCAAGTGGTTTCTACCATGTTCAACTACGATACACTCACTCACATGGCTAGATTCGTATTATGGATCGAGGGATGGATATCAAGACCTTGGATCTAGTTTCATCCATATAGCCTGTGCAGATTTATTAAATATTCATGATTGTAAATAGAGATCCATTGATGGTTGTGTCCATACTATGTCATTTATTGATATGGATCTTCAAATGTATTTCCATACTGGTTATTTAAGACAATTATGTTCTGAGTATGGGAATGCCTACCTCAACAATGATTTTATATTTCATTGTAATATCTGATTGATTGTTTCAAGTCTCTCAACGCAATCTCTAACCCGAACCATGGCATGATAAAGCGCTTCAGTCATCAAATATCCCTTCCGACTTTTCACTTTAGGGGGTAATCCGTTAAACATCATTTTGTCACATTAGGAAAATGACTGTTGGTTTGGATCTTTCTTTATCCATCAAAGTGTTCCAAAGAATCCCCTTGTAAGGCTAGAACCCAAACATTCCCAAAGAGAAGGAAATTCCTAGATCTCAAGGCTCAAAAACCTATTGTTGGCTTCCTACGAAGTTCCCCAGTTAGTCTTTGCGCATACGTAGAAGAGACCATTAGAGTTTGTACAAAATTGCGCTCTATCTTACACTATGGCCTACACACATGACTCAACGCAAGTACAAAATAAAAATTAAAGGCTAGAAGATTTTTTAGTCGAATATTTTCCAACTAACAACTTTGAATGGATGCCTACTCAAGCCTAATCCCTCCCATCATGGAGCTACTTCCCTCTCTTTTTGGATCCCCTATCCCACCATTTGTGGATATCATGCCTTAGGAAGAGGATTCCAAACCTCCTCCACTTGACCTATAAATCAAACACAGGCCAGAGGATTGGATAAGACCATTGAAGTTAGGCTTATGCTATAGAAATAAGGCTAGAAGGTTTTTCATCCAAGGAGAAGGTTGGAGATTGTGAGAAGAGGCTTGTAAGATCAAGTGTTTGATGTTGTAAGTGTGTTCTCCCTTTTATTTAATAAAAACAACTGTTCTTTCCTAATCATGTCTTCTCTAATATAATTTGTGGGATTCCTTGATCACTTGCATAGGTTATGATTGGTTATCGATTCGATTTATGATATAATCTGATTTAACTTTCACTTTATATACTAGATTCTTTGATTCATTGTGTGTTTCTTTCTATGCAAATATCTTTCGAAACATCATGGAGAAGTTGTGGAAAGCACTGGAACAATCTCTAAAGCATCGAGGAAAATCCACTCGTGGAAGGCATTGAAAGGAATTGGACAGACATTTCATTAAACCAGTAAGTGATATCTCGCATATTATTTGTTTCAATCAATCGTAAGCTAAGGAAAGTTAGCAACTCTTTTCTTGTTTGTTACTAGATTTCATTGGAGATTTAGGGAGATCTATCTTATCCGCAAGAGGGATTAATCCGCCTAACACTCACAGTGATCCTTAGTTTAATAAGTGCTTGTGAAATAATAAGTTACTTAACCAATTTCAAGTATACAGCTACAATAATCTTCATAAACATGTAAAATTGCAAATCCAAACACATGGAAAAGGACAAATATAGAGTCAGTGGCTCATTAATCTAATACTCGAATCAACATATATGTAATGACAACATTTTACAATGAACAACCCTCTTGGCTCTTTTACCTTAATGAAAACCTTGCCAAAATAACTAGATCTAAGATAAACGCCAAATGTTTGGTGCAATCCATAAAATTTGGCGTTTACAACCCCATATTACTGATTCGAATTTATGTCCCTAAAATTTTGTCCATAGTAGCATCATGCTACACTTTGACAACTTGTGATTGTTTTTCCCTAAGAACCCAAGCCCACATTCCTTTTGCCTTGCTAGGCAAGGTGTGGCCAACACCAGACCCATGTTGTGCTCTCTCTACCTAACTCTTCGATCTTGGTGCATGACTCATGTGGTTCATCTCAACCATAGACTATGTTGTATTCCATCTCATCTCCACGTACCTCTCTATTGAACTCCCTTGTGGTGAATATCTGAGAGGTGTGAGCGACCTCCCAACCAATGCAACAATTGGGAGGTGTGTCTATTCTCCTCCCCATGTGGTTTTATAGATTAGACGATGTGTTTAACGAATTTTGTTTCTCTTCTCTTGTTCCTTCATTCATTTGGGTATACGTGACCATCACATCATGCCAATCTGGTTGATCCGGATTTAAACAGCAACACAACAAATTACAGATATAACCATAAATATAGAGATGCAACAAAAGTAACGCTTCCTTTCATTAATATCAAATACTGAAATATGCTTACAAACAAAATGAAAATAAGACTAGCTCACGTGATGGTAGCTTATCTCTGAGAAGATATGTGATAGCTACATGCCCCTGAACTATGTTACAATGAGGCTCAAAGGCCTATTTATTATTGAGAAACAATGGAGAACCCTAAACATCCGAAAACCTAACCCTAGGAAATGAAGTGCCAAACTATGGGCCCCGTTTGGGTAAATTGGTACATCAACTTCCTGAGGTTGTAACTTTGGCATATGATCAATGTTTGATGCGCGTAATACCTCATTTGAAAGATATTTTCAAGGACTACAACTTTCAAGCAACCAACATTGGGCCATGGCACAGGATGGCCCTTTTTTTTTTCCAAAAAAACGTCATTTAGGGCCTCAAAACGACTCCAGAAGTATAAGACCCGAAAAACTACCAAAAATAGTAAATTGTGTTACAAATAAGGAAATTGAAAAACCGAAAGAAAAAATGGTGGGGGTCCAAGTGGAATAGGCAAATGGCCACCAATATCCACCTGGATCACTAGTCCAATTAAACACCCTCATCATAGGTTACCAAGCTAACAATGTCAATGTGCCAATTGTGCCCTTTGTTGTATGATGGCGGAAACCCCAAATTTGGATCTCTCAATCCCATGCACCCTCATATGAGGTCACAACCAGTGCCTTGGGAGAATCCATGTTATATGACCCACCTGCTGCAACTTTGTCATGGCATCCTTCATCTTGTGCAATTGATTTCACCAAGTCATTGTGATGGTGTGCGACCCACTTACTCGCCCAACCATAGATTTATCCAAATCGTGTGACTGCCTAAAATGTGATGGCATGCCACAACATTGTATGTTGCCCATGCAGTGCCACATTAAATATACCCCAAAATATGTGTGGATAATCAAACTAAGTCTATTATCTCCAAGGTTCCCAAACATACTTGTGTGTGTGATACTCTTATGGGTGTGAAGGCATTACAGTACCCTCCTCACCCTTATTTTAAGATATAATATGTAATAATTCATAATATTTTATTTTATAATTGATTTGAAGAAATAATTATTTAATATACTTTTTCAAGTAGCTAACGAAAATGTGAGGAAGATCACAAAGATAATTTGTGATGCTTCAAGTTATAACGTAAAACATGTTTAATGTCTTCTTATGTTATCTAAAACATGTTTAATGTCTTGTTATGTTATCTAAAACATTTTGACTCTGTCAAATTACATAAAAATAAAAATAAAATAAAATTTGTAATTATAATTTTAGTTAAATATTTTGACTCAATCAAATTATATACAAAATATAAATAAATAAAAATTTTAACTCCAAATTTTCAAAGTGCAAATTTTTCCATAAATTTAAAACTCAAAAAGGAGATTTAAATCTTGAGAGATTCATCCCTCTTGAAGCTTTATAGATCCAAAATTAAAATAAATGTAAACTAAAATTTATATAATTAATTTGAGCGCAATATTTAATATTTAAAGAGGAACATGACTGTGATGAAATGACCGTGGGATCTCCATCCAACTTAAAATATAAAAGCTTGAAAATAAAAATAACAGTGTTTTACAAAAGTGATGTCAACATGCTTAGGCCCCATCAAACATGCTCTTGGGCTAACAATAAGTTTGGGGTCCTAACATTCGCTGATTGAAACCCTTGGGTATTAATTGGAGTTGTTTTTAGTGCAAATTTTTGGAGTTTCCGGTGTCGGAATCTGGAGAAACAAATTGTGGTGAAATATTAATTTGTGTTATCTAAACTATTTTTCTCATTGTATATATGGATTCAACACTGTGACAAACCCCTAGGGAACTTGTATTGTGCAGGGGTTACCCATCAAACTTGTGATTTCAATGAATTCATCCTGGATTTTAAAGAAATTAGACTGGAAAAATCCACCTGAAAAGCTTCCAAAAAGTCGCACTAAAGACAACGCGATATTAATTACTTGTGATGATAAAGATTTTTGTTTTATTACATCGTTGGATGACTTGTGTGGTAGGCTCACACAATTTGAGGACCACATGATAACTATAAAAGTTCGCGACAATTTGATTGACTTGACTCTATATGTTTGGGAATTTTTAGATTGACTTTACTTGTTTAGGAAATTTTGTGATCATTTCACACAATAAAACCTCATAGATTTAAAGTGGGAATGAGAATTTGATTAACTTGCTAGGAATTTGTGAGACTTACAAAAGTTGAAGAGAATGGAAATAAAGTTGGGATGAAAACAATTTGACTCACTTACAAACTTACAAAATCGAAGTGGGGATGAAACAATTTCACTGACAAGGTTGGGGATGTGGGGGACCTCATTACTAGCGTGATTGTCCTAAGATACAAATTGGTAACAATCGTAGAGAAGGAAAAGAACCAATGGGGGGAGCAAGAAACCACCAACAAATCTATGCAACATTTGATAACCAAAAAGTTGAACACCAATCTATTGTGGTAGAAACCTCACATATGAAAAACAATGTAAAAGTTAAAATTTTGTTTGATTCTGGTTCTATAGATAATTTAATTTCACCAGTTGCATTAGAAAAATGTGATTGGGCATCTTATCAGCACGATGACTTTAAACAAGTCGAAAGGGCTTCTGGGATAAAACAAGTAGTAGGACCTGGTGTTGGCTAATGTCAAGTGAACCTCGAGGTGTGCACAACTAAATTGAGCACATATGTCACAACATTGGGGACATATGATGCAATCATCAGAATGGATTGGATAGAACCTCATCGAGCTTTAGTTTAAATTTTCTAAAAGAAAGGGATTTGTTTAGATGATTAAGGTAGGTCAGTTGAGATTTGTGGTATCAAGAGAGGAGTGTCCCTATGATTCATCTCCACAATGAAGGTAAAATGATGTCTTCGACAAGGCTGTAAACTATACATGGTCGAGGTTGTAAGTGACTAGAAAGGACCCTCCCTAGATCATCACCTAGTTTTGTCAAAATTAGAGGATGTTTTTCCCAAGGAATTACCTGGATTACCTCCTCTGAGGGATATCGATTTCACAATTGACCTAAAACTTGGTGCATAATCAATCTCCAAGATGCCCTATAGGATGAAAACTCCATAACTTTATGAGTTGCAATGTAGTTAAAAGAGATTTTAGACTTGGGATTTATTATACCTAGTATTTCACCGTGGGGCGCACCATTGATTTTCGTCAAGGAGAAGGGTGGGAGAAGGATGGTTCCTTAAGGCTATGCATAGATTATAGGGATGTGAATCGAGCCACAATAAAGAATTGGTACTCAATACCTAGAATAGATTACCTATTTGATCAAATGGAGGGATCAACAATTTTCTCAAAGATTGTTCTATGATTTGGATACCACCAATGTAGGATTAAAGAAGGTGACATCTCAAAAACTACATTTCAGACTCATTTTGGGCACTACGAGTTTGTAGTTGTACCATTTGGTTTGACCAATGCACCAGCAGTATTCATGAGTCTCATGAATGGTGTGTTCATGAATTATTTAGACCAATTTGTGCAAGTCTTTCTGGACGATATTATTTTTTATTCCAAGAATAAAAAGGAGCATGAAGAGCACCTAAGGGTTGTATTGACATGCTTAAGGGAAAATCAGTTGTATGGAAAAATGTCAAAAATATTCCTTCTTTTAGAAGAAAATTCATTCTCTTGGGCACATCATTTTAGAAGAAGAGATTTCAATTTACCTGGAAAAGGTAAAGGCCATAATGGATTAGATCGTACCAAAAAATGATCATGAGGTGCGTAGCTTCATGGAGCTAGCAGGTTATTATTGCATATTTGTGGAAGGATTTTCAAAGATTGCCAAACCCATCACCACATTACAACGAAAAGGGGTTAGGCATGAATGGACATATGAATGTGACACTACATTCACTGAACGAAAGAGGTTACTAACTAGTTCACCAATCCTTCGAGTGCCTAACATGGAAAATGACTTCATTGTCTGCACAGATGCTTCAAAGCAAGGATTGGGAGTAGTGTTGATGCAAGAAGGCAGAGTAATAGCTTACACATCCAGAAAGTTGAAGAAACATGAAGAGTTGTATGCTACCCATGACCTATAATTAGAAACAATGATGTTAGCTTTAAATATGTGGAGACACTACCTCGTTGGGAGAATCTTTGAGTTAATAACTGACCACTAGAGCTTGAAGCACCTCTTCACACAAAGAGATTTGAATGCTATACATAGGTAATGGAGCAAATTCATGAGTAAGTATGATTTTGGGATCACATACATTAATGGAAAGGATAATGTGGTGGCTAATGCACTAAGTAGGAGGCCACGAATCATCTCCCTAGTACCCTTGAGGGTTAATTTGAGGGAACATGTGTTGGATAAACTCTTTGAAGATAGTTGGTATCTAAAGGTTATATTAGCACTCGAGAGTGGGAAGAAGATAGAACCAAACTTTGAGGGTTATGTCCTTGAACTAGATGGACTATTGAGATTTCAAGGGAGAATGTACATCCCTAAGGAAGGGGGTCTAAGAAGAACCATCCTCGAAGAGTCACATAGAGCACTCTATTGTGCAGGTCTTGGAGTGAAGAAGATGTATGTAGACATGAATAAAATCTTCTTTTGGGCGGTAATGAAGCACAACATAGTCTAGTTTGTTGCCAAATGCCTTGAGTGTCAACAAGTGAAGGCTGATAATCATGATCAAGTAGGACTCCTACAACCGAATTACATCCCTATGTCCAAATGGGAGGTCATGTCTATGTATTGTTTTGTGGGTTTGCCAATCACTTCATAGAGGCACAATGCTATATTGGTTATAGTTGATAAATTGACCAAAAGTGCCCATTTCATCCTAGTGAGAGACACTTATGATGTTACTAATGTGGCACGGGTTTTTATAAGCAAAGTTATTCGACTACAGGGGTTACCCACAAAGACCATTTGTTATGCTCTTAACCTGCAAAATGATACCCAAATACAGAATATGCGAAGAAAAGATACCCAGAACAAAGAATAGCAATGATTTTATTATTCAGAGAGTAATGTTCACTTGCCTCTTCGAGGGGGCAACCTCCAATAGAGAAGAGCTCGACTAAAAAATAAGACATGATGCTCCTCGCAAGGAGTCTCTATCCTTTATATATGACTCATACATGCAATACCACGGGCCAATACCCTGGGTTTTATTAATACCATCTATCTAATACTACGGCCCATTTGCAACTAACTGTGGTTCCGTCATTAATTTTGGATTAACCACTTACAATTATTAATATGGGCTTTATTGACTCTTGACTATGACGTGATCCCATTACATGAATAAGGGGGTTAGGGTGGGACCCTAACATGCCCTCCCCCTTAATACTAGCCTTGTCCTCAAGGATGAAGTTGCGGAAACTGCTGAAGAATAGTGGTTGGTTCCCAAGTTGCATCTTCCGGAGAGGTGTCTTTCCATTTGACGAGGACTTCCTTAATCATGCGGCAGCGTAGTTGCTTGTCTCGTGTGTCTAGGACCTGTTTGGGTTGAAGCCAGATGGACCCTTCTTCATCCAATTCAGGGAGACTGGTCTGAATTCTGCTATTGTTCCCAATCACTTTCTTGAGGCATGAGACATGGAAAACTAGATGGATTTTTGTAGTAGGTGGCAAGGCCAACTTGTAGGCCACTTCTCCAATGCGCTGAAGTACTTGATATGGTCCGTAGAATTTGGGAGAGAGTTTCTGACACCCCTTGTCTTCGAGTGATGTTTGCTTATATGGTTGGAGTCGTAAAAAGACCTGATCCCCTTCTTGAAATTGGCGCTCTGAGCGATGCTGGTCTACCTGTTGCTTCATGCGGTTCTGAGCTTGATGAAGATTCTCTCGAAGATGGGCGAGCATGGTTGCGCGGTGTTGTAGGAGTTGATCCACTGCTTGTACTTTTGAGCATCCCTTGAGATACGACGTAGGTGAAGGCGGGAGTTGACCATATATTGCTTCATAGGGAGTCATTTTGGTGGTGGCATGGTAGTTGGTGTTATACCACCATTCAGCCAGAGGTAACCATTGTACCCAAAGGTGTTGCTTTTCTGAAGTGAAACACCTAAGGTAGGTTTCTAGACATTTGTTGATGGCTTCGGTTTGACCATATGTTTGCAGATGATAGGAAGTACTGAGTTTTAGTTGAGTGCCTTGTATTCTGAAGAGTTCCTGCAAAAAATTACTAGTGAAGATCGGGTCGCGGTCAAACACAATAGAAGTGGGAATGCCATGCAATTTGAAGATCTGATCCATGAAAGATTGAGCAACCAAAGTTGGTGTAAATGGGTGGGGTAGGGCACAGAAATGAGCATACTTCGACAGTCGGTCCACAACCACCATGATGACTGACTTGTTCCTTGACTTTGGAAGACCTGTAATGAAATCCATAGAAACCTTCGTCCAAATTGATGCCGGAATGGGGAATGGTTGTAATGTGCCTGGTGTGTTAACGGTTTCCCCTTTGTGGCATTGACAGACATCGCATTCTGCTACGAAAGTAAGGATGTCCTTTTTCATGCCTGTCCAAAAAAATTATCTTCTGGTGCGAGCATACGTCTTCTGAAAGCCCGAATGTCCTGCAATGGGAGATGAGTGCAATTCTGCCAAAATGCGACTTTTGAGGGTGGATGTTGGTGATATTACGACTCTGTCCTTGTAGCGAAGAATATCATCCTGCCACGAGTAGCCCTTGGTGGAATTTGGATCTACCTGCAATTGAGAAATGAGTTGGGAGAGCCCGGGGTGTGAAAACCATTCCCTACGATCCTCTTCAATCCATTCTGGAATGGGGAGGGAAATTGCTAGCAGAGTACTTTCCTCCTCAAATTGGCGAGATAATGCATCTGCTACATTATTGTCTTTCCCTTTCTTGTAAATGATCTCATAATCATATCCCAGCATTTTGGCTAGCCATTTATTTTGTTGTGGGGAGGATAGGCATTGCTCCAAAAAATATTTAAGACTGTGATGATCTGTGCGGATTTGGAAACGTCGCCCCAATAAGTAAGGTCGCCAGGTCTCGACTGCATGTAAGATGGCCATCATTTCCTTCTCGTAGGTAGATTGGCCCAGATTCCTCCCACTGAGTTGTTGGCTTGTGAAGGCCAACGGTCGCCCTTCCTGCATTAAGACTGCCCCAATACCTATACCCGAAGCATCACATTCAATGACAAAAGATTTGGTGAAGTCAGGTAGTGCTAAGACTGGAGTGGAACACATGGCATTTTTTAGAGCTTTAAAGGCCTGTTGTGCTTCCTCATTCCAGAAGAATGAATTTTTCTTTAGTAGTTGGGTGAGGGGCTTCGCTATGCGACCATAGTTGTGGATAAATTTACGATAATAGCCTGTGAGACCTAAAAATCCTCTCAAGCTCTTCGAGGTCTTAGGTTGAGGCCATTCCTGCATTGCTTATATCTTTTTGGGGTCCACCTTGACACCTTCACGCCCCACAATGTGGCCCAAATACTCTACTTCTGCCATGCCAAACGAACACTTGGACATCTTGACAAATAATTTATGCTTGCGGAGCAGCTGCAAGAGTAGATCTACATGCTGAAGATGTGCGGCCCAAGTGCAACTATAGATGAGGATGTCATCGAAGAAGACAAGGACAAATTTCCTGAGATATGGTTTGAGAATGTGGTTCATAAGGCTCTGAAAAGTAGAGGGGGCATTACAAAGACCAAATGGCATGACCAGGAATTCATAATGGCATTCATGAGTTTGGAAAGCAGTCTTAGGGATGTCGACTTCCTTCATGCGAATTTGGTGGTACCCTGAGCGAAGATCCAACTTAGTGAAGAATTGAGCCCCATGGAGTTCATCCAGCAAATCATCAACCACCGAGATGGGGAATTTATCTTTGACTGTCAACTTATTGAGGGCCCTGAAGTCGGGACACATCCGCCACTCCCCATCTTTCTTGAGCACCATGACCACTGGCGCTGAATAAGGACTAATGTTGGGACGAATGACACCTGCTTCCAAAATTTCCTTGATGATTTTTTCTATTTCATTCTTTTGGGTGAACGGATATCTGTATGGGTGCACATTTGGGGGTTGGGCCCCTGGAACCAAGGTGATGTTATGATCATGTTCCCCTCGCGAGGGTAGAAGCTCATGAGGCTTGTCAATGGCCGACAGATGGTTATTTAAAATCTGTTTCATCTCAGAATGAATTGGCAGAGGCTTGGTTTCGACTGCCTGGATGGCATTAAATTGTGCTACAACTCCATGATTGCCCTTTTTTAACAATTTTTCCATCCTATGCGAGCTGATGATAGAGGGGGCTCCCGTCTGGAGTCCACGGAGGGTATGTGTGTAGTTGTTCTGCTTAAAACTCATATATAACTCCTGGAAATCCATTGTGATTGGCCCAAGAGTGCGGAGCCATTCAACGCCGAGGAAAATGTCACAACCCCCCATGTGTACGGCAAACATGTGAGTTTTCAACTGATAATCCCCCATTTGAAGTTTGACATTTTCACAGCGGCCTTCACATTTCATTGTGCCTCCATCCGCAATTTGAACTTGGAAGTTAGAAACTGCTCGTACAAAACAATGCATTGCTTCTGTGACTTTTTGATGGATGAAATTATGTGTACTTCCACTATCAATCAAGACTACTACTGGGCGATGTTTAATAAAACCTCTGATTTTGAGAGTTTGAGGGGAAGAAATCCCTGTTAAAGCATGCAACGAAATAACTGGTTCATCAGAGACATTGTCCTTTTGGTTGTCTTCTTCTAGCGGCTCATGTTCCTCCAGTGGTGGGTCTTCCTCTGTTGAGCTGTAGTCAGTGGCATCAATTTGAAAAAATTTGGGCTCCTTGCATTTATGACCTGGGGAGTATTTTTCATCACAGTAGTAACATAGGCCTTGCTTTCTTCTTTCGGCCATTTCCGCATGTGACACCTTTTGGACCTTAAGTGTTTGAATCGTGTTGTGAGCTTGTGGGGGCGACCTTTAGTGGAGAAATTTGGGTGACTGTATTGGGCTGCTAATGCACGTTCCACGTTACGAGCAACCTTGCAAGCCTCCGTCCATGTGGGAGGGTGGTGTAGTAGGACTTGGGCTTTGATAGCTTCTTTAAGACCGCTGATAAAACATTTCGTGTAGAACCCATCTGAGAGACCCCAAGTGCAGAAGGCTAAGGCTTCAAAAGCTGTAATATATTCATCCACTGTACCAGTCTGTCGGAGCTTAGTAAGACGACCCAAAAAAGATGATTCCTGGTCAAAGTGGTCTTGAAGAGCTTTGCTGAATTTGTTCCAAGTCTTAAAAGGTCCAGTGCAATGTTGATGCCATTCCCACCATCGCCACCTTTCATTGTTCAAGTACATGCTCCCCAACATAAGCTGAGTCTCATCATCGAAGATGCGATTCAGTTTGAAATACTGCTCCATTTGTGCTATCCATGCCAATGGGTGAGAGCCGTCAAATTTATGCATATCCAACTTGGGAGGTCACTGAATGGGTGGTGGGTGGGTGTGCCAGACGTGAGGAGAGTGGCTAGACTCACCCTCATTGTGTTCAGTGCCATTATACTCCTCCTCGTGGGCTTGCTCCTTACCCTTCGGGACTATTTTCTCGACCATGTTACATAGTCCGGTAAGCTGAAGGTGGAGGTTGTGCATTGATTCTTCAAATTTGTCCATCCTTTCATTGGCCATCGCTTGAGCTCTAGTTTCTACCATACACCAACCGGGTTTTTTTAAAATTGGGACCGCCTAAAAAATTTTCACTAAGAAGTGAATGGTACCACCGTGCTCAGCTCGTCGTCCTGATTCTGATGGGCTAGATCACCAAAACTCCTAACGGAGTTTTACTCCTTCCTTATCAATACTGCAGTGGCCAAATCCTCAAAATGTCAATGCGGCCAAAAGTCCTGCGAAAATTATACCCCGGTATAGGAACCCTTCACAACGACTCCGATCTGGGGGATCTGAGAGATCTGAATGGCGGATCTGATGGCGGAACAGACTGCTTCTGCGGATCTGATGGATCTAATAGATCGGAATGGCTGATCTGCGAACTCGAGACTGCGGGACTGATGTCTGCTGCTGCTGCACCCCTTTGCACAGGCGGATCTGGAAGAGATGCTGTGTGATCCCCCAATAGAAAAGGGAGCTATGGTCTTGAGGAGTGTCTAGTGCTACAGATCGCAATATACATAAGGGTCTGGCAGTAGTACTCAGCCCAATGTTTCAGGGCTCTAACTAAGGAGGATCGACCCTACCCTTAGCCGTACAACCCGACTACCCTCTCGTACGGGCGAGTAATCTCCCCGAGTGCTGTTCTTGGTGTACTGTAGCCGCAAGACGGCCGACGGTTTATCTATGGCGAGGTTTCAAGGGAGCCTAGGGGGCTTCCGATATACCCAGAGGGTACGTGGAAGACAATCTATGCGTGGTTCTGTCTAATGCGCTACTAATCAAAGGGGTACCCATAGGGGTTACAAGGGAGTCCAACAAATGTGACCACCTCTTGTATTTCCTGCGTGCATGCCTCCCCAAATCCGCAGGTTTATGCGCTCAACGACAGATCCCGTGGTTTAAAGAAGCCGGAACACGTCTCTAGCCAAAAAAAAATTGCTAAGAAATGGAGATCCCACGAGCCCTGGAAAGTGCTCTGATACCACTTGTTATGCTCTTAACCTGCAAAATGATACCCAAATACAGAATATGCGAAGAAAAGATACCCAGAACACATAATAGCAATGATTTTATTATTCAGAGAGTAATGTTCACTTGCCTCTTCGAGGGGGCAACCTCCAATAGAGCAGAGCTCGACTACAAAATAAGACACGATGCTCCTCGCAGGGAGTCTCTATCCTTTATATATGACTCATACATGCAATACCACGGGCCAATACCATGGGTTTTATTAATACCGTCTATCTAATACTATAGCCCATTTGCAACTAACTGTGGTTCCGTCATTAATTACGGATTAACCACTTACAATTATTAATATGGGCTTTATTGACTCTTGACTATGACATGATCCCATTACATAAATAAGGGGGTTAGGGTGGGACCCTAACACCATTTCTGATAGAGACTCTCAGTTTACATCTAGGTTTTGGACAAGTTTGTAGTTAGCATTGGGGACACAGTTAAACTTGAGCACTGCATATCATCCAGAAATAGATGGGCAGACTGAAAGAGTAAATTAGGTTATGGAAGACATGCTTAGAATGTACGTCATGGATAATCAGACTTAGTGGGAAAGGCACTTACCATTGGTAGAGTTTTCCTATAATAACCATTACCACAGTTCAATCATGATGCCTCCTTATCAAGCTCTATATAGGAGGCCATGCACGAGGCCATTGAGTTGGGAAAAGTTGGAGGATTGAGTAATTGTTGGGACGAAATTAGTTCAAGAAATGGAGAAACAGGTAAGACATATTCGAAAAAGGTTAAAGGAAACAGAAGATAGATAGAAGAGTTATGCTGATTCACATGGGACTGATCGAAGTTATGAAGTAGGAGAGCAAGTTTTTATTCGTATCCAACCCAAAAAATCCACCATTCAGTTTTGGAAAGGGACGAAGTTGTCACCTCAGTTTATAGGACCTTTTAGGATTAAGGATAAGATTGGACCCGTTTCTTATCATGTTGAACTTCCACCCTATTTGCTTAAAACTCATGATGTTTTTCATGTATCTATTTTACGACATTATGTTTCTGATTAATTTCACAAACTGGATTGCAGGGAATTGGGCGTGGGAACCATAATGGTCAAACCGTTACCCATATTAGACCGTAATGTTAGACAACTTAGATGTCGCATGGTGGACCAGGTTAAGGTCCAGTGAGACAAGTATAGCCCAAAATCTGCTACTTAGGAGGATGCAGAGACTATACTTCGTGACTACCCCTCACTTTTTGAACATATGTCATGCCCATTTTGACTTAGATAGCTACCTATGCTAAGGATCTATTTGTAGTTACATGTTATTTTATTTATGAATGCTATGTAATATTAATGCATTTTATTTGGATAGATGAAACTACTTATAAAAATCATTAAATATATTAGGTATTGTTGATTAAAATATTTTATGCATGACTTATTTGATGTATGATTTACTTGATGTACGGCATGGTTATGATTTATCTAGTGTATGACCTATCAGAGTTATTTTTGTTTAATGTATGGGGATATGATTTATCTAATGAATGACTTATCACAATTATGATTTATCTCATGTAAGATTTATTTCAAGTATGTTGTTATGAAGTAAAAAATTGACACGTGGATACTAGATTTAATAACATGATGTTTAAGATTAGTTATATATTTTGTTGTTATATAAATGCATGAATGAGAACTAACCTGCAGATTGGAAAGAACTATACGATAATCAAGATCTACTCTTCCGATGGGGGAGTGTTGAGACATCCAATGAGGAATGGTATGATGTACATTCTTCTATTACATTTTGTATGTACTTGATATGCACTATTATGACATGGGTAAAGTGTAAATTGCAGGTGACAAAACTACCTAATTGGATGATTCGATAATAAGTATCCAACTAGTGTCGTAGTGTGGTCCATATTAGGGTGTTATCCCTAGTTTTGAGGATGGGTGGAGGTAATTTCCACTGTGTAACCTCCAAGTCTGGAATCATGAGAGGGCAGTGATGGACACACTCCCTTAGACATGTGATGATAATTGCCAGTTTCCTACTATGGAAGTTAGGTCACTATAGTCGATGTTTCTACCATATTGGTTTTATCGCTGGTTAGATCAGTATAGTCGATGCCATATTATATTGCAGTAGAGGATGGACAACATGGGAGCAGAGGTAAGTAAGGAAGGATAAGAGGCTATAGGTTAGTTGGAGACATATGATGGGAAGTGGTATCATTGCTTAACTTACTTAATTTGACTACTATATATCTCTCTATTTTGTTATGCCTTATTGTCAAAATTCTTTCAAACTCCTTGTGTCATTTTCACTCTAACTTCAGGATGAAGCTTTCTAAAGGAGGGGTGTATGTAATGTCCTACTTGACCCTATCAGACTGATTTTGATTAGTGTTTAATTAACCTGTAGATATTGACTTATAATTCTTAAATAATATTGGTATAAACCTACACTTGTGAATCTGTAATTTTATTTTACTAATATGACTTTTATTATTTGTTATTATTCTATTCCAAATGTATCTTCTCAAATTTACTTTTGATTAGATATGGTCTTCTCCAATTTATTTCTAAATTAAATATCCATAATTCCATTCCCAAGGTGTCTTCTCAAATCTACTTTTTATAATATATGGTCTTCTCCAATTTATTTCTAAATTAAATATCCATATTTCTATTCCGAAGGTGTCTTCTCAAATCCACTTTCGGAAAAGATATGGTATTCTCCAATTTATTTGTAAATTAAATATCCATATTTCTATTCCCAAGGTGCCTTCTCAAATCTACTTTTGGAAAAGATATGGTTTTATCCAATTTAATTCTAAATTAAATATCCATATTCTATTCCCAAGGTGTTTTCTCACATTTAATTCTAAATTAGATATCCATATTCTATTCCCAAAATGTCTTCTCAAATCTAATTTGGATAAGATATGCTAAGCAAAGTCAAGGATATTAAAAAAAAGGATAAGGGGGTAGTCATGATACTAATGATAGGTAGTTGAGGTGGATGGGAGGAAGACACATAAAAGGGGAAAGAGGATGAGAGGAGAGGGGGGGGGAACCTTGGTCATTATTTTGGCACTTTTATTTTGGGGAGGAATTTGTAGAAAGAGGAGGGAGAGAATGGAGAGAAAAATGAGAGAACTCAAACTTCGATCTATTAGAGAATGTTGGTTTTAACTTGGACAAATTACAACTAGTTGGACTTGGGCTCGGAGGGCTAGGAAATCATTGCTAGTTGGCTGGGAGGTAAATTTAGTTGCGTAGTCAAGAGGAACATCCCAAAAAAGTTAGGGGAATCCTAGCCAAACTACTGGAACATGTATTCTTCCATTTGTTCATTACTTATGTAAATTATTGCAATGAAATTTCTTACTTGTTTAATATGTTGTTGATTAAATTTTACTTGTATGCTATCATCGAATAAATGTTGAGCTATAAATGGCCTGTTTCCCTTCTTATTGTGTTTAAATCAAATGATCAATTTAGTTTGGTTAGAAGACCTAGGTTACATCTTCACAATTAGCCTCTCAAATCTAAATTTTTAGTGTTTTTACTATGTTTTGAGCGGTGATGATAATTTTTGAGTTTAAATGTGCATAATACAAGTTATTTACGAAAATGAATCATTTTGGAAATAATTATATTTTTATCACTTTTTCGAACTTGTTAAAAACTTACAAAAAATCGAAACAAGGAGTTCTCTTTATGCCCTTTTCAAACTTCCTAAACATGAAAATATCGTCGAGTACTTAACTATTCGAACTCGTAAAAGTAAATGAACAACCGTCTATTTAGTATAAGTTTACCCATTTTACGGACTGAACTATACTATTTACGAAAAAGGTATACTTCGACTAATCATGATCAATATAGTTCTCTCCTAGATTCGTACTATGGGTTGAGGGATGGAGATCAAGACCCTGGATCTAGTTTCATCCATCTAGGCTGCATGGACTTATTAAATCTTCATGATTGTAAACATAGATCCATCGATGGTTGCATCCATGCTATGTCATTTATTGATATGGATCTTCATATGTATTTCCATACTGGTTCTTTGAGACATTTATGCTCTGAGTATGGGAATGCCTAACTGAGCGATGATTTTATCTTACATTGTAACATTTGATTGATTGTTTCAAGTCTACAATTGCAGTCTGTAACCTGAACCATGGCATGAGAAAGCGCTTTGGTCATTAAGTATCCCTTCTAACTTTTCACTTTAGGGGGTAATCTGTTTCACATCATTTTGTTGCATTAGGAAAATGACTGTCAGTTTGGATCTTTCTTTATTCATCAAAGTGTTCCAAAGCACCCCCCTACAAGGAGAGAACCCAAAAAATCTCAAAGAGAATGAAATTATTGGATCTTAAGGCTCAAAAGCCTATTTTTGACTTCCTACGCAGTTCCCTAGTCAGTTTTTGTGCATACGTAGAAGATACCATTAGAGTCTGCGCAAAACTGTGTGTTGTCTTACATTATGGCTTGCGCACATGACTCAATGCAAGTAAAAAATAAAAAGTAAAGTCTAGAAGCTTTGTTAGTCGAATCTTTCCCAACTAACAACTTCGAATGGATGCCTACTCAAGCCTCATCCCTCCCTTCATGGAGTTACTTCCCTCTCTTTGTGGATCACTTATCCCACCATTTATGGATCTCATCCCTTAGGAAGAGGATCCCAAACCTCCGCCTCTTCGCCTATAAATCAAACATGGGTCAAAGTATTGGAGAGGTCCATTGAAGGTAGGATTATGCTACAAAAATAAGGCTAGAAGGCTTTTCATCCAAGGAGAAGGTTAGAGATTGTGAGAAGAGGCTTATAACATCAATACTTTGAGGTTGTAAGTTTGTTCTCCCTTTTATTTAATAAAAGACAATTGTTCTTTCCTAATCAAATCTTCTCTGATATCATTTGTGGGATTTCTTGATCACTCACATATGTTACCATTGGTTATTGATTTGATTTATGATATATATTGAGTTAAGTGTTTGATTTATCTTTGACTTTATATACTAGATGCTTTGATCTGTTGTGTGTTTCTGCCTATGCAGATCTCCTTCAAAAAATCATGGAGAAGCTGTGGAAAGCATTGAAACGATCTCTAAAGCATCGGGGAGAAGCCATCTATTGAAGGCACTGAAAGGACATCGACAGACATTTCGTTAAACCGATAGGTGATCTCTTGCATATTATTTGTTTCAATCAATCGTAAGCTAAGTAAAGGTAGCAATTATTTTCGTGTTTGTTACTAGATTTCATTTGATATTTAGGGAGATTCGTCTTGTCCATAAGGGGGATTAGCTTGCCTAACACTCACAATGATCCTTAGTTAAGTGCTTGTGAAACAATAAGTTACTTAACTAATTTCAAGTATACAACTACAATAATTTCCATAAACATGTACAATTGCAAATGCAAACACATGCAGAAAGACAAATATAGAGTCGGTGGCTTGCTAACCTAATACCTGAATCAACATATATGTAATGACAAATTTTAACAATGAACAACCCTCTCGACTCTTTTACCTCAATGCAAACCTCACCAAAACCACCAGATCTAAGACAAATGCCAAATTTTTGGTGCAATCCCCAAAATTTGGCATTTACAACCCCAAATTACAACCTTGAATTTATGTTCCTAAAATTTTTCCCATAGTAGCATCATGCAACAGTTTGACGACTTGTGATTTTTTGTCCCTAAGAACCGAGGCCCACATTCCTTTCGCCTTGCTAAGCAAGGTGTGTCCAACACTAGACCCATGTCGTGCTCTCTTTGCCGAACTCTTTGATCTTGGTTCATGACTCACTTGGTTTATCTCAACCATAGACTATGTTGTATTCCATCTCATCTCCACGTAACTCTCCATTGAACTCCCTTGTGGTGAATATATAGGAGGTGTGAGCGACCTCCACAACCAGCACACCAATTGGGAGGTGTGTCTATCCTCTTCTCAATGTTGTTTTGCATATTAGACGATGTGTTGAATGAATTTTTTAGTCTGCAGTTGTTCCTTCATTCATTTGGGTCGACGTGCCCGCCACATCATGCCAATCTAGTCCAATTGAACACCCTCATCGTAGGTCACCAAGCTAATTGTGTCATTGTGCCCATCGTCATATGATGGCAGAAACCCCAAATTTGGATCTCTCACCCCATGCACCCTCATATGAGGTCACAATCAGTGTCTTGGGAGAATCGATGATATACGACCCACCTGCTGCAACTTGGTCATGGCACCCTTCATCTTGTGCAATTGATTTCACCAAGTCATTGTGATGGTGTGCGACCCACTTACTCGCCCAACCATGGATTTATCCAAGTCGTGTGGCAGCCTAAAATGTGATGGTGTGCCACAACATTGTATGTCGCCCATGTTGTGCCACATTAAAGATACCCCAAAATATGTGTGGATAATCAAACTAAGGCTATTATCTCCAAGATGCCCAAACATACTTGTGTGTGTGATACTCTTATGAGTGTGAAGGCATTACATGTACTCTCCCCACCCTTATTTTAAGATATAATATGTAATTATTCATAATATTTTATTTTTTAATTAATTTGAAGAAACAATTATTTAATATACTTTTTCAAGTACTTAACGAAAATGTAAGGAAAATCACAAAGATAATTCATGATGCTTTAAGTTATAACATTCACTCATATAACATGTTTAATGTCTTGTTATGTTATGTTATCTAAAACATTTTGACCATGTCAAATTACATAAAAATAAAAATAAAATAAAATAAAATAATAAAATTTATAATTATGATTATTAGTTAAAAAATTTTGTCTCAATCAAATTATATAAAAAATATAAAAAAGAAAAATTTTAACTCCAAATTTTCAAGGTGTAAACTTTTCCACAAATTTAAAACTAGAAAAAGAGATTTATATCTTGAGAAATTCATACTAAATCAAAAATACTATATCTAAAAAAAATAACTAATTAAATACCATATATTCGTATATGATATAGATTAAATACATTTAATCTCAAAATTCATTCATTTATTTATGTTTTTTTTAATAAAATAATATATAGTCATATCCTAAATATAACATAATTAATGAGTCTTAATTAAATTAAAAAAATAAAAAATAGTATTTTAATAATTAACTACGTATATATTAAGTTAGATAAAAATTTAATCAAATTTATTCTAACAAACAAACAAACTAATTAATGATAGGAAGATAACACATATTAATTAATTCAATTTCAATAATTCTTAATCCCATAAGAATAGTTTTTTCTTCGAAACGCGTGGACAAATGAAATATCATCTGATTTACGCCGAAGAATCTCTCATAAACTTGATATGGATCACAGAAGCCTCAATACAACAGTTTTTTATTTAGTTTGAAATTGAAATGAATTTTTAATAATAATTATTAACGGTTATACATATGAAATCGAGAATTAAAATTTTTATTATCTAATTTAGTAGTAAACTTCCCCTATCCTTGATCTAGTCAAATTTCGATGTAGTCTAGTCAATTGTAGCCATTTCATGTGGTCCAAATTAGTTGCTTCTTTCTAGCCATTTGAATGACAAGTCTCTCTATTTATTATGTTGCAATGATCTGGTTCTTCATCTTGTGTCGCAGTTCCATGTGGTCCAAACTAGTTGCTTCTTTCTAGTCGTTTGAATGAGGCTCTCTATTTATTATGTTGCAATAGTCTGGTTCTTCATCTTGTCCTCACGATGAACCACACTTGCTGGTTCGAAAAGCGTCGACAAATAAATTTTGATGTGATTATCTCTGAAATATATTCTTATAAACTGTTATGGATCATAGAAGCCTCAAATCTTCAGATTCACCCTCTTGAAGTTTTATAGATCCAAAATTAAAATAGATGTAAACTAAAATTTATATAATTAATTTTAGCACAATATTTAATATTTAAAGAGAAACATAATTGTGATAAAATGGCTGTGAGATCTCCATCCCAATTAAAATAGATGTAAACTAAAATTTACGCAATATTTAATATTTAAAGAGGAACATGATTGAGATGAAATGACTGTGAGGTCTCCATCCAACTTAAAATATAAACGCTTGAAAATAAAAGTAACATGAAAGCTTGAAAATGAAAATAAGAGTGTTTTACAAAAGTGATGTCAACACGCTTAGGCCCCATCAAAAGGCTTGGACCCCATCCCCTACAGTGGGGGCACATGGCGCAAGACACGGTTTGAAGGGCCACCAAGCGCACCCAACAATCTCGTACCTCCTAAGAGTCACCGGTTCACCCATCCACTGTTGGGCTAACAACAAGGCCGGCACCCAACAATCTCGTACCTCCTAAGAGTCACCGGTTCACCCATCCACTGTTGGGCTAACAACAAGGCCGGCGTCCTATCATTCGCTGATTGAAACCCCCGGGTATTAATTACTCGGTGATGATAAAGATTTTTGGTTTATTCCATCGCTGGATGAGGAGGATTTCATTTTCGGAAGTCATAGTTTGATTGACTTGTGTGGAAAACAAGCCAATAAATATAAAAGTTGAGGACCACACGGTAAATATAAAAGTTGGCGACAATTTGATTGACTTGACTTGGGAATTTTTAGATTGACTTGACTTGTTTAGGAAATTTTGTGATCGTTTCACACAACAAAACCTGATAGATTTAGGTAAAGTGGGAATGAGACAATTTGGTTAACTCGCTGGTGTGACTTACAAAAGTTGAAGAGAAAGTTGGGATGAAAACAATTCACTAAATTCTCACTATTTTTATTAAAAAAAAAAAAAAAAAATGAACATTTCAACTTGGAAAAATCACTAAAAAGTTTCATCAACAAGTCACAAGTCTGAAATGAAAGTGTAGCTATGACACTTGAGTCTGAAATGAAAATGTAGCTATGATATTTGAGTTGATTGGTACAACACATCATAGAAATTTTAAGAATTACAAAAATTACAAATAAATAATAAAAATCATATAATAAGTAATTTAAAAATAAGACCATCATAAAAAATTCTCTGACAGGTAGGGACACCCGTCAAATTTAACCCTTGGCTCCACTACAGTTCCACTTTCTGGGAATTGATTAACAATCGACACGACATCCATAAAAGCGCGATGTCCACGAAATGCACAAAGTCAAGGACGCCGTGAATAAATGTGGAATGAGCTCTACTACAGTTCCACTTTCTGGGAATTGATTAACTTGCTGGGAAATAGAGTTACATCTGGGAATTGATTAACGTGCTGGGAAGTTGTGTGGCTTACATCCATAAAAGCTGTGGGTTCCACTTTCATTATGAAAGCGCCATGTCCACGACATACACAAAGTCAAGGAAGCCGTGAATTAATGTGGAATGAGCTTCATTGGCCATCTTTAAAAGATTCCCATATTATTTGTACACGAGATTCATGATAGAATTTAGATTATTTTAGAGTTTATGGAAACTTTGTTGGTCATGTAAAAATTAAGATAATATTAAAAAATATTGGAGTCAAAGAATATGAAATTCATTTCAAAACTTACTGTGCCACCTTTCCTCTATAATAAGTCTCGTCCCACCTCATTTCTTTCTCACTTGAGAATGTCTGTGCCGCTAGTCGATCCTGTTATTGGTGAGCTTATTAAGCCAGCATTGACCGAGCTGCTCGGGGTCGTTAAAATCATTGCTTCCAGCAAAACAGGGGGTAAAGAACTCAGGGAAAAACTCTCGTCCGTAAAGCCTGCCATCGTTAAAATTTCCATGAATATTTCAGATACATCGCCCGACAGAGATAAGAAAGAAAGTTGGATTTAAGAAAATCGTATTTCTCAATTGAAAAAATATTCCTAGTAACACTGAAATTAGATTTTTGTATATTAATTCAATTATATAATATTTTTATATATTGATTTACGTATGAAATTAGAACAATAATTTTTTTATAAAATGTGATTTGAATTATTTTATCAATTAAATTTTATTTTTCCTCTATTTAATATCACAATGCTGCTCATTTAAGAACATCAAACTGATGTTAAAATTACTAAATATTTTAAATTTAATATTTTATCTAGAAATACAAAACACAAAACATCTACGATAAAGTTTCAAATTCATACTAACAAAAACTAAACCAATAAAATAAAATATTGTAAACTAATATAATTCTATAAATGGTTCCATGTTGTGAAAAAATACATAATAATAAAGTCATCTCTACTACTTGTAATTAGAAACTTTTGAAGCCCGAAATATTTTTGCAATCTACCACCTTCTAGTATATTAATTCTCACAGACACAAATATTTAATCTTTTGACAAAATTGGTGTAGTTCAATGCTATAAGAAAAAACCTGAGAACAAGAATAAATTTCACTGAAGTAATACTTATGGAGAATGAAGTGATTGTATCATCTATTAAAAAGAGGGAGGTATCACCATGTGTAATTTTTTGAATGCAAGGTACCATATCAGAATGAGACTTGAGAGGAACATAAAACTTGGAAATGCTAAACTAGAGTTGAGTGTCCAGAAAACGTCCAACTTTTTCAAATAATCAGTTTAACCATTATGTTGGAGGATGGCCTCCATAATGTTTCTCTGTTCAAAGTATTTCTGTCATTACTTCAAAGTATTTTTTCTTTAGTTACGTGATTATGACCATTTTCCCACATATATCTTTTTCCTAAGATTAAATATTACAATTGTTTGTCCTTAATCTTTGTTCAGATTCATGGGTGACTATTATAGATTGTAAATTTTAAAAATATTTCCAAATGTGAGAGATAAGGATCACTTCTTAGGTGAAATAATTTATTTTCCTTTTATAAACAAATTCTAGAATATCCAAAAAATTGCAATCTTATTAAAAGAAATATCTAATAGTTGCATAATGCTAGATGAAGACCAAATTTGTAGGATGTTTAGGCAGAGGTTTACAATGCTCACAGTTTGAAGGCACATACTACAATGCTCATAGTTTGAAGGCACAAATGACAAAAAACATTTAAAAATCATTTGTTCATAGGAAAGGGAAAAAATTGTATCAAAAATTTAAAGGAAAAGAAAACTTAACATGGCAGGAAGCCTTACTACTAGCACAACCATATTTACCAATATGATTGATATACACCCATAGACATATATGAAGCATATATACAACCACATATTCTAATGTGGTTGATATACCACGATAGGCTTATATCAACCACATTAATAATTATTATCGGTATTTAAGATTATTAATAACTATATAAATAACTATATGGGATTATTAATAACTATATAAATATTAACAACCAGCTTATTTATATATATTACTATATAAATATTATATTAATATTATAATAATTATATAAACTCCTAATATATATTAAGTAATAATAAGAATAGCTCATAATAATATTAGATTATCATTATATTATTTAAATAATCTAATAATATAAAATTATATAAAAATAACAATTATATTCTATAATAATAATAATAATAATAATTGATTATAATATTATATTATTATTATATTATTATAATAATATACAAATATAATTACCATATAATCATAATAATATAATCAATATTATTAGGAATTTATATTAATATAATATTTATATAATAATATATAGAAATAATCTGGTGGTTCAGGACCGGGATTAATAATATTACCCTAAGGTTGTTAGCAAGGAACATAGCGCGCGCCCCTACTGCCTGCTGTTAGGTCAAATCGCGCCTCCGCCTCGGCCCTCGGCTCCCTGTCATGGCCCCTCCGGAGGCTCCACCAGAGGTGGCTAACTTTCAACAGGCCTTCTCAGCTCTGGTCAGATCCTTACCACCTCAGAGGCCTCGCCCAGCAATCTCCAAGTTCGTGAAAAAGCTCGATGTTTTGCAGGAAGTTAATTTGCCCCCAACTCTGCCTCGCATGGCCGCCCTTGCTCTAGCAGAACAAGGTCTCATCGGGCAATTTACTGGACTCTGGCCATCACCAAAAACAGTGCAAAGATGGGTTGAAAGGAATTGGTCTGATAAAACACAAGGCAAAATCTCCATACGATTATGTGGAAAAGGGTATTTTACCTTTCATTTTGAAACCAAATAAGTTAAAGACTTGATATTTCGAAACAGACCCTATTTCATGGATTCAAGAGGTTTATACCTCAACAAATGGACTCCAGACTTTGATCCCAAGCTGGACATACCGAGCGTCGTTCCTGTCTGGGTTCAGCTTCCTCATCTTCCTCTTCACTGCTGGGGAGATGAATCAGTTCGAGCTATTGGGAACATTGTAGGAAGATACACTGATCGCAATAAACCAAAAGACAACATGCAGGCTTGTGCCCACATCTGTGTAGAAGTAGATCTAAGCAAAGGACTCCCAGAAGCCATCAAGCTCAAGGTGGACGATTGGACCCACATTCAGCAATTAGACTACGAGCAGATCCCATTCAAGTGCAAGGTATGTCATGAATATGGCCATTTTTCCAATCGTTGTACTAAATTAGTAGATGTAGAAAATACTTCGCAAGAAGAGCAATGGGAAATAGTTAAGAAGAAGAAAGCAGCTCCCAATCCCAAGCCAAGCTCAGATGCTGGACCATCTACTCGTATTCCACCCATCCCATCCACCTCGTCCCTCTCTAATTCTGCTCTAACCCCGCTGGACCAACCCGATCCCCAACCTCCTTCTTCATCCTCCAACCCTTTCCATATCCTCACTCCCCCTGAAGATAATCCCACCCCCGTAGCCCAAACCGATCCCTCTGAATCTCCTCTCCCTCTGATTATCTCCTCCACCCTCCCTCCCGATCCACCCTCAGCCAGAATCACCAGAAGCAACTCAAAGGAGCATGGCGGAACTTCAGACAATCAAAAGAAAAACGGGCCAGGAAGGAAATCAGCTAAACAACAAAGAGATGAAAATGCCCAGAAGGATATAGCCATGGGCATCTAGAACCCCATAGAGTCCTACATCTTGGGACAAACTGACAAAGATTCAGTAAATAAGGAGAAGGGAGGGCGAGCAACTCTCCACAACCCCCACTTGAAATGATGAAAGTCCTCTCTTGGAATAGTAGGGGACTAGGGCACCCCTCCAAAATAACTTCCTTAAAAGATCTAATAAACCAAGAGAAACCAGAAGTTGTATTAGTCCAAGAAACAAAACAGGGACAACAAGAAATGAACAAAATCATTGCACAGCATAAACAGTACAAAGGATGTGTTTGTGAATCAAGAGGAGCCTCCGGGGGAATTGCAATGCTTTGGAACCAAAATACTTGGAATATCATAGCAGAAACAATCAATCAGCACTGGATAAAGACTGCTTTGGAGAGTACTTCAAATAACCAAAGGATAGTCATTTACAATGTATATGCACCAAACCATTATAGAGATAAGGAACAATGCTAGGACTCCCTCAGCGAAAATATATCTGAAGAAGAAAACAGTAACATTATTCTGGGGGGAGATTTAAATCTCATTTTTCACTCCAATGAGAAGTGAGGAGGTTGTTTCTCCCCAAATCCCTACAGAAACCAGTTGGAGACTATCATGCAGGACGAAGACCTTGTTGATGTAGTCCTCAAAAACCTCAAATTCACCTGGAACAATCGCAGGCTGGGGAAAAACAACATCATGGAAAGACTTGACAAAATCCTGGTGAATGTAACTCTCCTCTCCACCTACTTAGCTACCTACGCCTTCATCCACAATTTCACAACTTCAGATCACTACCCCACTTCTCTGGTCCTTGAAACTCACTGCCCATTGGGGCCTCTCCCCTTCAAATACAGTCCGCTGTGGAATGAAAACGCAGCAACCAAAGAACTTATCCAACACACTTGGCATCAGCACATAGAAGGATCGTCGGGATACATTTGGGAAAGCAAAATTAAAAGAGTCAGGTATGCACTAAAGAACTAGGCAAAAAATTGCTACAAGGAGCCGGAAAAAGAAAAAAGAGAGACCAAAGCCAAGTTAGAGAATCTCCATAGCACAATTGAGAAGCGCGGATTTCAGCAGGAAGATAAAGATCATGAAGACAAACTCTATGGCCAGCTTTATCGCATCAATAGAGAAGAGGAACAGAAATGGAGAATCAAGTCTAGGCAGCTATGGCTGAAAGGTGGAGACAAAAATTCAGCTTTTTTCCATAAGCAAACTACAGTGCGGAAAATTAGGAACAACATTACCTCTATCATAGATAGTGAAGGAAATCAACAAACCAGCCAAGGTGCTATTAAGCAAGCTGCTTCTGATCATTACAGAGAACTCTTAACAGAAAATGGAGAAGAAGAAGATTACGCAGACCTACTACAATATCTGCCTAGTAGGATCAGTGCTGAAATCAATGACAACTTGAGCAAGGAGATAGAAGAAGAAGAAGTAAGAGGAGCCATCTGGGCTCTCCAGCCAGATAAAGCTCCTGGTCTGGATGGCTTTCCAATTTGTTTCTATAGAGCTCACTGGGGAACTATTAAAAAATACCTCATCAAAATGATGAAATGGATTCAACGCAAAAGGAAAATTGGAGGCTATACCAACTCCACTCACCTAGCCCTCATCCCCAAGGAGAATCGACCCACAACCTTCTCTCGTTTCCGGCCTATTTCTCTTTGAAACTCCTCTTACAAAATCTTCACCAAGATTTTAGCTGCTCATCTCAAACCTCTTCTTCCTTCGATCATCTCTATAAACCAAGATGGGTTTTTGGCCAATAGGCAAATCTCTTATTCAATCCTTCTTGTTCAAGAAGCAATCCATTCCAGCCATTCCAGGAAAGAAAAAGGATTCATCCTGAAGTTGGATTTGGCCAACGCCTTCGATAGGGTTAGGCATTCCTTCCTAATTGTTGTTCTCCAAAAAATGGGCTTTGTTGCGCCCTTTCTTGACCTCATCAAAGCCTATATCTCGGGACCCTGGATTTCCCCCCTTTTCAATGGTAGGCCTGGACCTCCCTTTCAATCTTCGAGAGGGTTGAGGCAAGGCTACCCTCTCTCCCCTTACCTGTTTATCTTGATGGCTGAATCTTTCAGCAGTGCCCTAGATCACAAGAGACGAGCTGGCCTCATCATTGGCATAAAGTTCGAAAATGGAGTTAAAAACATAAATCATTCCCAATTCACTAATGACACCCTGCTAATAGGAGGGGCGTCCATCACAATAGCCCATTGTTTCAAAGCTCTTCTGGATAAATATATGAGCTATTCAGGAGGCATGATCAATCATCTAAAAAGCTGCATCTATGGTTGGCATGCTTCAACCCAAACTCTCCATAATATAGCTAACATTTTTGGGGTTCCTTGCAAGCTAAATTGGGAACACTTCAATTACCTGGGAATGCTTGTGAGCATTGGGCCTTTAAAAGTTGAAATCTGGGATACAATCATTGATAAAATGAAGAGAAAAGTGCAGCAGTGGGGATCTACATGGCTTAATCCGGCAGGTCGCCTTGTCCTTCTCAAATCAGGACTCTCATCTCTTCCACTTTACCAATTTACTCTAATGCAGGCTCCAACCACCTTCCATAACAAAATGGAAAGCATCCTCTGCCATTTCCTCTGGCAAGGGGTGAAAAATGACAAAAAGAAGTTCAATCTTGTTAGCTAGAAGCAAGTTATCCAAGGTCAGGACTGTGGAGGACTCGGAATCAGATCTCCTAAACTCTCAAACTTGGCTTTTGGAGGTAAGATCGTGTGGAGACTAATTGGTGAACAACAGGCATGGTGGAAAAGAGTGCTAGAAGCCAAATACCTTAGCAGCCTGAGACAACAGCTTTTGGACTGTGAAATACCCGCTAGAAACAGTTCAAAAGTTTGGAAACTATGCAAAAAAGTCATCCCCTTTATGGCACAAAATACCTCCAAAGTTCCCAAGGGTGGCAGCAGTGTTAAAATCGGAGCAGACAAGATTATGGGGAATCAACCTATCAGAAGTCAGCCAGGTACGGATCAAATCCTTCTCTTTCTACACAACAAAGGAATACACTTTCTGGACCAAATCTCGCAATGGGACATTAACTCGCAAATTTGGAAGGGATGGAATTTCCCTCCCATACCCAAAGATCTCAAGAAGAGCTTTGAAAATCTTCAGACTCATCTCCACAGCATCACCCCTATAATAAAAAATGGCATTGACAGTTTTCGATGGGATCCCACTGGTTCTAGTTATACAATTCAAGCTGGCCACCAATACTTGTGCAATAGAGACTATCCTGCTCCTACTTGGACGCACTGGAAAATTGTTTGGAAGTCTGAGGCCATCCCCAAAATCAAATTCTTCATCTGGACCCTCTTGAAAGGGAGAATCCTCACCTCTGATAATTTGCAAAAGAGGGGTATAGTTGGGCCTTCTCGATGCCCAAACTGTCAAGAAGCAGAAGAAACCATCCAACATCTTTTCATCACATGTCCCTTTGCAACTTCTTGCTGGAATGGAATTTCCCCTAATGGCCATCCCCCATGGAACCCCCAGAATTCCATTGGCGAGGTTCTGAGTCTCTGGAAGAAGAGTTACCCTTGGCAGCATAAGAAGAACAATATAGCTAAAAGGGTTTGGGATGCTCTCCCCTATGCCCTTCTGTGGAAAATTTGGCTTGCAAGGAACCGCAAGATCTTCAAAGACAAGGAAACCATCACAAGGCAACTCTGCAGCAAGGCAAAAAGTTTAATGCTAGAAACCATCTTTGCTAAAAACATGAAGAAAATTGATGTTGCCGGCCTCTGTGTCGAAGAAAGAGATTTTATTGGCTGTTTGATAGATAAAAGCAGGAGCATTCAGATAGAAAATAATGCCAGCATCCAATCCAACACCCCCAATCACAGTTGGAAAATAAGAATCAAAGAAGAAGAATTCTCAGGATGGCTCTGAAACAACAACTCCCACTACCTCTTCTTCGATGGAGCCTCTAAATCCAATCCTGGAATAGCAGGCGCAGGCAGAGTTATTTATAATCCCAGTGGTAGCATCATAGCTACTTTTGAGTGGGGACTGGGACCATTATCCAACAACAGGGCAGAAGCTCTTGCCCTCTACCAAGGACTAAAACAACTTCAAGAATTTGGAATTAGTAAAGCAATGATATTTGGAGACTCAGCCACCATCATCAGTCTCATGGTTAGCAATAGAAAGGCATCCAATCTCTTTATTCAACAAACAATAAACAGGTGTCAAGCTCTAAACCGCCAAAATATGGATCTTCGATTTTACCATGTGCTCTGCTCTCTCAACAAAGAAGCTGACAGTTGTGCCAACAGAGCATGCAGCAGACCCAAAGGCAATCTCCTCTGCAACAATTTAGAGTCCCAATACCATCTCCCTTGACCAAATTTCTCTTCATGATCTGTGGCAGCACAATTGATCTAGATCTTCGCAGCATTATCAAGGGATTCTCTGACAGGATTCAACATCATTCTATCACTGCCAAATCTCTGTCCACGATCTTCTCTCCACCCTTCTATCCCGTCGCCCATCCCGCGCTCTCGCACTTGGGTCGATCAATCTCCTGTGACTCTCGTGACTCCTCCCTTCTCTCCCTCGTGATTCCATCCCTCCTCTCGAGTGGCCTTCTCTCTTTAAATATGTCTTCCCTCCCTCACTCCAGCGCACAGTTGCTCTGGTCCCCTCTACGCCCCTCTGCGTTTGTTTTTCGATCCTTTGTTTGGAAGGGTTCCCTGCTTTCCCCCCATCTCTTTGCAGCTCTCCATTCTACCCTTGCTTTCATTCCCCTTCGTGCTCTGTCCTACGCTCCTTCCTCCCCTTTCCTCTGCGGCGTAAGCTTGCTTCGCTCCCTTTCCTTGACCCCGAAAGGTTGCTCCCTCCCCTGTTCTGATCTTCAGGACATTTTCAGTCCCAGTTCATCTTTGTTTCCAGCGGCAAGACAGGTTACCCTTCTTTCATCAGGCCCCTCTCAATTCATCCAGAACAACAAGACAGCTCTCAGCAACCAAGGAATGGTAAGGAACGAAGACTGCCTACACTGTGTAGACCTTCAAGCGGAGCTGGAGAAAATACACGCGCATCAAAAAATCTTGGACTCAAAAATTGATTCCCATGCCAGAATTACCAGTGAGAAGTACGAAGCAGACCTCAACCTCTTCCTTCACAGAGTCTCCTCGCTCCAGGAACAGTTTAATGAACTGTCCAACAGATGCAGCCATGCTCAAGAATCAATTGACATCCTTAAATACATGATGGAGAAACGAAATGCGCCTAACACCAGTTCGTCAAGTTTCAAGAATGTTGAAGCCAACAGCAAGCCAGAAGAATCAACAACATGCCAGATCAGCCATATTAGCATAGATTAAGATGTATTGCAGATTCTGCTTACTATTGTCTCAGTTTGTAAGAATTTTCACTTGCTCTTGTTTTCCACAAGTCAGAAATGACAGAAGCATAGGAGAAAAATGTCTTCCTAATCATCTCCTAGCTTTGCCTACGGGCCTTAAAATCTTGTATCTCAGGAGCTCAGTCTCCCAACTTTTTTTGGAATATAAATAGCAACCGACTATGTTAATATATATATATATATATATATATATATAATCTGGTTGTTAATATTTATATAGTTATTATTAATATCTGATTATAATAATATTATATTATTATAATAATATACAAATATAATTATTATTATAATAATAATATAATCACTATTATTATAATAAGAACAATAAAAACCAATTATTTATTATTTATGATAATTAATAACTATACAAATAATATCAACTATATTCTTATATAATTATATACTTATGATTATTATATTAATACAAACTCATAATAATATTAGTATTATTATTCTTAGACTTTAGTATTTTTAATATTTATCTTAGGGTTTGTATACATAGGGTTAATTATTATTAGTATTTAGGATTGTTAATAACTATATAAATAACTATATAGCATTATTAATAACTATATAAATATTAACCACCAGTTTACTGTATAAATATTATATTAATATTATAATAATTATATAAACTCCTAATATATATTAATTAATAATAACAATAGCTCATAATAATATTAGATTATCATTATATTATTCGAAAAATCTAATAATATAAAATTATATAATAAAAAAACAATTATATTGTATTATTATAATAATAATACAACATAATAATAATATTATTAATAATAATATTTGATTATAATATTATAATAATATTATATTATTATAATAATATACAAATATAATAATTATTATAATAATAATATAATCAATATTATTATTTATGATAATTAATAACTATACGAATAATAGCAACTATATTCTTATATATTTATATATTTATGATTATTATATGAATTTTATTATAATAATATAAACTCATAATAATATAAAACCTATGATTAATACTATAAACCCAAGGAATTTATATCATAAACCTAATGGATTATAAACCCAAATAATCTATATTAAACACTCGTTAATATTATAAACTCTATTAATAATATTATATGTTAAGAATATGAACCCTTAGATTAACAAACCCAAGGAATTGACAATATAAACCTAAGGAACTAATAAAAACAAGGGATTAATACGAAAAACCTAAAAAACCAAAAGGATTAATAGTATAACCCAAGGTATATAAAACTGATGTAGGGATATCGCGCACATACCCACAGTATGCATAAAAATGCATAAACACATCAGTCCGAAGTATTTAACTCTCAAAGGAGTCAAAACATCACCCACAAATGGTTAAGGCCCTCTTTTATCAATTCCTTTGTATCGGAACCCAATCACCCCGGTAAAACCTCCTAGTGGAACTTTAATCAACCGTTGAGCCTTCATACAAGACTTTATTGAAGTCTTTCATTAAACCTTCCTATTGGCGCGTTAAAACTCTTCATAACCTTTGTTTATGACTCTTAACCCCGTATATATAACCTTTTCCTTTATGAACCATTTGTTATATATAATTAACACATGAAAACCCTTTATCGACGCTATTTCCCTTATAACCCATTTACAAACGAAAATACATGCAAACCATACCTTTTCCGCTTTTGGTATGGTCTTGGCACACTTAACGAGGATCACCTTTATCACTATCGCAACTTTCCATTCCCATGGTCATTTTAACACACGACTCCATCTCCTCTGATATGCGATTAACATAATGGACATCAATTCATATAAGCCGCGCTTAATAAATCTTCGGGTCCACTCTTATTGCATACCCTAATACTCTTTACCTCGATCAAAATACACTGAGAAATCGCACAAAAACACTTAGTGGATCCATAAAGCGGACTTGAAAACTTATAAAAGTTTCCCTATACCCTTATTGGGTCCGGAAGTTTGGTCGGATCGACGCTTTGGAGTGAATGGGGTCCGACCATTGAAAAGACCGATTGCGATAATGTGATGCATCATGGACCATCGGATCGAGAGTCCAGATCGACGGTCTAGATGTGATCGACGATCGCATATCGGGGAGGTCAAGGACTAACAGTTTATGAATGTTGCGATAGCGCGATGTGGCAGAACGCTGATACGCCGATAGCGATAAATCGGCGATCGGAGGAATCGGAAGTCAGGTGTCGGCAATCAGAGCTGCGGAAAGGTTAGAAGAGTGGACCCAATCGTCTTTATAGATGCGGGTGTATGAATTTTGAAGTCCGAACTAAGGGTTCGGAGTAGGTTTTCATGGTTTTCCCATGTATTTCCCGTATTCCGATAGATGAATGGTTAAAGGGGTTTTAAGGCTTAAAGGCCTATATGTAATGCTTCTGATAGTATAAAAGCCTCGATAAAGTTATATGGCTCCAATTTAATGTAAGTCCATGGTTGAAAGGCTCAAGGCCTAAAGAAATGCTTCCGATAGGCTTAGTGGGCCATAACCCATAGGCCTCAAGATCGATATTTTTTTAAGGAAAGGGATTTTGGTTAACCCCCAAGATCTCTTTTCATCAAAAACCTAAGATAAACAAAAGGGACTAATATTATAAACCCGAGGAACTAATAAACCCAATGGTTTAATATTATAAACCCAAGGAATTATTGAACCCAACGGATAAATATTAAAAACCTAAGGGATCAAGAAGTGCAAGGGATTGATATTACAAATACAAGAGATTAATAAATATGACCATGATTGATATTATAAACCCAAGTTAATAATAAACCCAAAGGATTAATACTAAAACCCCAAGGGATTATGAACCTAAGCAAAAAATATTCAACCCAAGGGACTAATATTATAAACCCAACATTGGTAAACCCTAATATAAATAATAGAAAGACTAAAATAAACATGGTTTATTTTCATGGTGAGACAATCCTTGTCATGATGTGACATTCAACCATTGTTGACCATGGTTTTCTATGATTGATAATGGTTGACCATGATCGATATTATAAACCTAAGGGAATAATAAACCTGAGGGATTGCTATTATAAACCTAAAGGAATAATAAAACTAACGGATCAATACTAAAACCCCAAGGGTTTATGAACCCAAGGAAATAATATTAAACCCATGGGACTAATATTATAAACCCAACATTGTTAAACCTAAATATAAACACTACAAACACTAAAATAAACATGGTTTATTTTGATGGTGAGACAATCGTTGTCACAATGTGACATTCAAACATGGTTGACCATGGTTTGCTATGACTGACAATGGTTGACCATGATTGATATTCTAAACACAAAGCAATAATAAAACGAAGAGATTAATACTAAAACCCCAAGGGATTATGAACCGAAGGGAATAATATTAAACCCATGGGACTAATATTATAAACCCAAGGAACTAATAAACCCAATGGTTTAATATTATAAACCCAAGGAATTAGTGAACCCAACAGATAAATATTAAAAACCTAAGCGATCAAGAAGCTCAAGGGATTGATATTACAAATACAACATATTAATAAAGATGACCATGATTGATATTATAAAACCAAGTTAATAATAAAACCAAAGGATTAATACTAAAACCCCAAGGGATTATGAACCCAAGGAAATAATATTAAACCCAAGGGACTAATATTACATAGTTAAACCCAAATATAAACACTACAAACACTAAAATAAACATGGTTTATTTTCATGATGAGTCAACCTTTGTGAAAATGCGACATTCAACCAAGGGACTAATATTATAAAACCAACATTGATAAACCCAAATATAAATACTACAAATACTAAAATAAACATGGTTTATTTTGACGCTGAGAAAATTCTTGTCACAATGCAACATTCAACCATGGTTGATGATGTTTGGCTATGATTGACAATGGTTTACCATGATTTATATTATCAGCCAAAGGGAATAATAAACCCAAGGGATTGATATTATAAACCCAAATGAATAATAAACCCAAGGGATAAATACTAAAACCCAAGGGATTATGAAGGGAAGGGAATAATATTAAACCCATGGGACTAATATTATAAACTTCACATCGAGTAAAGGCAAATATCAATACTACAAACACTAATTATAAACCCAAATGAATAATAAACCGAAGGGAGTAATACTAAAACCCCAAGGGAATATGAACCCAAGGGAACAATATTAAGCCCAAGGGACTAATATTATAAACCCAATATTTGTAAACCCAAATATAAACATTACAAACACTAAATTAAACATGTTTTATTTTCATGGTGAGACAATCTTTGTCAGAATGTGATATTCAAGCACGGGACTAATATTATAAACCAAACAATGGTAAACCCAAATATAAATACTACAAACACTAAAATAAACATGGTTTATTTTGATGGTGAGACAATTCTTGTCACAATGCGACATTCAACCATGATTGACCATGTTTGGCTATGATTGAAAATGGTTTACAATGATTGATATTATAAACCAAACGGAATAATGAACCCAAGGGATTGATATTATAAACCCAAATGAACAATAAACCCAAGGGATTAATACTAAAACCCCAATAATCAATAAACCCAAGGGATTAATACTAAAAGCCGAAGGGATTATGAACCCAATGGAATAATATTAAACTGAAGGGCCTAATACTATAGACCCAACAATCATAAACCCAAATGTAAATACTACAAACATCAAAATAAACATGATTTATTTTGACAGTGAGACAATCCTTGTTAGAATGCGAGAATCAACCATGGTTGACCATGATTGATATTATAAACCTAAGGGAATAATAAACCCAAGGGATTGATATTATAAACCTAAGGGAATAATAAACCCAGGAGATTGATATTATAAACCCAAAGGAATAATAAAACTAAGGGATTAATACTAAAACCCCACGGGATTATGAACCGAAGGGAATAATATTAAACCCATGGGACTAATATTATAAACCCAATATTGATAAACCCAAATATAAATACTACGAACACTAAAATAAACAACGTTTATTTTGATGGTGAGACAATCGTTGTCACAATGCGACATTCAAACATGGTTGACCATGGTTTGCTATGACTAACAATGGCTGACCATGATTGATATTCTAAACGCAAAGCAATAATAAAACAAAGAGATTAATACTAAAATCCCAACGGATTATGAACCAAAGGGAATAATATTAAACCCATGGACTAATATTATAAACCTAAGGAACTAATAAACCCAATGGTTTAATATTATAAACCCAAGGAATTAGTGAACCCAACGGATAAATATTAGAAACCTAAGGGATCAAGAAGCGTATGGGATTGATATTAGAAATATAAGAGATTAATAAAGATGACCATGATTGATATTATAAACCCAAGTTAATAATAAACCCAAAGGATTAATACTAAAACCCCAAGGGATTATGTACCCAAGGAAATAATATTAAACCCAAGGAACTAATATTATAAACCCAACATTGTTAAACCCAAATATAAACACTACAAACACTAAAATAAAAATGGTTTATTTTCATGTTGAGTCAATCTTTGTGAAAATGCGACATTCAACCAAGGGGATAATATTATAAAACCAACATTGGTAAACCCAAATATAAATACAACAAATACTAAAATAAACATGGTTTATTTTGACGCTGAGAAAATTCTTGTCACAATGCAATATTCAACCATGGTTGACGATGTTTGGCTATGATTGACAATGGTTTACCATGATTTATATTATCGACCAAAGGGAATAATAAACCCAAGGGATTGATAATATAAACCCAAGGGATAAATACTAAAACCCAAGGGATTATGAAGGCAAGGGAATAATATTAAACCCATGGGACTAATATTACAAACTTCACATCGAGTAAAGGCAAATATCAATACTACAAACATTAATTATAAACTCAAATGAATAATAAACCGAAGGGAGTAATACTAAAACCCCAAGGGAATATGAACCTAAGCGAACAATATTAAGCCGAAGGGACTAATATTATAAACCCAATATTCGTAAACCGAAATATAAACATTACAAACACTAAATTAAACATGTTTTATTTTCATGGTGAGACAATCTTTGTCAAAATGTGACATTCAAGCATGGGACTAATATTATAAACCCAACATTGGTAAACCCAAATATGAATACTACAAAAACTAAAATAAACATGATTTATTTTGATGGTGAGACAATTCTTGTCACAATGCGACATTCAACCATGATTGACCATGTTTGGCTATGACTAACAATGGTTTACAATGATTGATATTATAAACCAAACGGAATAATGAACCCAAGGGATTGATATTATAAACCAAAATGAACAATAAATCCAAGGGATTAATACTAAAATCCGAAGGGATTATGAACCCAATGGAATAATATTAAATCGAATGGCCTAATACTATAGACCCAACAATCGTAAACCCAAATGTAAATACTAAAAAAAAAAAAAAAAAAAAAAAACATGATTTATTTTGACGGTGAGACAATCCTTTTCAGAATGTAAGAATCAACCATGGTTGACCATGATTGATATTATAAACCTAAGGGAATAATAAACCCAAGGGATTGATATTATAAATATTATAAACCCAAAGGAATAATAAAACTAAGGGATTAATACTAAAACCCCAAGGGATTATGAACCGAAGGGAATAATATTAAACCCATGGGACTAATATTATAAACCCAATATTGATAAACCCAAATATAAATACTACAAACACTAAAATAAACATGGTTTATTTTGATGGTGAGACAATCCTTCTCACAATGCAACATTCAAACATGGTTGACCATGTTTGGCTATGATTGACAATGGTTGACCATGATTGATATTATAAACCTAAGGGAATAGTAAACCCAACTTATTTACATTATAAACCCAAATGAATAAAAAACCCAAGGGATTAATACTAAAACCCCAAGGGGTTATGAACCCTTGGGAATAATATTAAGCCCAAGCGATTAATACTAAAAACCCCAAGGGATTATGAACCCAAGGGAATAATATTAAGCCCAAGGGACTAATATTATAAACCCAACATTTTTAAACCCAAATATACATATTAGAAAGACTAAAATAAACATGATTTATTCATGGTGAGACAATATTTGTGACAATGTGACATTCAACCAAGGTTGACCATGATTGATATTATAAACATGAGGTAATAATAAACCCAAGGGATTGATATTATAAACCCAAATGAATAATAAACCCAAGGGATTAATACTAAAACCCCAAGGGATTATGAAGCCAAGGGAATAATATTAAACCCAAGGGACTAATATTATAAACCCAACATTCGTAAACCCAAATATAAATATTGCAAACACTAAAATAAACATCATTTATTTTCATGGTTAGAAAATCCTTGTGACAATGTGACATTCAAGCATGGTTGACCATGGTTGGCTATGATTGACAATGATTTACCATGATCAATATTATAAACCTAACAGAGTAATAAACCTAAGGGATTAATATGAGAAACTGAAAGGAATAATAAAACGAAGGGATTAGTACTAAAACCCCAAGGGGTTATGAACCGAAGGGAATAATATTAAACCCAAGGGATTGATATAATAAACCCAAGGGATTATTATTTATTTTCATAGTGAGACAATCCTTGTCACAATGTGACATTCAAGCATGGTTGGCTATGATTGACAATGGTTTACCATGATCGATATTATAAACCTAAGGGAATAATAAACCCAAGGGATTAATATGAGAAACCCAAAGGAATAATAAACCCAAGCGATTGATATTATAAACCCAAGGGATTAATACTAAAACCCCAAGGCATTATGAACCAAAGGGAATACTATTAAACAAAAGGGACTAATATTATAAACCCAAGGGAATAATAAACCCAAGGGATTATTATTTATTTTCATGGTGAGACAATCTTTGTCACAATGTGACATTGAAGCATGGTTGGTTATGATTGACAATGGTTTACCATAATTGATATTATAAACCTAAGGGAATAATAAACCCTTGGGATTAATATGAGAAACCCAAAGGAATAATAAAACGAAGGGATTAATACTAAGACCCCAAGGGATTATGAACCCAAGGGAATAATATTAAATCCAAGGGACTAATATTATAAACATTAAAATAAACATGATCGACCATCATTGATTTACATATTGAGACAATTCCTATCACAATTCCATGTTGGGCCATGGTCGACATTATAATAAACCATGTTTGACTTGGGAATAATACACCCAAGTGATTGATATTATAAACCCAAGGGATTAATACTAAAACCCTGCGATTATGAACCTAAGGCAATATTATTAAACAAAAGGACTAATAATATAAACCCAAGGGAATAATGAACCCAAGGGATTGATATAATAAACCCAAAGGAATAATAAACCCAAGGGATTAACACTAAAACCTCAAGGGATTATGAACCCAAGGAATTATTAATATTAAAAAGTTGAAGAACGAAGAAAACCAATAATTTGATATTATAAACCATTGGGAATTAATAAACCCAAGGGAAAAATATTAGAAACCAAAGGGATAAAAAATGGCAAGGGATTAATAGGAATTAATTTTTTAAACCCAAGGAAATAGTGGGGATTAATAAAACAAAGGGAATAAATCATAAACCGAAGGAATTATTAATATTACAAACTTAAAGAACAAATAAACCTAATCATTTAATATTATAAACCCAAGAAAATAGTAAACCGAACCTAAGTTGTAAATCCATGGCATCAATATATAAACATAAATAATACTATAACACAAAAAATAATAAAAAACATAAACCAAAACCAATATAAGAACCACATTGCAAACCATAAAGCACTAAAACATGATAAATCATCACTACATTAATAATAACACATTTATATCACTACATTGTAAACAGTAAATAGAATTTAAGCCATAAATACATTGATATCAATACATGAATGTATTAATAGTATAAATATCAAGAACACTGATATAAACACCTAGAACATGAAATCCCAACGATAATATTATAAATGTAAACAATATTTTCATTTATGAAAGACATGAACAAAGTGAAGGGATCCACACAGAAGACCACAATAATCAGAAATGCAAGAGAAAGATATAAAATAGTAACACTCCCATTGCAGCAAAGCAACATAAATGAAAAAAACACATCTAAATTACACACATTAGATTTAAAGAAGAACAACATAATAGCACATTTTAAGACTAGAGATATACAATTTTGTACATAAAAACAACATTAGTGTTTAAAATAATCAATTTAACCAACATTGCAACCACAGAAAGAAAATTGAGTCTTAACATATATTTTTTGTTTTGTTTACATCAAATAATTCCACTACAAAATTGAAGTTCAAAACTATAAAGAAGGTCACAATGTTATTAGTTGTATTTCATAGTGATATGGACTTCAACTGCTCCTCTTCCTTCTTCCTAATTGTAACATATGCGCTATCTTTCATCTTGGCATAACGGTTGAAAGAAAAAGGCGGTGCAACGTGTAAACCATCTATTGATTTCACTCTTGATATGGCTGTGAAGGTAAGGCCTTGCTGCTCTTTATTCCTGATATCAACTGACGCTCATTCTAAAGTCAATCCCTGTGACTTGTGGATTGTAAGAGCCCATGCCATCTTCAAAGGAATTTGTTTTCGATTTCCTCTTATCACTGGGGTGATAGGGACAATGTTTGGATTTATTTCATCAAATGGAACACCAACATACTTATCAAAAACAACAGTTGTGAACATTGGAAGTCAAGGTGGCTTAGAGGTAGGCGGATAGAATATATCCTTAACAAAACCAAGTGCACCATTCACCAAACCAGCTTCAACCCACAAATTACATGTCAACATAACATCCTGACCACGAGACAACAAAACTTCACGTTCCAATTGATCATCATCAACACCATCGATTTCTGAACGCCTTGAATACTCAGCAACACATCGTGCAATTGGAGAATTTAATGATTTTAACTATGCCTATTATGCAAGGAGACCAAATTATTTGTTTGAAACATGTGAATTGCTGAATTAAATAAATCTCTTTCTATAGGATGCAACCTCATATCAGCCCGAGACATAAGAAACTCCCAATCTTCAAGATTGAGTTCTACGTTTCTTATGTTATTGAGGACTCTACGAAAACAAGATTGTTTCTCATTATTCCATTGTTGGTGAAAGATTGTGTCAAGAGTGACAACAATGTTGAATTTGTTCCACAAGACTTTCCCTACTGTATTACCTGCATACAAAGGCTTATCTCTGACAAGAGGCAGTTGGCCAAGGTCACCCACAAGGATGATGGATCTACCACCAAAAGGACAATTCTTTTTCTCTGGAAATGCTTCTCGTAATCGAGCATCTATTTGCATAAACAACCTTGATCCTAGAAAGCTCATTTCATCAATCAATATATATCTAATATGTCGCATTTCTTCTTGGAATACTGCAAGTGACTGCCCTTGTAGTGGCTGCATATCTTTAATTGGAATTTTTAGAGCTGAGTGTATTGTTTTTGCATGTATATTAAAAGCAACTATTCCTGTTGGGGCAAGAAGAAGCAAAGGGATTCTTCCATCACTTGACGAATTAGAAAGAGCTTCAAAAATACAATGGATAAGGAAAGACTTCCCAGTGCCCGCAGTGCCCTGAATAATCATAAGAAGAGCTTCACGAATCTCATATTCAGCAAAGTGCCTTAAGAAAATTTCAAAAGAAAGTTGTTGTTTTTCCGACAAAGAATTTGGAGATGCAAATGTTCTATTTGAAAGGTCAACGATATCACCCGCTGATTTTTCATTCCTTATAAATTAATAGCTTCCTCTACATTATCATTAGAAATAGTTGTACTTTCCCAGTCAAAGGATATATCAAAGTCCCTTCGACCAAGGGTGTGAAGATCAAAAACATTCACATCGTTTGGTGGAACCAAACGAGAGAAAATCTGCCATTCTTGAAAATCATCTTGAAGATTCATTTCCTGTTTAGAAACATCACCATCTTCTTCATCTTCAATATTCTCTATAATTGATGGGTGTCGATCAACATGCCATGCTCGATATCGAAAATTCCTCCAACTTTCAATAATAATTTCAGCTGAAAGGCCAATTTCTGCAGGAATGTCACAAAATGGCTTGTACAATAGCAATTCTGTCCAACAAAAGGTTTCAAATTCCTCTGAAGCCTCACTAGGAATAGAATAAAACTGTGGCCAAACCCGAACAATAACATGAACATCTCTAGGCTTCCATGGATCTTGTTTATGCTTGCTATCAAATGTCCAAGATCTTGTTGTTTCTATCAAAGATAGATGTTCAAGGAAAAAAGGTCTCTTCTAATAATGTTGAACGAAAGTATTCTCAGATGAACATTGCAAGCCATCCCTTGATATTTTCCTAAAAACCTTTCTTCCAACATTTAAGGAAACAAATTTCCGACTACAAACAACAAGAGGTAGCTTAAGCAACATATGGCATGTTTCTTGTGCTCCAATGTCACGGTCAACAATCGTTTCTGCAAGAAACTTTCTATATGCACATAAAGCATGATCCTCAGAGCCAATAGAATTTGAAATTCTAGTTAACATATGATGATAACTTTCAGACCTTTTTTCTGCTTTTGATGCATACTTAGCAATGTATTTCAAGACAACATAGCGAGAAAGCACTGGCTGGAAATCAACATTTGCACGCCACATTGTTAGAAGGTCAATGTTATGTACATTAAGCCTATCATCATTTCTTACTGGCTCATATTTTTTTCCTCCTTGATCATCTATGAACAATCTTGATTCACCACAAAGATCCCATGGAGCATTGTACCGACACGTTAGAATAGAGCCCTTTTTGCACAAACAAGAATCCTAGTACACTTTGTGTGCCTTTGGACATAGTTTAACAATTCTTCGCAATCATTATGAGGATTAGAAGAGAAAATCTGACCAGTATTCAACAGGCAAGGGTCATCATTGAGGCTTCGTGGAACCATTATGTTGCAACGATGTATGTCACGTGGATTCCATGCAGTTACATATTTGTCGAAGAATATCTTTGCAAGTTGTACATCAGAACTATTTGACCAATCAAGTATTTCCATTTCAGGAGCACCTTCTAACCATAGGAAGCCATGGATATGTGTTGAACCTCTATGTTTCCACTCATATCTGAAATAAATGAAGATGTAGTTACTACAAACAATATAAATAGAATCATAATATAAGTTGAAAAAGTACAGAAAAAAATAAAAAATAAATAAAATTCAACACAAACTTGTACCAAAAGTCTTTAGCTTTACGATATTTTTGGATAACTTCCTCTCGAAAAATATTGAATATGTGGTGCATAAATGCAGCAACAATATGAGGGTACTGGATAACATTCTCAATTTTCATACGATGCTCATTTGAATAATAAGAATGTGAATGTATGGGCATGAGGTTATGCAACTCTGGCCACCTTGTATCAGTTGCACTCAAATTAAAAAATAAAGATGGACATCCTAACTGAGTAATCATGTCCGTCAATTCAAATCGACACTTAGTCTAGTATGCCCTTGTACCTCTCAGAGAAGAACCAAACCGCATAAGATGCTCAACCAACTTATTATCTGGTAAATCAGATAGTTGGTGATGCAACTCCTCAACTGTTGTAGGTGAGTTATCATGTAAATGTTTCTTTGCAAAAACTGCAGTAGTTGCTTGGCTCCGATGCCACATTATCATGTTTAATAGGTAATATCAAAAGCAAGGATGGCTTCCAAATCTCTGATCATAGTACCTAAGAAGATGCAATGCATACTCATGAAGTTCAACATTACAAATACGTGGTTGCAACCAATCAGCATCACCAGTGGGGAACAATGTTGGGAATGCCATATTGAATAACCCCTCTGTATTATATTCATTCACTGGAGAGGTTCCAATAGTGGGCCAATCCATGTCTTGAACATGTGAAGAATGAAAATTATCAAGAAATGCTCTAATTTCTTCCACTTCTCTTCGTTCATTTGGTAGGCGAGCAACAAAGGAAGAAGGATGAGAGGGAAAATGCTCAGCATGAAACTCTTCATTATTAGTTTCATTGATCTCAGATTCTTCAATATGACAATGAAAAAATTTAAGCCCGGAGGAGACATCTGTTGACCTTCAACAAGACTTCCAAATAATTAAATGTATCCAATCTCGAACTAACGAACCATCTCAAGCTAATCAGCCTTTCAAGAATAAAGACACGTATCAAAATAGGTTATCGCTAATTGGGTTTTCTTTAATATTAAAGTTTAATAATCGATTTTGGCTAAATAGATTACGTTTTTATTAATCATAATAATAACAATAAAGACAGTGTTATGTTCCAAAATGTTCACTAACCAAATCTTGGTTCTGGAAAACCTAAATATGCAATGTTTCCTACATTTTTTTAATGTCATTTTTTTTAGTTAAATAGAACAGGAGGGCATTTCATAACCCAACTTCCACATTGCCATGTCTTTGATTGGTTCGTTGAAAGATTTAATTTTTTTTTTCCTATTCCAAAGGTGTGGGCGCCACGTTGCTAACAATGACGGATGTTGCAGGACCTCTCGTAATTGTAGCACCACTTTATTTCTCATTAAGAATTTTTAACATTTAAATTTATAATATTTAGTTTAATGTTCCATGTAATTTCCAATAATAAAATATCTGCAAATAAAAGAATCTCCACTTTTATAAATACATACACACTCAGAAATTATTATTACTATCAAAATAGATAGAGGTCAATAATAAAATATTTACAAATAAAAGAATCTTGCCTTTTATAAATACATAAAACCATTGTTAATTTAAAAGTAAAGACAGAAATGAAGGGGGAGGGATTCTTAGGCCCGCAGAAATCAGTGTTAAGATTGCATAGGGAAACACGGTGATGCCGATGGTGCACAGATACGTTATAGAGCGATACATATCGAACGCGTTACCATCAGCCGCGACACGCCCATGTGAGTAAAAAAAGAAATGAACTGACTCCTAAAACTTTTCAATACACAATTATACAATGCCACGTTGACAAGTGGCCAGCTGAAAGAAAAATTGAACGAACACGTTATCAATCAACTTTAAACTTCATAATAATTTATGATGTGAATCATGAGGTTCATAGTGGCCAACCATCCGATTTGGAGTCAAAATGAAATGGACCCACTCCTAAAAGCTTGGGTGCAATGGATAATAACCACGTCGACATCAGGCCAGCTAATGGGAAAATTGAAGAAGCAGGTCATCAGGATAGAAAACGAAAACTTTGAACGGACACATAAAAGTTGTCACCCAAGGGTCAATTATAAATGAAGGGACCCCACTAAAGTTGTCATCCATCTATATCTAGTATCAGCGTAATTTATCTGGGAAAGCAAACATGCTTCCCAAACCGAAAAAATCAGATAGCACTATATACATCATATGTATGCATATGTCCGATATACATTGTGGTTCAGATATATAGAATAGGATAGAAAGAAAAATGTGGATATATATAGTGTATCATATTAATTATATCCAATCTAAGGATTATTTGTTCAGCATATTTAAAAAAAAAATAAAATTAAAAATTATATAATAAAGAAAAATACAAGAATTATTTAGGAAAAGGAAATTTCTCAATATCTAGAATATTGTTTTTCAAAATTATTTTAATGTGTATATCACCTAGATTTTTTTGAAGTCCTTTTTTTGAAAGTTCATCTGTTAGATGGTTATATTCTTTGCTTATGTGCTAATATTGGAGTTGAAAGTGGCTTGGATCTTCATATAGGCTCAATATCCAGACTGGCCTCTGAAACTCAACTCATGGATTACCAAAATATTGTGAAGAATGAAATGAAACAGGGAGAAGAAGAGCACCCGGATGCGGGTGATTTTCATGCTCATTAATGGTGACAATTAAGAGTGACGGCGCTCAGCCCTGCCAGCTGCTGGCCAGCACTATTCTCCAAGCCCATACTTGGCTCATGCTAGCTCACATAAGGCGCGAGCAAGTCCACCTGTAGATTGATTTTAATTTTCACATTGGCCGAGACAAGGCAACTGTTGGTTTAATCATGGAGCAGTCGGCCTTCAAACCCATTGTTTGCTCCTCGTTCTCTAACCTCACCCGTCCAATGCAGGAATCCTTTGCAGCAGAATGGTTTTAAGTAATCGCTGTTGGATCTTGTTGGCTTTTGATTTTGGAATTGGATTGTCTTTCTCCCATTTTCAGCCTTGCTCTCTGAGCCCTTCTCAGGATCTTTCTGTGCAGTCTCGGCTCCCCCCTAAAGTTTCCAGTGCTTCCAAGCTTTCCCCTCGCCGCTCAGCCATGGTGCGTCATCGCATGAGAAGCCGCCATGGAGGGTGCCGTGGTGGTCGCGCGCGGCCTCAGACGGCTCAATCAATTGATCAGCCTCCGCCCCCTGCCTCTCCGCCTTCATCCCAAGAGATTTCTCCTCCTACCAGCCCTTCTCACAGATCTTTCCCGCACAATGCCTTCCAAACTACTCATTTCAAATTTCAGAGTAGCTTGAATAGGCCCATCATTACGGCTAACATCACCATCATTTTCTTTGAGGAGGAAGCTTAGATTCAAGCTCCTGCGGGTACTGTGGCAGTGCATCCTCAGGGCGTTCACAGAACTGCGGGCTGCCGTGCCACTATGCAGAATCTGGCAGAAGAAGGTATGGCGGAAAGGCGTGGTGATCATCATGGGGAGGGTGACAATCTAGGAAATGCTCAGCCACCAGGTGGCAGCTCACATGATGCCACAGTCTCGATGACCATTGCAGGCAGCTCTAGCGGCACCCGTCCAGCGGAGGACCCTCCAGGCAGCAGCGGGGCTGGTGTCATGGTTCGGGATGGAGAAATCTGGTATGGCAATGCATGCCCTATCGTTGAGGAGCCACTGGACCCCATGTGATGCCACCTGGACTCCTTTGTGTCTTCCCAGAGTTTTCTTATTCGCTCACTGGTCAGGTTTGGACGTTTATGGTTTTGTTGTTCTGGTTCTATTTCTGCGGCTTGGTAGTCTGGTTCTATGTCTATGTGGCTCGGAAGTATGTGGTTTTATGGCTGCCATGTACAGCATCTCGGTCTTTAGGTGTTTGTCTCCACTGTTTCAAAGAGGGCTATCCCAAGTCCCCATTTTGGCTTTCTTGCAGTATTCAGGCTCCTATGTATGGATTTTTTGCTCACTGTAACTGGTTTTCCCAATTTTGGGACAGTTTTGATGACCTGAAAGCAGTCAAATGCTCTCGACTGAGGCTTCTGCCTCTTTGTAACTTTATTCTTTTTTCCTTTTAATAGAATTAGTCTTTACAGAGAAAATAAAAAATAAAAAATAAAGTTACAATATAAAAAAAAATGAATTTAAAAAATATCTCACATATCACATCTAATGCTCATCCCCCATATTAAACCCATGGGAATAATATAAATTGAAGGTATACAAAATTTAAGATAAATATTATAAATCCTAAAATAAACATGGTAGACCATGGTTGACAATGGTTGATTTTCATGTAGAAACATTTTTATCACAATGTGACATTGGACCATTCTCACCCATGGTTGAACCCTTAGATTAATAAACCCTTAGATTGTCACAATGCAACATTCGACAATAGGTTACCATGCTTGATTTTCACATCGAGACAATCTTTGTCACAATGCGACATTAGACCATGGTTGATTTACATATTGAGACAATCTTTGTCACAATGCGATGTTGGACCATGGTTGACCATGATTGATTTTATAAAACATGGTTGACCATGATTGATATTATAAACCCAAGAGACTAATACTAAAAACCCAAGGGAATAATATTAAACCCTAGGAATATGACCCCTTATATTAATAAACCCAAGAGATTGATATTACAAACCCAAAGGAGTAATATTAAACCCTAGGAATATGATCACTTAGATTACTAAACCTAAAATATTGATATTATAAACCCAAGGGAATAATAAAATAAAGGGATTAGTACTAAAACCCCAAGGGATTATAAACCCAACAAAATAATATTAAACCCTAAGATAAATATTATAACCCCTAAAATGAACATGGTTGATCATGGTTGATTTTCATATTGAGACAATCATTGTCACAATGCGATGTTGGACCATGCTCAAACATGGTTCAACCCTTAGATTAATAATCCCAAGGGATTGATATTATAAACTCAAAAGAATAATAAATTCAAGGGATAAATACTATAACCCCAAGGGACTAATATTATAAACCCAAGCTATATAAACCCTAAGATAAATATTATAAACACTAAAATAAACATGGTTGACCATCTTTGATTTTATAAAATATGGTTGACCATGTTTGATTGTATAAATATGATTGACCATGGTTGGCCATTGTTGACCATGATTGACCATGGTTGACTATGGTTGACCATGATCGATTATGGTTGACCATGATTGATATTATAAACCCAAGGGATAAATACTAAAAACCCAAGGGATTATAAATTGAAGGAAATAATATTAAACCCAAGGGAATAATATAAACATTAAGATAAATATTATAAACCCTTAAATAAACACAGTTGACTTTCATATTGTGACAATATTTGTCACAATGTGATGTTGGACCATGCTTGATCATTGTTGAACACTTAGATTGTCACAATGCAACCTTGGACCATGGTTGTCCATGCTTGACCATGATTGATTTTCATATAAATACAATATTTGTCACAATGTGATGTTGGACTATGGTTGACCATGGTTGATTCTCATATTGAGACAATCTTTGCCACAAAGCGACGTTGGATCATGGTTGACCATGATTGGCCCTGATTGATTTTATAAAACATTGTTAACTATGGTTAACCATGATTGACCATGGTTGACCATGATTGTACATGGTTGACCATGATTGATATTATAAACCTAAACAAATAATAAACCCAAGTGATTAATACTAAAAAACCAAGGGACTATAAACCCAAGGGAATAATAAACTCTGAAAAGTTCCTACCTGGGACATCCTCCAGGCTAGATTCATGTATGGCCCGGGGAGGTGCTCCCTCTGTAAAGAAGCAGAGGAAACTATAAACCATTTGTTCCTTCAATGCCCAGAAACTGCAAAAATCTGGAGGGAGGTTGAAAAGCTGATGAATAAAAAATTTCAGTGGGGAAATGGGAATCTGGACGAGGCCTGGTCAAATTGGTGGCAGCATTATCCGGACGGGAACCTGAGAAATCTCCCACCCATCATTTGTTGGGGAGTCTGGCTTGCTAGAAACAGAACAATTTTTCAAGACAAGGGTACTCAGCCCTCCATCACAGCCATTCAAGTGGTATCCATTTACGCTTCCATCCCAGAACCTGAAGAAAAAAGACCTCAAAATCATATCAAATCAGTCCAAATCAAAGATGGTCTTCCTTGGGCGTTTTTTGATGGAGCTTCCCAAAACAACTCAGCAGGTGCAGGAATCGTCATTCACATTAATGCTCACCACTCCCTCAAAGCCTCTGTTGGTTTGGGGTCTGGATCAAATAACTTTGCTGAATTGTCAGCCTTAAGACTGCTCCTATGTTGGCTTATTCAAAGAAACACCTTCACTATTCAGATCTTTGGAGACTCCCTCAATGTTATAAACTGGGTTAATGGAAAAAGTTCTTGCAAAAACCTATTATTGAAACCCATGCTTCAAGAAATACAGGTATTAAAGTCATCTTTTAACTCTTTCTCCATATGCCATATCTACAGGGACAACAATGATGACGCGGACAAGCTTTCTAAGGAAGGTTTGCAGCAAGCTTTGGGAGGGTGGAAAATAGTGGAAGATTGTCAAGGACAGATAGTTTCATCAGATGTGCCGCCTTATACTTAACTCTTCAGCTGATGCTTTTGGTTTTTGTTTATTATCTTTTTATATATGCATAGACTATTTCACACAGACCTCTTTTATACAAAAACTCGGTTCCATATATATTTTTTGTGGGCTGTTTTCCTCTCTGTTGAGGAGGCCCAAAGGCTGAAATGTAATGTTTGTATTACTGCTTTTTGATCTGTCTCTTAGAGACGAGGCCTTCTCTGGGTCATAGCTGTATTGCCACAGCTGTTTTATACTGCAAATCTGCTCTGATTTCTGTGCTCATAAAAACAGAAAGGAGACTTTTTTGTGCTTGTATGCTTGGTCCAGCAAGCAGTTCTTACGGAAATGCTCAGCATATGCAATGTAACTTTTTATTCTCTTAATAAAAAGTTCGCTTTTTCTTCGGAAAAAAAAGGGAATAATAAACTCTAGGCATTAATACTAAAACCCCAAGGGATTATGAACCCAACGGAATAATATTAAACCCAAGGCATTAATATTATAAACCCAAGATATATAAACCCTAATATAAATATTATAAACCTTAAAATAAACATGGTTAACCATGATTGCTTTTATATTGAGGCAATCCTTGTCATAATGTGGCATTGGACCATGGTTGACCATAGTTGACCATGAACGTTTTTCATATCGAGACAAGCTTTGCCATAATGCGATGTTGGACCATCGTTGAACTTGGTTGATTTTGATAGACAATCTTTATCACAATGTGATGTTGGACCATCGTTGCCATAATTGACCATGGTTAGCGATGATTGATTTTGATAAACCATGATTGACATATTAATCTAAGGGTTTATAATATTAACCCTCAGGTTGATTAGCCACTTGAATTTATTAGTACTTTGGGTTTATAATATCAATCCCTTGGATTTATTAATCTAAGGGCTCATATTCTCGGGGTTTAATATTATTCATAGGGTTTATAATGTTAATCCTAGGGTTTAATCTCTTGGGTTTTTAATAAAAATCCCTTGGGTTTAATATTAATCCTAGGATTTAATGTTATTCCGTTGGGTTTATAATCCCTTGGGTTTTTAATATTAATCCCTTGGCTTTATAAAATTGATCCCAAAGTTTATAAAATTAATCTTAGGATTCTATGTTTATTTTAGGATTTAATGCTAGTGTTATAACAATCACTTAGGTTTATTTCTAGCACTTGATTGTTGAATATAAGAATTAGTTATGTTTTTTTTTTTCAAATTATAATATTAATGAAATAGTCGAATAAAAGAGAGATAAGTAATTTTTCCATTTAAAGAATTATGTTTAATAAGATAATTAAGTTAATTAAAGTGGTATTTTTAAAATTGAATTTCTTGATTTGGGTTTTCTATAGAATTATATTTAAAAAAAATTAAAGTTGAAAATAAAATTATTGTAATTTAAAAGAAAATAATAATAATAAATATTTGTTTTAACAATTATAAATAAATATAAAGATATATGAAGTTCTAACAAATACGATAGTCATGTTTTTTAAAATAGAAGGATTTTTTTTAATATTATATTTCAAAACGATTTACAAATATTTATGGAAAAGATATATTACAAAGAGAAATCAGTTTTATAATCAGGTATATAAACCCTAAGATAAATATTATAAACACCAAAATAAACATGGTTGATCATGGTTGACTATGGGTAATCATGATTGAAAATTGTTGACCATGATTGATATTATAAATCCAAGGGAATAATATAAACCCTAATATAAATATTATAAACCCTTAAATAAACACGGTTAACCATGGTTGATTTTCATATTGAGAAAATATTTGTCACAGTGTGGCATTGGACCATGCTCGACCATGGTTGAACCCTTAGATTAATAAAACCTTAGATTGTCACAATACAACATTCGACCATGGTTGACCATGCTTAACCATGATTGATTTTCATATCAAGACAATCTTTGTCACAATGTGACGTTGGGCCATGGTTGACCGTGGTTGATTTTCATATTGAGACAATTTTTTTCATAATGCGAGCTTGGACCATGGTTGACCATGATTGATGCTGAAAATGCAACAAGGAAATCTTAATTTAATTTTCCCTTGAATTAAATTAGAAGAAAAATTGTAATTCCACATCACAAGACAAGTTGTATGAGTTGACTAAGTTAATTTGACTTATTTGGTTCAGTTAATTCGAGTTGAGGGTATAACTTGAGTAATGTAGAGTGGCTTCTACTTTATAGGATCCCTGGTTGAGTTTATTTTGAGTTTTAATTAATTAATTCAGTTTAACTGAGTTAAAGTCAGTTAAATTAGTTCCAACTATTGGAGGAAATAGTAGGAGGTCTAGCAGTGGGGTGCAGCTTCAGTGTTCAACTAGTTAACTGATAATTGAATCATAAATAACTCATGCATGCGTGATCTATGAGTTACCCAGTTGATATTGGAGTTCAAGGGAAGTGTAATATAAGGTGTATAATCATCCAAATTGTATAGGTGCTGCATGCAGTCAGAGGAAGGCCTATGATGGATTGCACAATTCCAATTGAGGAATTTCCCTAATTAATAGGGCCTAATTCCTAAGGAAATAACAAAATGAAATAAGGACTTGGGCAAGCATAAAATTGGTTAAGTATTGACCAAGGCTTGTCTAAGAAGCTGTGAGATAGATAGGGATACTGAAGAGGTTGCTCGGGGTTGAGAACATTGTAATATTCTCATATTTTCTTACTAATGCAATATACATATAGCAGGGGGTTTTAACTTTGGTTTTCTTGAGGAAATAATTGTGTAATTTGTTGATTGAATTCTTTCTCTTGTATGCTTCTTGGTTTCTCGATTGATTAATTGTTTCTACTGATAAGTAGAGTAGATTCAAGTCTTTTGTTTTAGCATATTACGTAAGCAGTTTGAATCTACAAGGAATTTCTACAATTGATATTATAAACCCAAAGGTCTAATACTAAAAACCCAATGGACTATAAATCCAAGGGAATAATATTAAACCCTACGAATATGAACCCTTAGATTAATAAACCCAAGGGATTGATATTATAAACACAAGGGAATAATATGAAACCCTAGGACTATGAACCCTTAAATTAATAAACTTTAGGGATTAATGTAATAAACCTAAGGAATTAATAGTAAAAACCTAAGGGATTATGAACCCAATGGAATAATATCAAAACCCAAGGGACTAATATTATAAACCAAGGTATATAAACCCAAATATAAATATTATAAACCCTAAAATAAACATGGTTGACCATGGTTGATTTTCATATTGAGACAATTCTTATCACAATGCGATGTTGGACCATGCTTGACCATGAATGACTTTCATATCAAGACAATACTTGTCACAATGGGACATTGGACCATGGTTGAGCATGATTGATTTTGATATTGAAACAATATTTTTCACAATGCGACGCTGGACCATGGTTGACCATGATTGATTTTAAACCCAATGGAATAATAAACCCAAGGGATTATAAACCCGAGAGAATAATATAAATCGAAGATATATAAACTCAAATATAAATAGTATAAAAACTAAAATAAACATGGTAGACCATGGTTGACTATGGTTGAACCCTTTGATTGATAAACCCAAGGGATTGGTATTATAAACCAAAGAGAATAATAAACTTATGGATTTAATACTATAACCCCAAGGGATTATGAACCCAAGGGAATAATATTAAACCCAAGGGACTAATACCATAAACCCAAGGTATATAAACCCTAAGATAAATATTATAAAAACTAAATTAAACATGGTTGACCAAGGTTGACCATGGTTGATATTATAAACCAAAGGGAATAATAATCCCAAGGGATACATACTGAAATCTCAAGGTATTATAAATCGAAGGGAAAATTAAACCCAAGAGTATAATATAAACCCTAAGATAAATGTTATAAATTCCTAAATAAATATGGTTGACCATCGTTGACCATCGTTGATTTTTATATTGAAACAATCTTTGTCACAATGCGAAATTGGACCATGCTCAAACATCGTTGAACCCTTAGATTACTAAATCTTTAGATTGTCAGAATGCAACGTTGGACCATGGTTGTGCATGTTGGACCATGATTGATTTTCATATCAAGAAAATCTTTGTCACAATATGAGGTTGGACCATGGTTGACCATGGTTGATTTTCATATTGAGACAATCTTTGTCATAATGCAACGTTGGACCATGGTTGTCCGTGATTGATTTTATAAAACTACGTTGACCATGGTTGACCATGATTTTCCATAATCGATATTATAAACCCAATGATTAATACTAAAAAACCAAAGGATTATAAACCCAAGGGATTGATATTATAAACCTAAGGGAATAATAAACCTATGGGATTAATACTAAAACTCCTAGGGATTATGAACCCAACGGAATAATATTAAACCCAAGGCATTAATATTATAAACTAAAGGTACATAAACCCTAAAATAAACAGGGATGACCATGGTATGTTTTCATATTGAGACAATCTTTGTTACAATGCGACATTGGACCATGGTTGACCATGAATGGTTTCCATATCGAGACAATCTTTGTCGCGATGCAACGTTGGACCATGGTTGACTATGGTTGATTTTGATAAAAAATATTTGTCACAATGCGATGGTGGACCATCGTTGACCATGATTGACCATGGTTTACCATCATTGATTTTGATAAACCATGATTGACATATTAATCTAAGGGTTTATAATATTAACCATAGGGTTTATTAGTCACTTGAGTTTATTAGTCTTTTGGGTTTATAAGATTAATCCCTTAGCTTTATTAATCTAAGGGTTCATATTGTAGGTGATTAATATTATTTATAGGGTTTATAATATTAGTCATAGTGTTAAATCCCTTAGGTTTTTAATATTATTCCCTTGGGTTTTCGATATTAATCCCTTCGATTTTTAATAATAATCCCTTGGGTTTAATATTAATCCTAGAGTTTAATGTTATTCCCTTGGGTTTATAATCCCTTAGATTTTTAATATTAATCCCTTAGGTTTGTAATATAATCCCAAGGTTTAGAAAATTAATCTTAGGATTTGATGTTTATTTTAAGATTTATTGCCATCACTTGATTGTTGAATATAAGAATTAATTATTTTTTATTTTTATTTTAAATTATAATATTAATGAAATAGTCAAACAAAGAGAGATAAGTAATTTTTCCATTTAAAGCATTATGTTTAATAAGATTAATTAAAGCAGTATTTTTAAAATTGAATTTTTTGATTTATATTTTTCCTAGAATTATATTTATAAAATTTTAAAATTGAAAATAAAATTAATGTAATTTAAAAAAAAATAATAATAAAAATATACATATTTTTAACCGTTATAAATAAATACATAAATATATAAAGTTCTAACGAATACTATAGCCATGTTTTCTAAAATAAAAGAATTTTTTTAATATTATATTTCAAAAATGATTTACAAATATTTATAGAAGAGATATATTACAAAGAAAAATCAATTTGATAATTGTATACGAAGATATATATGTTTATTAATTCCCATGATTTATTGATGGCCATATTGATGGTTGAATATAACAATTAGTTATATTTTTTATTTTTATTTTAAATTATAATATTAATGAAATAGTCCAATAAAAAAGAGATAAGTAATTTTTCCAATTAAAATATTATGTTTAATATGATTAATTAAATTAATTAAGTGAATATTTTTTAAATTGAATGGTTTCCTTTATTTATTTTCTAAATCTATATTTATAAATTTTGAAATTGAAAAATAAAATTAATGGATATTAACCAAAAATAATAATAAATATATTTTTAATAATTATAAATAAATACAAAAATAATTGTGTTATTTAAATTGGAAAGATTTTTTTAATATTGTATTTCAAAAACGATTTATAAATATTTATGGAAGATATATATTACAAAGAGAAATCAGTTTTATAATTGTATAGGAAGATATATATTTATTAATTTTTTGGATTTATTGATCGTAATATTGATTGTGAATATGAAAATTAGTTATATATTTTTATATTTTAAATTATAATGTTAATGAAATGGTCCAATAAAAAAGAGATGTGTAATTTTTCCAATTAAAGTATTATGTTTAATAAGATTAATTAATGTAGTGTTTTTTAAATTGAATGGTTTTACGTAGTTTTTTTAATTATATTTCTAAAATTTTGAAATTGAAAAATAAAATTAATGTATTTTAGAGGAAAATAATAATAAATATATATTAATAATATAAATAAATATAAAAATAGTTTTGTGCTTTCTAAATTAGAAATATATTTCACACATTGCCTGCTCTATCTATGTCAATAATTTGACTAAACTCTATGGGATTATTGGTTTACATTTGAAATGAATTTATGTCTGTTTTTTATTTGATTTTGTTTGAAAGAATTTGGCCCCCACCCGGTGAATCTATAAATAGTAGAGTTTTGTCCAATCTGTTAAGATCGATAGATAGATTGTATACGATTTTTAATTGATTTACTTTGACATATTTTCTCATTGGAACAATAAAAATAGGATGCAATTTGACGTTAGAGCCTTTAAACAAAAAAAATATTGATATTTTTATTCACTTTAAATTAAATTTAGATAAAAATGGTATCGGAATTAGAATATTTTTGGTAGAAATATATTTTTATCATTGATATCTTTGAGTACAACTTTTAATGAAGTGATATTGATTGATATCTTTGAGTACAACGTTTAATGAAGTGATATTGATTTATTTTATTGAAATCACATTTCACGATGTATGTATAATGTAGTTATTTTTATTCAATTTAATGGAAATAGATTTCGCAATATAATATCTGATATAATATAATAAAAATTTTGATATTATAAAATGAGAAGATTTTAATATACTATATTTAATAGATTGTAAAATTTAGTGTCATGAAATGAGTTAAGTTGTAATATATTATTATTTAGTTTCATTAATAAAAATTTGTTATTTTTTAAATATTAAAAAAGAATGATTATGTAAATTTTAATTTTGGAAGTTGTTATCATATAGTTTGATGTTATTTTTGGGCCAAATAAATATAAAAATATTGTGGAATATGAAAGAGACCATTCTATAAGATTTTGTAACCATTTCAAAATCTATTTTTACTAACTTCAAAATGACATCAACAATTCTATAACTAATGTATATGGTCTCACCATCCAAGAAGAAAAGATGGTCTTTCTCAAAAATATCAAAAACTTGTAATCACAGTTGGAAGCATAAATTTGGTTAATAGGAGGTAATTTAATTTTAATAAAATCATTATAGGGAAAAAAAGGAGGATTGCATGGATTGGATGAGGAACCACAACATTTCAAAGAATTAATTGAAGAGCTAAAACTGGTAAATATAAAAACACCAAATGGAAACTACACTTCGAACACATAGATGTTAACTGAACTATTCAATGGATGTAGTTGGAGCAGGTGGAAGACATGATGGAGGGTGTTAGGGAGGTTGTCAGTACGGTGCCTACGCGTGGGTCTAGGGTAGTCAGTGTTGAAGAAAGTGTAACTAGGTTCGGTCTTCATAAATGTAATTTTGATCTTTGTACTTGTAAAGAAAAAGAAATATTATTTTTGTTATTTATAACAACGAGTTTCTTGCTCATTGATTACGTCAAGCACATATTTAAGTGCTTCTAGGAAGTCAAAGAGTCAATGTATTTATTAAAGACCCTTATGGGCTTGTTACACTATGTAATAATATGTATTAGATTCATATGAATACCTCCAAGCAAAGTCATAAGCCTCCTCCAAGCGTTGGCACCATCAAAAGAAGAAATTTGAATTATATATAGCAAGTCGGCTTCAAGTCTTCATGTCTGCCTTGAGTCGGCCTAAAAGAAGGAGACACACTCCTATATAAGGAGCCATTCGACCTCCTCAAAGTATTATACATCATCTCTGAAAACGAGAAAGAGAACGAATAAAGGGTACAAAGAAGTCAAGCAAAGAGGTCTCCAAGTGCAGCGAAGAAGGAAGGAAGTAAAGTGAGTTTTTGGGAACTGTTCTAGGGCTAATTGCAGCCACACGTGTGAAGGCCTCTCATTCAAGCGAGAAAGAAGGCTACACAAGCGAAGAAAGAAGAAGGAATCTAACATATTTTTTGTGAAGGTATCCCCCCAAATGTGCGAAGAATTAGGGTTATATTACTGCTTCTCTAAGTCTACAATCTTTGTGAAGAAAAGAAGGCTCGGTTGGGAGGTGACAAGTTCATCTTCTTAAGTTAGAAAGGCTCTATCTCAAGCGAAGGAAGAAAAAGGACAAGGATCACTCTAGGGCATACCATCTAGGGTTTCTAAAGTTGCCGGAAGAAGAAGAACAAAGTGCTGGAAGGAGGAAGACGAAGTACCAGAAGAGGGGGAACCAAGTGTTGCAAGAGGAAGTGATCTTGAAAGGGATTGACTTGTGCTTGGAGGATCTTCTTGTTAAGGGTCTAGGGTTTGGCATTGAACAATATAAGCTTCAATAAGAGAAATTTACAAAAGAGTTTTCCTCTCTAAGAGAGAGAGGTTTTTCCCTGGCAGAGAGCCAACATCTTGTGTTCTTGTTTCTTGTGTTTTGGTAAAAATTTGATGAAGTAAAGACACACACTAATAATAAGAAGAAGAAGATAAAGTTAACAAAGATAAATTGGAAAAGTGCTTCACAAGTTGTTATCAAGTCTAGAAGAATCCTACTATACATAACTGCCCTTGATTCTTCAACAGTCAGGACTTGCACACCCAATTTGAGCCCTTTCCAATGTGTTTGTTAGTGCCTAATATCCTGGCTCAACCATATTTCTACACTAAAACTATTTCCTCATGGTAGCAAGGTCGGATCCAGTTAATAGGAATAAGATTGATTTGAAGGGTAAATGTTTTTTAACCAATAGTAATATGGTATTTACAACAGACAAGGTTGAGATGGAGCCCAACCCTTTGGATATTCATTCGATCTAAAGGCTGGAGCCCAACAAGCAAAATCTTGAAAGATCGAAACCATCGAAAACCTCTCCACCTGCTAACAGGCACAGACTACTAACGATTCCGACGATGTGAGGGTTGAAAACTAAGCACATCAACAAAGCGAGAGGCGATGTGGCACTGACATTGAGTCAAAGCGGAAACCCTAGTGCAAAATAAATTTCCTTTTTTGCGATCTGTTACAGAAAGGAACCAGGCCTTGGCTAAACAACCAATAAGTGATCTGGACTGCTCTCCCATTGATGTAGTAGTTCTGGAAGAAATAGATTTTACTAGAGGGTTAGAGGACATAGTGAAGAGTTGCGGGCTTAGGGTGAGCAGTGGAGGTTATCCCTTGGGAAGATTTGGGTTACAAGACATTGGAGGCATATGGGTCTTGCAAAGGAAGGAGGGATCCTCTCAAGTACTACCTGGAACCCTTGGAGTTGGAGATTGTAATGAAGAAGGGGAAACCTCAAACCCTAAAGAAGTAGGTGCCAAAATTTGGGGAGGTTTAACGGTAGGAGAAGGGAGGTAGGGTACAAGAAAATCCACTCAAGAAAGGGAAAGGGAGGAACATGATCAAGAAAGGGAAAGGGAGAGCAGGAACTTGTAATCTTAAATTGGGAGGACTCCCCAAGAGTCTAATTGGGACCCAACCACAAATCCAAGGCCATCCAGAGCTAGGAACAAAAGGGAACATTGTATCAGTGGAGTTGGGGGTCTTGGGAGGTGACTCTCCACGATTTGGAGGAAATCTTGGAGACAATACACAATTTTCTGTTGGTCGAAGACATGAAGTAGAGGAACAACCTACAAAACAGGATGGAGAAGTTCCATGACAAACTAGTTCCAAGAGAAAAAAGGGTAAAGGAATCACGTGCAAGTCAAAGGATAACAATTTGTTTATAGGAGCAGAAATCAAACTTGACATAGTAATAACAACTTATCAACACACTCTGGTGGGACGTGCAAAATGGAAGTAATTCAAAAATATGGAAATTAGTGACTGGGTGAAGTAGAATTGGGACAATCCCTCGATTGTTGAAGAAAAGGTGTTGGTTCTCACTCGAGGTTGGTTCACACTTCGATTCAAGAATGTTGAAGATGCGACCTGGGTCTTAGCAAGAAATTGGAGCATCACATCCTCATCCCTGTTACTTAAAATATGGACTCTTTTATTTGATGCAAATAAAGAAAAGTTGGAGGAATTACTGGTATGGGTAAGATTACCTACACTCCCACCTTTATTGTGAATCGAGGATGTCTTTAAGGCGGTAGGAGGGGAAATTGGGGAATTCTTGGAGGCAGATATGTCCTTTTTGTCCACCAGAACTAGAAGGGTAGCTAGAATATTGGTGAGGTTAGATCTAAGGGATGGTCTTTTCGAAAATTTGAAAATTTCTTTTGAGAGGTAGTCCCATTTGCAAAATTTGGACTATGAAGAGTTATCATTTCAATGTTGGCATTTTCATAAACTTGGGCACATGGTAAAAGATTTCCCATTAGGATTTAGAGATAAGAGGAGACAAAACCAGGCAGGGTTTGAGACGGTTGGAGGATGGGGTGTTGGTAACGACATCAGGAAAACGGCATTAGATCATAGGGTTCCTCCCCGGTTGCTCAAGAGGACAGGAGGACAACTTGGTTGGTGTGTGTTATATTCTTTCCACGACTAGCCCTACACACTTGGATTTACCTACCTATGGTTTTGTGCATGGATTTCACACATGGTTTTGAGCATGACGGTTTTTTACCCATAATATTTTGCAGATTTGGTCAAGGGAACTATGGTTATGTTCTAATCCAGGGTTAATGGATTTGGGTTTATGGATTCTTCGACATGTATATATATGTATTGTAACGTTGAAAGGAATATAATGAAAAATCAATCTGGTAGTCCCATTTTTTGGATCCATGGGAAAATCTTTGTGTATATCTATTTTATGTTTTATGCTCTCGCCATTGTTTATTTTCTGTTTTTAAGGATTTGTTTGCAGGTAAATTATGTACAGGGTTAAAACCTACATTTGGTATTGGAGTTGTTTTGACTTCAAGGGGACGCCTTTTCCTGCTGAAGGGTTTTTCACAGGCTTGTGGCAGACCTTGTTTAGTGGGAGATCTACGGGATCAATTCTTGTCGTTAAAGAAGATTATGAGTAGTGGAAATATAGAGATTGAGAAATTTAATGGTCAGAGTTTTGAGTTGTGGAAACTCAAGATGGAGGATCTGTTGGTGGATAAAGATCAGTGGATCACGATAGATCTGGGTACTGAACCAACGACAATGTTAGATGAAGATTGGATGAAGTTGGATCGGAAAGCAAAGAACACAATATGGTTGTGTATCTCAGATTCAGTCTTGTTGAATGTATAAGGGGAAACTACAGTGAAGGCTTTGTGTGACAAGTTAGGGACTTTATACCAATCTAAGTTTGTGGTGAACAAAATGTTCCTACGAAAAAAGTTGTATAACCTAGGGATCAAGGATGAAGACTCGGTGACAGAGCATCTGAATGCCTTTAATACTATGGTAAGTCAGTTGTTATCTGTTGATATTGAAGCCTACATTTGGTATTATAGCACTGTTATTGATGCGAAGAGTTCGGATTGGAATTATGTACAAGCTTCTGGGTAGTATTGTTATTAATGGGTGCAACAGTTCTATGGTTCTTGAAAGTGGAGCAGAAAACATTGTGGTCTCTAGATAAAATACCATGCTACGACATCAAGGGCTTGGACATACTGGAGATAAGGGCCTTCGAATACTTCATGGTAATGGTATGGTAGAAGAATTTCTCTCTCGATTTTGATTTCTGTGAACATTGTGTATATGGGAAGCAGAATCAAGTGAGTTTTCCCTTTGGTGCTAAGAGGGCAAAAGGGATATTAGAGCTTGTGCACACTGATGTGTTTGGACCTGTGTCAGTTCCATCACTATGTAAGTATGTGTACTATGTATCATTTATAGATGACTTCTCAAGGAATACATGGATATATTTCCTTATGAAGAAATATGAAGTCTTTGAAAGGTTTAAAGAATTTAAGGCTCTAGTGGAAAATCATACATAGAAGAAGATAAAGGTGCTAAGGAAAGATAATGGTGGAGAGTTATGCAAGAAGGAATTTGAAGAATTATGTAAGAAGTGTGGTATAGCACGACAGAAGACTACTCCATACACGCCTCAGAAAAATGAAGTTGCAGAAAGAATGAATGAGAAATTGATGGAAAAGGCAAGAAGCATGCTTAGTGGTGTCGTGTTAGGATGGAAATTCTGGGCAGAGGCAGTGGAGACTACATGTTACCTGGTTAATAGATCACCTTCATCACTGTTGGAGGATAAGTCTCCACAAGAGGTATGGACTGGTAAGAAACCATCTCTTTCACATCTTAGGGTATTTGGCTATGATGCATATGTACATGTTCCAAAGGAGAAAAGAACCAAGTTGGATGGTAAATTTGAAAGGTGCAACTTTATTTGGTATAATGATGGTTTAAAAGGTTATAATCTTTGGAACCCAGAAATAAGGAACATGGTATGCAACTGTGATGTGGTGTTTAGAGAGGTGAAATATGTTATTAAACATGAAGTCCTACCAAAGGAACCTGGGAAGATAGATTTTGAGCTAAAGGAGGAAGAATAAGACTATACAGTAGAAGAGGAATTAGAAGATGAAGAGCCACAAACTCTAGATGTGAGAAGATCAGTTCGAGCAAGAAGGAAGCCATAAAGGTATATTCCAACTTCTTTCTATTCAAATTTTTCTTTATTAATTATCGATGATGATCCCAGAACTGTCATGGAAGCAGTAGATTTAGAGGATGGAAAACTCTGGAAAGAGGCCATGGTTGATGAAATGGAATCTTTGCACAAAAATGAGGCTTGGAATCTGGTGGAGTTTCCAGCTGGAAGTAAACCCATTGGCAGCAAATGGGTGTTTAAGAAGAAGATGAGTGCAATCGGTAAATTGATGTATGCTTTGGTTTGTACTAGACCAGACATTGCACATGTAGTGGGAGTATTGAGCAGGTTTATGTCAAAACCAGGGAAGGATCATTGGACTATAGTGAAGCGGGTTTTCAGGTATTTCAGTGGCACTAGTGATTACGGTCTATGCAACCAAGAAAGACCTAGATTGGACATAGTTTTGGACATTCGTGGCTTTGTTGATGCAAACTAGGTTGGAGATCTAGGTCAGAGAAGATCTACAAGTGGGTATGTGTTTAACCTATTTGGAGGTGTTGTCAGTTGGATGAGTAAGAAACGGTTTTTATTGGCACATTCAACTATAGAGGCAGAATACATGGCAACCACTCATGCAAGCAAGGAAGCAGTTTGGTTGCATAGATTGTGTTCAAGTATGAGGTTAGTACAACGAGCTATAAGGATAGATTGTGACAACCAAAGTGAAATTTTCTTGGCAAAGAACCCTGCTTATTGTTCAAAGATAAAGCACATTGATGTTCAATATCACTTTTTAAGGGATATGGTTGAGGACAAAAAGGTGTTGCTAGTAAATGTGGGCACTTTGAAGAATATTGCAAATGGATTGACAAAGTCTATGAGAACTGATAAGTTCTCTTGGTGTAGAGAAACAATGGGCGTTGTAGGGCTATACCAACGACTAAGCTCTCTTGTGACCCCCTGTGTGGAAAACAAAACAAAAAGTGGGAGAATTTTGGGTGGCTTCACAAATTGTATCCCAAGCTATCAGTGCCCATTTCTTTTCAAGTTTAACTTCTCCCCATAAAACATTCCTTTGAAAATTCCTAATATTTTTATGATGATTTTGGGTCTTGCTAAGGTTGATAAAAAAATATAATGGAATGGCCTAAAGCACTAATTTGAGTAGAAGAAGTCTTCCCACATATTAGATCTAAAAGTCGAGCTTGATAGTTTGCCTTCAAGTTTACTTATGAGTTCCTCCCAACCAAAGTATATAAGTGAGCTTTCAATTACAGGAGACCCTAGATATTTGAACAAAATGGAAATCCCTTGGATTTGAATGGTTATGGAAATATGAGTTTGCACAACACACCGTTGTGTTGAAGAAAAAAATTGGGACTTACTAAATTTAATTTCAATTCCTAGAGTGGCTTTGAAATTTTCTAGAATGAGCTTAAGTGTTTTAGCTTCTCTAGTAGACGGGTGGTCTAACAGATGAGTTTCATCTATAAATTATTGATGTGTAGTAGGTAAATCAATATTATAAATATTGAGGCCCTTCATTTTACCCTTGTTGACTGCATTTTTTAGAGCATATCCTGACCCTTAAACCATTAAGAGAAATAGAAAAGGGGAGAGAGGGTCCCCTTGTCTTATTCCTCTAAATGGGGTAAAAGTTTGTGAGGGAGTTCCATTGATAACTATAGCAAAGAAGGCTTTGGAAACAAGGGCTAGGATCTTGTGAACCCATTTTTTAGCAAATCCATAGGCTAGAAGTAGGTGAAACATATTTCTAGTTCAATTGATAAAAAACTTTAGAGAGGTATAAATTTATCAGTATACCAAGCTTCTTGGTGATCTTTGGAGAGTAAATTAAGTCACGGGCAAAGAGGATTCCATCAAGAATTTGTGTACCCTCAAGATATCCCATTTTTTTTAGGGAGATGATTTTGAGAAGAATAGGTTTATGTCTGTTAGTTATTAGTTTTGAGACAAATTTTTATATTATATTACAGAGTTCTATGGGCCTAAATAATTGCAGGGATTCACCTTTTTTATCTTTTGGGGCTGACACTATAAATGTAATGTTTAAGGCAGAGTAAATTGAGGTTGTTCTCCACAAGTTTTCCACTAGTTCCCATATGTCTTCTCCAATTATTGACCAACAAGCCTAGAAGAAATCAATTATAAATCCATTAAGTCTTGGCAATTTTCATTTACTCATTTCCATTACTACTTGTTAGACCTATGTTTTTGAGATTTTGTTGAGCTAGAAAGTGTTTTGTTTGCATGTTATAAAAGTCGGAATGTGTGGTCCAATCTTTCTTATGGTAGGACGCCTATCTAGAGCTAGTTTAGTTAGCAATTATTTGTTGAAGGAAATGAAATATTTTGTATGTTTATGATTTTCCATTCTATTTCCCTATGAATCTTTGATGCAGGTGATCCTATTATGATGTCTATATTGAATCTTTGGTTTATGGAAAAACTTTGTATATTTTCCCCTACTATGACCCATTAGACCAGTGATTTTTGTTTCCAAAAGATCTTCTCTTAGTGATAGCTTCTCTCTAGTTGTGTTTGTATTTTTTTTCTCCTTTTTGCTAAATTCTCTATTCTCCGTTCTTTCATTATTTGATCTTGAATTTCTATCATTTGTTGATTAAGAAGGGTTTTGGTCTCTTGCATGTTTCAAACTCTTTTTTGTTCTAATCTTTTAGATGATTTTAAACTTTTTTTTAGGTGCTATTGAAAGTTCTGCATAATTGTTCCTTGAATGATTAGTGCTTCACTCCACCATTTTGCATCATTGTCTTTCAATGAGGGATGTCTTAACCCAAATGCTTCAAACATGATGGATTTTTATAATGGGTTACGTTTCCAGTCTATTGATAAACATATTGGCCAATGGGCTAATTTGTGGCTTGGAAGAACTTGTGCTTTCATTTGTATACCTCTGAAAACCAACAATTGTGATATGAGAAACCTATCTAGTCTTGAAGCAATTTGAGCATTGCCTCCTCTTCTATTGTTCCAAGCGTAGTTTCCATTTGGTGTTTTTATACTTTACTAGTTTTAGCTCTTCAATTAATTCTTTGAAATGTCGTGATTTTCCATCCAACCTACATATTCCTCTTGTTTTTCCCTACAATAATTTTATTAAATTGAGATTGCTATTAACCAGATTTATGCTTCCAACTATGATTACAAGTTTTTGATATTTTTGAGAAAGAGCATTTTTTATTGTTGGATAATAGGACCATATACTTTGGTTATACAGTTGTTGATGTCCTTTTGAACTTAGCAGAGATGGATTTAGAAGTGGTTGGATAGTAGGACCATATACTTTGGTTATGCAGTTGTTGATGTCCTTTTGAACTTAGCAGAGATAGATTTAGAAGTGGTTGCAAAATCCTATACAATGGTCTCCCTTACATTCCACCAAATATCTATACTATTTAATCCAACCAGATCATCAAAATATCCTATAACAATTTTTAAAAATTTAAAATTTAAAATTTTACATCTTAGTTATTTTTATTTTTTAATATTTAATAAATATAAAATTAAAATAATTTTTTATTAATTAAAGTAAATAACACTATATTAAAACTTAACTCATTTCATCATACTAAATTTTAAATAAAAATATATTAGAACTTTTTATTTTATAATACCAAATTTTATAATCTATTAAATAATAATATATTAAAAACTTGATTCATTTTATAATATCAAAAATTATATTATATTATACATGTATTGTGAAATCTAATCTAATTCCATTTAAGTACAATATGATTCTATTAAAATAAATCAAAATAATTTTATTAAACATTGTGCTGAAAACATCCATGATTCAATTCTTTTTTATAATTAAAATTTGTGATTATGTTGATTAGATTATGATAAAGATAAAATAATTAAATTAAAAAATCATGTAATAATAAAAATCAATTTAATTAAAAAGTAACAATGTTTTTTTTTGTCAACTTACCAACATTATTGGTAACTTTACATGAAGGAGTGCATTAACAACTGTCTATCCAAGACTCTTTGGACAAATAACAATGAAAATTGAATAATATAATGAAAATGAAATTAATTTTAAAATATCATTTTATATATTTATCTTAAAATCTAATTTAAATTAAAATGATAAAAAATATTTCTATTAAAAATTTAGGTAAAAATTTAATTTTATATTAAATACTATTTTATCTGATTCAGATTAAAATAAATATAAACCATAATCTAATATAAACCATAAAATCTCTTTCTGATGATGAACCACAAATGAAATCACAACTGCAAAGGTTCTCCAGGGTTTGCACAAATACCATAGAGGCGCAATAGACATTTGCAAATAATAGGCATTTGCAAATACAACTTTAGCTTTTCGTTGGGTTCCATTCTGATATATCGAAATCCTTCGCTGGAATTATTAGAGAGTCTAAAGGAGAAACCCATACATATCCTCTTGTTTCCCTTGTGCATTCTCATGGCGTATTTCCATATGGTCGGTACTCAAGGAATAGTCTGTCATCGAAGAAGATGATAATGGTGCGATTACAGTTTTACCGGTGGATTTTTCGAGATCCTACCTATGTTAAAAAACAGTCGCGAGATCCTGCCACATGGTAAAAAATGATGCCCCATGTTAAAAAAAAGTCGCGAGATCCTGCCACATTGTAAAAAAATGTTTCGATATAAGAGGATGAAAATGGAAGGATGTGATTGGCCAAATCTGCCCAAACAAAATTTAGGTTATCAAAACTATAAATATCTAAAAGAGTTTTTTAAATTCTTTTAATTCTCAATAAACATTTTTAATAATACTTTGTTTTTGTGTGTAAAATTATTATAAAAAACTTATTATATTAATAATATGCTGCTGATTATATTATTCACACCAGAGGCATGCGAAATACCTGTAATGTGATTATTTGGAGTCACAGTTTAATTATTCTAAATTCAGAAAAATTTAAAAAAAAATCCTAAATTCTTGTGAACTCTATACAGTAAGAATTCTTTAATTTTTTTCATAATATTAATTTTTAACCAAAAAAATCTAACTAATTCTTTCAGCGAAATTCATACCAAAAGCTCTAAAAATTAGACATCATTTTCATGTAAAGAAGATTTCTCATGAAGTGAAATCTTAAAAGAAAAAAAAAGAAGAATCTTTATTCTAACCCGACTCCACTTCATCTTAAACAATAAACCATTTTCCCTCTCATAATATCATTGTAGGTATTTATATATTTATTTAACCACATTTAAAAATTTAATTAACATAGAAATTAGTATAAACTCAATCAAATCAAAATAAAATAAATAGTAAATGATATAGAATATACGCTTGAAAAAAACCTATATTTCTTCAAATAAATAAATGTACGTTTAAGATAATTTACATATCTCTGCTTGTTTTAATTCACCTTAATCAGACTTAGTCATGCATGTTTGTAAAATCTTTACTATCATCCTGTATCAAAAGTATAATTTTTTTAACTGAAAGCAATTAATGTCTTAAAATAAACAAATTTGCATATCTACACTTGTTTTGATTCATCCTCATCAGACTTGATCATGCATGCATGTAAAATCTTGACCACCATACCGTCTGTAAAATCAAGCGTATTGTAAAAGTTGAATCCACAGTATACATTTTCAAGCCAGACCCTCAAATTGAACGGTTCGAAATATACACAAGTAAACACATTATTAAAAATAAATGAAGAGGATGAATTCACATTCACATCTTACTTCACATTCAACAGAAATATTGCGGTGAGAAATCCAAATTTAACGTTCAATGCTTCATGGTACATGGTACACGACATCTCAAAATGCACAATCGGTTGTAGGAGGTCCATTGGAATCAGAGCGATGGGGATCTTTTGAACCTAAGTAACTCACCTATGAAGGTTGGAGTTGGAAAGGTTAAAGAGGGAAAAGTCAAAAAGAAATCCATTAGAGTTTTCGCATTGGGGCCATGGCGATGGTAGGGGATGGTAGGGAGTAGTTGGGCCATATTGTGTTAAATTTAAAGTTTAAACAACTATTTTGCATGCGGAAAAATTCAGTGAATCATTGAAACTTAATGCCCATAAATATAAACTACCTCTAGCCATTGGTGAAGTTCTTGATGTAAAACTTAGTTCACTTGCTTCTTTTCTGAAAACAACGCTCCAGCTTCTATCCAAGAAGAAGAAAAAAAATACAGAAAATCTTAAGGCACTTCCAAGCTCTACTCTCTCAGCTAGATGGTGTAAAAACTAAAGGGAAAATTGACATGCAAGCTTGGGGACCAAACAGATAAATTTATAGCCAAGCTTCCATCAAGCTTTTGATGGGTATGTGTCAGGTGTTCCAGAGATCAAGGTAGAGAACTCCAGATGGAGTAATGGACCACTTCAGTAGCTCCCAACAATAAATTTATTAACTGCAGTTGATTTCCTTAATTTAAGGAAATTACTGCAGTTGGTTTCCAGAAATTAAGGAAAGACTGCAGTTTAGTTCCATAATTGTAGGCAGCATTTGTTAAAATAATTAATGGAGCTTAACATTCTCCCACTTGGTCCATACTTCCAAACTTAATGTCTCAACTTAAAACCCATTGATAATCTGTATTAAGTAATAGATACATGAATCATGGCGATAAGTCCTCTAATAACGAGTATTATCTTCCATGTATTACTATGTATTTATTCTTATTATAATTTATGTGGCAACAATTTCTTAATGAATAAACCTTATGTTTATTCTTGGTCCTTCTTAAATGAATTTTCTCAAATCAACTTAAAGTGCACATAAATATGAGAAAAAACATCACAATAATTAAGAATTTCATTAAAATAACATTGTCCATACAATGAGAAACTACATAATGGAACCAAGTCCCATATTCATTACATGATCCTTGAAATTAAACGGTGGCATGCCTTTAGTCAAAGGATCAACGATCATTAAGTCAGTGCTGACGTGCTCAATGACCACTTTCTTTTCTTTAACATGTTCCCTTATAGCTAAATACTTAATGTCGATGTGTTTATTTCGACTCCCACTTTTGTTGTTTTTAGCCATAAAAACAACAGCTGAATTATCACAATATATTCTCAATGGCTTAGAGATAGAATCCATAATTCTAAGCCCATAAATGAAACTCTTAAGCCATACACCATGTAAAGTAGCCTCAAAACAGGAGACGAACTCGGCTTCCATAGTGGAAGTGGCAATCAAGGTCTGCTTGGCACTCCTCCATGATACAGCTCCACCGGCCATCATGAAAATGTAACCTGATGTTGATTTACGTGAATCAACACATCCAACAAAGTCAGAATCTGAGTAGCCAATTACTTCCAAGTTGTTCGTCCGTCTATACATAGGCATGTAGTCTTTGGTTCCTTGAAGGTACCTCATTAATTTCTTTGCAGCTCTCCAGTGGTCTAAACCTAGATCACTCTAATATCGTCCCAACATTCCCACAACAAATGCAATGTCAGGTTTTGTGCAGACTTAAGCATACATTAGGCTTCTGACAGCAGAAGCATATGGAATGTTCTTCATTTGTTCCCTTTCAAGGTCGTTCTTCGGTCATTGGTTCAAATTGAACCTATCACCCTTCACAATGGGAGCTACACTTGGTGAACAATCCTTCATCCGAAATCTCTCTAAAATTTTATTAATATAGGT